>VZSC01008278.1:0-61714 GCA_013398225.1 Steatornis caripensis
TCTAGCTATGATAATGTGCAGGATGTCGGTCAGCGCGGCGGTGGCAGGCTGCCCCGCGGAGCTGGCAAGGGCCTCGCTGGCTGCGAACAAAGCAGCACTCACGGAGACTTGCTGTGGTACAGAAGCTGAGCATTCAGACGCCTTTTTTTTTTTTTCTTCTCCCCCATCCTCCTCCCCGAAAAGGATCTCGAATAGTTAGCACAGCATTCCTGCGTGTGCCTCGGCTGGGTATCCGCACCGCGGTCCTGCGGCTGCGAGCAGCGACCTGCTTGGCAGCGAGCAGCCGAGTCTGAAATAGCTGGTGTGAACGGCTGCTCTCGTTCTGCTGTGCTGCCTCCTTGCTCGCTGTAATCCTGTCCCAGCAGCGTGCAGGAGTGTGGAGGCCTCCTTGTGCTCGTGGCTGAGACGCTCCCCAGGAGCACTTGCGGCAGCCGTGGGGTGTGCGCTCACCTCCCGCCTGGAGCCTGCCAGGTCCACACATTTCCCTTCTCATGTCCATGGCTCAGTATATGGCTCTTAAAGCAACAGAAACTCTAGGCAAACCTGCTTTAGAGGGAGGGGTTGGACTAGATGATCTCCAGAGGTCCCTTCCAACCCCTACCATTCTGTGATTCTGTGAAACCCTAGGTGTATTCAGGCTGAAAGTATTAAGGAATTTGATCATAAGCCACTCGCAGCTTGACTATTTTCCCCACCCACCTTAACAATTCCTAGTTTTGAAATTCCTGACTTTTCCTTCCAGCCCCCTTGGGGGTGTTTTTGGTTTCTCCTGGAGAAGCAGGGTTGGTTGCTGTTGCTGTTACATTACTGGCTTAAACTCGCTTAATGTCTTGCCTTTCTCTTCTGGATGCGAGACACAAGTGGTCTCTGGGTGCCCATTAAGAAGTTTGGCAGAACTATTTAAAACTGTATTTCACTCCTGTGAGCTCCACTGGTTTGATTCTTTTTATTCTTTTCTGTATTAAGACTCCAGAAGATTTTTGTTTTCCTGCCAAACCTACACTGAAAGGACTGGATTTGAACTTATTTTTACAGTTGTGTGTTCCACCTCATGAGAGGTCCTTTCCAGAGGCCCACCATGCACTGGTAGACAGTACAGTGTGATGGATGCAATAGTGGCCTGAAGTTCTCTAACTGATCTGAATGGTTTCATATCCAGTTAAAGTAAAAACTGTTGAAAACTTATGAATTGTAGTGTTTAATCTCTCAAATCCTAAAATGAGTCTCACAAAGGAATCTCACCTTTTTTTTTTGATAACTAGACATCTTGGTAAGCATAAAGGAAAATGGTTTCAGTCCCCTTGTGGGGGGGGGGAACCACACCCCAAAAGCCCAACATTTTTTTTCCATCCTTCCATGTGTGCCCAGATCAACACTCAGTTACTGTTCCTACAAGCCTGCAGTGAAATGGCATTTCTTCTCTGAAAAACTCACCTTGTAAAATGCTTAGTGGCTCTGCTGTGTACGTGATGTATCACTTACGCTTTCTAAAGATACACTTCCTCAGGTAACGAATGCCCTGAGGCTCGGTAGTGAAGCTGACCACTGGCNGCATTTCTTCTCTGAAAACCTCACCTTGTAAAACGCTTAGTGGCTCTGCTGTGTACGTGATGTATCACTTACGCTTTCTAAAGATACACTTCCTCAGGTAACGAATGCCCTGAGGCTCGGTAGTGAAGCTGACCACTGGCTGTGTCTTGGCAGGGTGCAGGAGCTAAGCTGGGAGAGTATGAGCTGAAAGCCTGCTGGTATTCAGGTAAGCTGGATGCTGAGGAACAGCTCTCCTACGGGTCACAGCACCAACTGCAAATGCTGAGAAGCAGAGATGCCATAGGGCTGGAGCACGTTGCTGTTAAGAGGCTAGCACGTCACAGCTAGGAATCCATGGAACTGGCCAGAGTTCAACCACCCTGGTGCCACCTCTGCGCAATAAGCACAGGCTGCGCTTTCGCGGGGTAGGCTGGCTGCGCATGGCCGGACAACAAGCTGTATGCTGAGCCCTGAGAAGCTGCGAGGTGGACCTGGGCTTAAAGGTCACTGGAGGAAATGGTTGCAGTATGTTCTCAAAGCGCAGAGGAACCCGTGTAATTGATTTAAAGACATATTATCCCTACAGAGGATGTTGCTAATGTCTTTAGCAGGCGTGGTAAGTCTGTGAACACATACTGTATGCTTCAGCAAAGAATTTCCTTAAGCAGCTTGCTCAGCTCCATCTCATCTGCATACTTCTGTTTGGCATGCATGCAGTGCAGAGCAGGGCTTTTGAAGAGCTTGGTTTAATGTGGAGTTTTCACTGTTGCAGAAGATTAAGCCCTAATGAGTGCTTAATTTTTCTGCCCCCCAATTGCTATAGCTGTTAAACAACAGGTGAGAATAATTGGAGGTGGGGAAATGCTTGGGATCTTCAAGACACCGGGATTTAAAATTCCTACAGTCTCTACATAAATGATCCATAACTGAGATGAACTTTGTGCATTACATGAAGTTCTTTCCATGTCTGGAAATACGGAGTAAGGGCTGTTGTTGAGACTGCTACTTTGTGTGAAGGAACATGCATCTTGGGTTCCTCCTCCACATATGGATAAAACAAAATTTTAAGTAGGGAAAACAGCAGGATTGGAGAAGATGATCACTTTTAACAGAAGCTGTATGCAAAGATCAGTGCTGGTTATGGTAGAACTTCCACGTGTGAAGATCAGTAGCAAAACATCTGAGATGACTTCGCCCGAACTGTGAACAACCCATGTCGACTGCAGCCTCAGCCAAGACACTGTTTAAAAAAAAAAAAATTTCACTACTCAAAAGTTGCTTTTTCAGTCCTTCATTTGTTTCACAAGGCTTCGCACAGTCTGTGTTACCAGCTCAATTTAGTAAGGAAGCTGTCTGCTGTGGTAGCTTATCTTGTTTCCACTAATTGTCCGACAGAAAATGGCTTGCAGCTCTGCTGTAGGGCAGAGTTCGAGGACCATTGCCACAGTTCGGTTAGTGCTTGTGCTTAATCTGAATGTAGAGCAGACTTGCACGTGAACAAAAGATACTAGTCAAAGTTGTTTGTAACACTGGGGTTTTTTTGAGTTGTAGGATATTGAGCTTCATTAGGTCTCTTCAAAACTAAATTACAGTTCAAGCCATGTACTCGGGTAGAGTTTAGGGATCCCTACTGGAGTAGATGTATTTGCAAGCTTCAAATCAATGCCAGGTTTTGGTTCTGGCACTTGCTCCTGGGACAGTTGCAAGCACAGATACAGAGGACCAAGTTCTGCAGTGTTGGGAAGCTTCTTGTGGCCCAAGCCATAAAAATGACAACACGTTTGTCTTGAGATGGTCACATTGCTGGCTCAGGCTAGTCGCACTGCTGGCTGAAAGCTAGGCACTTTAAGGTCTTTCGTTGTGCTTTAAGGAGCATGGTATTAACAGTCCAAGTGTAACATATCATATTAATATTTAGTGTAGAGCAACAATTATAAATCAGCTTGAGCAGTTAAAACTTCAGTCCTTTTCAAGACTGAGACTGCTGCTGTGTACTGCCAGCCTATGGAATTGCCATAATCTATTTTTTGGGCCAGTTGCCACTTAGTTAATAGGATAATAAAAGGGTAAGAATTGCAATCTAGACTCAGAGGTGTGATGGGGGAAGCAAACGAGCTCTTGTTCAGTCTGTTTTCCTCTTCACCCTACCAGGCAGCCACTTAAATGCTAATAGCTGACTAGCAAGTAGGTTACTCCTACATAAAAGTTAATGTTGTAGGCTATATATAGGCTTTTTTTTTTTCCACGGGAGAGTGAGCGCTCACTTGTTCAGTGCTGGTGTTGATTCTGCAGAACAGCTTAAGTCTCACTGGCAGGCTTTCCCCCTCAGTCAGCGTGTAGGTCATGTTAAGCTACATCCCGACGCCAGGACCTCTTGGTAGTGGGCTGACTGCAGCCTGTCCCTGCAGATGGCTTCTGCCTGTGTGCAGCTGAACGAGGGCTGCATCTTGCTTGGTGGCTGTTGCTGTTTTGTTAATGTTAGATTGCCATTGGGTACTTCTAGAGGAGGAAAGCAAGTTAGAGTTGAAGTAACTAAAGTTAAAATGGACATTGAACAGTGTAGGTGGGAATGAGCGCTTGTGTTATATCCAAACTAGAGTGTTTCTGCTTTTTTTGCTTCTTGCTGGTTCAGGACCATGTGTCTAGCTATGATAATGTGCAGGATGTCTGAAAGTGGTCACTTAACAACATTCGAAAACTCAGAGTCCATGGCAGAGTGTCAGGAGGACTTGTATTTAACAGCCAAAAAATTCTTAGTTTTAATGAAAAAACAAAACACTGTAACAAAAAACCCTCTCCAAAACCCTGACCCTTTGGCTGTTGCAGATGGCACCTCTACAGTTTGCTTGCTGTGTTTCCAGTTGAGCCAAAGTCTTCCCAAGTACTGGCCTGAGGCAGGCGAGTGGTCCTGTGGCATGGATTCCTCCTTCGTGCCTGGGCTCCCCATAAAATTGCGTCCTTTGAAAGTACAAGTCAAATGGCTGTCAGCAGGTATCTTGCTCCACTGCCGCTGCGGTGGCGTGACTCAGCTGTGCAGGAACTTTGATCTCCAAAGCACACATTTCCTGCTGGGTACAGTGAAACAGGGAATCAGTGAGCGAGTGCACTCTGGCACGTGTGTAAGTGCGTCTTGCAGATGTTAACACAGGCATTGTAATGTGAATAAAACAAATTATGCAGATGACCACGCTTTCTCCAAAAAAGGTTACATTAAAGCTGTCTACAATGGTACTGTAAAGAGTTTGTTCAGGCCTGCTAAATTATCTTGGTGGATGAGATGCAACAGCTCACTTCCTCGGAGCAGTGGGAAGGCGGGGATCGCGGCTGTCGCCTGTGTGGAGAGGGCTCCTTTAATCTGTGGAAACTCGCCTGGTGCCATGGAGTAAACACACACTCTCCGTTTCAGCTGAAAGCAGACAATTTGTTCCCATCTATCTGACTCATTGGAGCTGAAAGCCAAACGTTGCTGATGGTGGAGTTGCATCCTCAAGGGGCCGGGCTGTTGCACTGTGGTTCTGAAGCACTGACCACAACAAGTGTGCGTCTCTATGTTGTAAATTTACTGTGAGCTCTAGAGGAGCAATTGAGAAACACAGCTCGAAAGGCTCTGTAAAGCTGCAAAGTATAGGTCGTGTGAGTAATAAGTATGCCTGAAAGTAATTTTTGTAGTAGGAAAGCAGTGTTGCAAGGTCTGCTGTTCGTGTAATCCATTTTCTAGCCTGGGATGGCCAGAAGAAGTGTCTTGAAGCAGGCCAGGGAATGAGGGGAATCCAGTGGAAAGCCAGCTGAGCTGAGGTAAACAGCAGTGCCTGCGGTAATGATTGTTGGTGCTTAAGTGTCATTGGAAACACATTTTTTTCACTGTTCCAAAACCTTTGTGGTTTTACACTGGCAGTGTGCACTTGGGGCTGGCGGGGGTTGCCTGCAAGTTTGGTTGTACTAAGAGGGTTTCAGAGTTCTCTGGGCCAGCTCTGTGCTCCTTGTGCAGGACCTGTTTGTGGATGCTTGTCTTCCTGGGTGCTGCTTGCATCTTAATGCACAAGAGACCTCGAGGAGAATGGACTCGCATGTACTTAGTCAGTTAATTAAAAAGGCAGTGCTGAAGTAGAGGCTTTTCTGGAGAGGCTGAATGCTTTGGTGGAGCTGAGCTTTATACCAGTGCTCAGAAGCCAAGCCTGCTTTGGGCTGGATTCTGGTCTCTTCTTGAACGTGGAGTGCCCTTTAATATCAGATAGAGATTGTGAGCCAGGGCTGAGCTGCTGGTGGGATCTCCTGTAGCTGGGAGCAGGGTGCCTGTGGGAAGGGCATGCGGGTGGTTCTGCTGGGTGCTGATAAGGTCTCCTGTCCTGCCCAGGAGTTCTTCTCCCTCCCTCCTCCCCACCCCAAATGAAAGCAGACAAGCCTTCCTACAAGCACGCTTGGAAAAAATTACATCATGAGATGCCTATGCTTGTCAGGAAGCTGAGAGGCTGTAAGAGCTTGCTAACTTTGCTAACAAAGTACAGTTGCGGGCATGGCACAAGCCCAGGGGAGGAAGAGCCGTCCTGTTCCTGCAGTGACATTATCCTGTCATCGTGGCAGTGGCCCTGCACCCGGCCTCTCTGGACAAGGCTGATGAGATGGGATACCCTTGCTCTTGATGTGGAGCTGTCTTGTGCACAAGCTCTTTTTGCCCAGGTCAAGGACCGCTGCCCAGCTGTGCCCTCAGAGATAGCGATGGAGGGTGCTGGAGGAAGCTCTGAGCAGGCGTAGTTGCTGCAGTAATTGCAGTGCATCCACATATAGACATTATTTGTGTGCTGTAAATATGAAATGGGTGATTCTTTATCTCGAGTAGCGTGTGTGTGGCAGTGTGCTTGAGGTGATTTTGTCCTGCTGACTTTCCTCTCCGGGAATGCTGGATGGCTTTCTGAAACAAGTTTACTTGTAGCATGCTAAATCATTGCTGTATCCACTTGAGTAAAAATGCTGATGCCAGTATAAATCCGAAACCAAAGCTTGGACATGTTTCTGGTGCAGGGATGCAATGGCCAGCAGTGTGCCCCAGCACCGCGGTGTGAGCGGGTGGTGCTGCCGTGGGGGCGCAGGGAAGAGGTGCTGCGGCCACGGGGAGCAGGCAGGCAGTGGAGGCTCACACTGATGGTCTGTTTTTTGCACACTGCAGCCCTTCATTCCAGCTTGAGGAGCTCAGGCACCATGGTGAGCCTGCCAGCAGGGACTTTGGGTCTCATGTAAAATGCAGCTCTTCCTTGTGCTCTGGTAGGATTTCTTTCAAAAAAGCTTTCCCTAATAGGTTGTAAGGGAGCATCTTTCCTCCACTGACCAGTTAGCTGCTCAACTGGAAAGGGGTGGGGGGAAGTGGGTAGCAGCAGAGACTGTTTAGTTGTCGCTAGGAGACATGCTACTTATATGATGCAGACTTTTACCTTGGAACCTGTAATTAAAACCCAGTGGGGCTTAATCACCCAGTAGCTATCTGTTGTATGTCTCAGACTGGATGTGAAATCAGCAGTGGGAAGTCAAGTGGCAGACACTTATTGTAATCCTGCAAGATTAGTCAAAACTGATGTTAAAAAAATTCCAATACAAATAAAATCTGAGTAGAAACCAGACGTTAACTATCCAGAAAGGCCAAACGCCATTCAAGGTCTGAAGTTACAGTATTATCTGTTCAGGACATACCGCCCTATTGTGAAACCATGTAAATATTAACCGCTTTGCCTGAGCACTGGGTGAAAGGGAACACCCTGGTTCTTACTGTTCTTGGTCGCTATTCTGTGTAATCACTTGTTTCAAAAGGCAGAAAATCTTTTTGTATTGATAAGATGGTATTGGGTTGCTGCTGTGGTCTCTGTAGCTGAAGAGGAGCAAGTGAGGCTTGCTCAGTGGATGTTGGTCATGGTGAGGCATAGCTTGGAGGGCTCTACTTGTTAACAGTCTGAATTTGAACTGGAGAAGGCAATCGAAGTACTGAACACTGTTCCTTTGCTAGCTAGGACTCAATAAGATCTCTATGCAATTATTCTGGTATCATGAAAGAGAGTTTATACCACTGTAGTTGTCTTTACTCCAGCATCTGCTCCAGGAGCTGGAGAGCGGACAAAAGCTTTCAGGTCACTTGTAACCTCCGTTGACTAAAAATGAGTTTCTGTAACAGTTTTCACTGAAATGGCATGAGAACAGAAAAATGCTCTGCTGTAACATGCTGCTGTGAATGAAAGGATCAGTCAGGCTGAGAGCATCCTAAAACATTGCAGAAGAGCCCTGGTTTGGGTGAGCTTGGACAAACTGGAGGTGTTACAAGCATAATACAAACATACAACCTGAGTAGCAACTGCAAGCTCAAAGGGTGTGCGTCCAAACCAAAGCAAATTGCAACAGTATTCACAAAACTGTAGAGGTCACTTCATAAGGCCAAACTGGTGCCCCTTCAGACAGCATCTATCAACAATCTGATCTTGATACCCAGCAGCCTTAAACTTAGCTGCATGGTGTGTCTTAAAGTAGAGCTGCAGTATGGCCGCTGTGGTGATCAACTTTTGCTAGGCTAGAGGGTGACGCGGAAAAGCCAGAACCAGCTCTTCCTTTTCTTCTAACTTTGAATTTGTAGCATGAAGGGATGACTTTTTGTGCAGGTGGGAATGTGATGGTGCAAAGGGAGCCCTATGGAGCTCTGTTACCTGCTTTGCCTTTTGTACCTGGGTGGTGATATGTCCTAATTTTGTTGTAATTCCAAACGCTGGCTTTGCTGGACTTCATTTGCTTTGTTGCTACCATTTTTAATGCAGACTATTTATGTGCATGGAGGCATTTCTGTATATAAATGCGGTTTCCTAAATGGTGTTTTTACATATGCACTAGGGTATTTCACCCCTGTTGGGATGCTGTTCTTGTGAACTCCATCATGTGCTGTTTGGCCTCTTTCACAACATACAAATGCCATTAAAACTACCAGGTGGCACTTACCATCCAAATACAAAACACTACAGATCTTAAAGTGCCAGTTCCCCTAAGCTTGACATTGTAAAGCTTCAAGGGCATGTCACTCCACTCTTGGAGAGCACTGAGCTCTCAAGACCGCTGGAGAGCACTGACTCCTTAGACTTTTCTGTTTCCTCCCGTCTAATGCAGGGCATGAAGAATGGCATCTCTGCCTGAGCAAGTGCCTGCAGTGACCTGGGTTGCTTCTCTTGTCCTTGATTACCTGGGCATGAGTGCAGGCATGGTATTTTAAAAACATGTTTCTTTCCTTTAGGGTGGGAAATAATCAGTTGTATGTCTTTTGTCTTCCAGATAGTAAAGCCATAGTTGATGGAAACTTGAAGTTGATCCTTGGCCTGATATGGACCCTTATCCTCCACTACTCCATTTCCATGCCAGTGTGGGAGGATGAAGGTGATGATGATGCAAAGAAGCAGACCCCTAAGCAGAGGCTGCTGGGCTGGATCCAGAACAAGATTCCTTACTTGCCGATCACGAACTTCAATCAAAACTGGCAGGATGGCAAAGCACTGGGGGCTCTTGTTGACAGCTGTGCTCCAGGTAAGTCCTTTGCTCTGATGGTCAGTGTTTTCGTTGCTTGCTGTCCTTGTGGCTGCTCTGCTTTTCCTATGGGAGGAGTTTTTCACTGCTGAGCTGGAGACAAGAAAATCCGAGTCCAAAGAGGCCAGCTCTGGGAAGCAGCAAACTGTAAATGACTTGGCCAAGAGAAATACTGGCCTAAAGCAGAATGTGTGATTGTATTGTTGGAGGCACCACATGTAAGCTTTGTATTGGGTGCAGGGGACAAAGGCGCAAATGCTGGCTCCTAAATGCAAGAGAGACTTGTTCCCACAGCATGTGCCAACAACCTTTCAACTTCAGGGCGCAGCAGGAGCCTTCATGCATTCTCCTGAAACAGGATTGCAGAGGGAGCACAGAGCAGCCAGAAGCCGCATACTACCTGAAACTTCAGTGTTTAGCAAACTGAGGCTGTGCTACTTAAGGCCAGTGACATAATGAAGTGTGAAAAAGGCAGTTTCCTCACCTTTTAAAACAGCCTTGCTAGTGCGATTGCTGGTGTTCATCTGATGCAATCTGGGGTGCTATGGCAAGCGATTGAAACTTTCACTTCCAAATTTGCTGCAGGACAGCCAGCGAAACATAAAGGATGACTAGATGTATTCATGCTGAACTTGAAGTGATGTCTTGCACAGCTGAAGTTTAAAGCAGTGCACTTGTGTGGCTGACTGAGAAGCTATGCATCTTTAGCTGATAGGCAAGGTGGACGGGAGCTTTTTTGAACTGGCTGTTGTTACTGCCTGTGCCGTAAGGGCCTGTGCAGATGCTGCTTGTTGCCTCAGAAGCATTTCAGTGAGCGGCCCATTCTCATCTTGTTCTGGTTACTTCTGCAAAGCTCCGAATGTCTTTCTGTATAGCAGTGTAATACAAGTTGCTATGGAGTTTGTACTTGGTTTCTTCAGCTAGGGAAGCTTCTTTCCAGATACCACCTAACAACTGAAATGTGCTTGCAGGCCTGTGCCCTGACTGGGAGACCTGGGACCCGAAGAAACCCGTTGACAATGCTCGGGAAGCCATGCAGCAGGCGGATGACTGGCTGGGTGTGCCGCAGGTAAGGCTGTGCAGGCTGCCTGTGGGAAGCACAGTGGTTAGCTTTGTACTTGTAACCAGCTTGAATTTAGATTGAGGAAAGCAGGTGAAGTTGCCTGGACGCTTCCGAAAGTTACAGTTTACTCCTATGAAACTGCGTGAGAAAAGGTGGACTGTAATGGAACGTACTATTACATTTCAGAGCTCTGGTTTAAGATTTTGTGTAGGTGTCTCCACTGAAGACAGCTGGGGTTGCAGCATGTAGGGTAGGGGAAAAAGTGCGTGTGTAGCAGTGCTTGCTCTGTTAGTCCATGCAGTGAGTTTGTCTGGCTGCATTGAGTTCCACAGAAGAAAACCTCACTGGCTTAAGAAATCACTTGCAAAGATGACTTTCAAACAGAGAACAATGTATTTGCAAACCAGATTGTTTTCAGGCAGGTAAAGTTGGACAGAATTGCTGAAGTCCCTGAAGCTGTCAGAGCAGCTCGTATGGTGGGAGCAGGAGAAGAGACTGGTCACAAATTTCAGTTTGCAAGCACTGCAGTTCAGAGCTGTCGCAGATGGGATTATGAATTACTAATTCTTTCTGTNAAGCTGTCAGAGCAGCTCATATGGTGGGAGCAGGAGAAGAGACTGGTCACAAATTTCAGTTTGCAAGCACTGCAGTTCAGAGCTGTCGCAGATGGGATTATGAATTACTAATTCTTTCTGTTTCAGTTATCCTCATGTTGCTTTTTGAGGGGAATGTAGCTACTGTCATCTTGCCTTGCTACCATTCAGTTTCTCGCAGTCTCCTGAGAATCTCTAATAATCAAGGCACAGAAAGCCCCCAAACCACATTGGGATCATAATGAGCTTCTTGATTTTCTTTCCATGAGATAATAAATGATGTTGTGTGTATCTGAGGGAAAATAAACGCAAGAAATCACATTAGCATGCGGGAGTTTTGAAATGTAGGACTCTGTGTCATAGCTCTGTTTCTGCGTTGACGTGTGGTAACCAAGCACTGGTACAATATACTTAATTGCACTGTCTTTCAGGTTATTACCCCTGAAGAAATTATCCACCCCGATGTGGATGAACACTCTGTAATGACTTACCTGTCCCAGTTCCCCAAAGCCAAGCTGAAACCAGGAGCTCCTTTAAAACCCAAGCTGAATCCAAAGAAAGCAAGGGCTTATGGCAGAGGTAAGGACTCGGTGAGCGTAAGCTGCACAGAGCATTTAACTCTTCAGAAAGGTGGGTGGGGTTTTTTGCTTATGTTGAACTCCAGACCTACTGTAACTGACTTCAAAGTTTCACTTGTATGCTCTTGGTGTGGTGCCTAGTTTCAGAAGTACATGGATATAGTCCAACAGACACTCCTAGTTCTAACATGTAAATTCCCCGAAGTCTCTGAACCTGTTCTGCAAGCTGCCAGCCTTGCAGTCCACAGCTGGAAGAAGGAGCGTGATACGGGGCTAAAACAACCCTGGTGTGAAATTTAAGCTAGTGGTATTGCTGCTGATGGTCATTGGTCTAGCAGTGAATGCTTCTTCTGATAAAGCACTCCTTTAAAGAGGAAAAACCTCTTTACATCTGTGTGTGTCTGAGCAGGCTCTCTGTAGACGCAGAGTGTACAGTTTCCCAGGCTTGATGGCAGATGTGTATTAGGGTAGGCTAGTTCTAAATAAGTTATTTGACTTAGTAAATGTGAATACTTTGTTTGCACATGCACAAAGGTGGGTTGGTAACCCTTCAAACACTAAATAGTGTTGTAAACGCTATATTTGCCGATTGGAAGGACTTATCCATAGGTTCTGATGCAACTGTAGATCTACATAGGCGTTCTTATTTTTACCTTACTTTTAAATGGATAATTTCCTGTAACTTCTAATGTGGTCCTACTCTAGATTGGAATACAGTCACAACTAAATAAATAACAGATTTTTAACTTCTGATGTGGTCCTACGCTAGATTGGAATACAACCACAACTAAACGAATAACAGATTTTTACCTTTAATATGCTTGGAATGTAGCAAGACATCACTTAAGCATTACACTTTGTTCTCCATTCCATTTTCTTTTTTTAGATCTGGGGGCTGCTGTTGATCCTTCAAGATTTTTAGAATTAGTGGGTTTCAGAATTGGGTGTACAAGAATGAAATGGAAAGAAATAAAACTTTCCTTATTTTTTTTCTGTTTTTCTTACTTTTTTTTTACTTGATTTTCCCAGTGAAACTGAATTAGTGGAATGAACGGACATGGACACTATCTGTGCACTGAAGAGCAGAGACTAGTCAGAAGTGGGTTTAGCACTTAGCCTGCTTGGGGTTTGTGTCCTTTGTTGGTGCCTTCCACAGAAGGCCATGATACATAGACACATTTGTCAGGCCTCATATAGGTCACCTGTACTTCACTTACTGTGTAAATGACTGATTAACCTGCTTCAATCTGTCAAGTCTGGCTTTAGCCTTATTCTTTCAAAAACTGGAATTATTTTATTGTTTGCTTTCACGGTGCTCTGCAGTCATTGTAATGGAAATTATAAAGAGTGAGCGGCTCTTCTTGAAAGATTGATGTTTTCCTGAAGTTAAGTGTGGAAACAGGGTGACTAAATATAATTGATGATTCTGACTGTTAACGTATGTCAGAACTGAAAGGTGACTCCAGCAGCAAAGGGCTTGCTACCAAACTGGGCAGGGTCTTTTGGGCAAATCAATAACAGGTCTTCATGCTTCCAGTAAAAGATGGCTGTAATGCTTGAAGTGGATCAGTCTTAGCTTTTTTTATAATTGTTTTTCTATGTAAGTTTCTTATAATCCCCAAGATGAGTTGCAGTTGTAGCGTACCACGTGGACACTGCGGTGGTTTGCTCGGAGGGCAGCTCTGTGTAGACCTGATGTGAAATGAGCCTGCAGAGGTGCTGTACAGAATTGTGCAGATCATCAGTGGTGCACTGTGAGTTCTCATTTAACCACCCAAAGCAGATCTCTGATAAGAGTAAAATCTAGAAGATGAGATGTAGGCTAGGAAAGTGCTGTGCGTAGTGCTCTCCTGGCTGAAGCTGTCTTCTGAGGATAAGCAATGCTTCTCGTCGTGCTTGCAGATGGAGGGATACTGGACTCGAATACGATATCCTAATGCTTGTGTGGTAGAATGAAGATACACAGAGTGAATTTATAGCTGATTGAACTAGATGATAATCTAGGGCTTATTTTGAAAGAATGAATATGTCAATTGTTAACACCTTATCGGAATGCTCAGGTTTCCTAGTAAAAACATGATCTTCCTTACGTTGCTCTCAAGTTATTGTTTTCTGAAGATAAACAAGTTCAGGAATTCTGTTGTTCACAACCACTTCCTTTAAAATCTATCAGACATTGCACTTTCCACTAATTGTGCTAAGGAGCAGTAGTGCCCACCGTTTTATGAATAAGCTGAGGAGTAATTCCCTTGGACGGAAGGGTATATGTGTTTGGGCTAGTCTGGAACCAGCAGCTTTGGGAAGTTCTTCCACCCACTCAGTCTGACACCATCATGACAGGTGTCATGACCTGGGGCTGCGTATAGGGAGATGATGAAACTCTGCTGGTAAATGCGTGCTGTAGCAAGTCCTGTACTGAGGAATAAGGAAACTCTGATTAAAAGTTTAGTGGAAGTGGCACTGAATTGCAGGATTTTTGTCGTTAAAGAGGTTCCTGCATGCCATTTATACAGCATTCACTCTGGCGAAGTAGTTGGAGCAGCTTTCAAAGAGCAGTAAATCTGAGCAGTGTCTGTACAGCTGAGTTCTGAAGATGGAGTAATATGGGACAGTATAGGGAAGAGCTGTCTTGCTTAAATAAGTCTTTCACCCTTGGCTCTAGGGTAATGCTTTTACCAAAAGACTTCCCAGAATTTCTCTCCTGCCCTTCCTGTGGTGCTGCATGTGCTGCAGCATAAATGCATTGCAGCATTTAGCTGTGTGAAGCAGAGACACTCCTACCACTCTTCTCAGTGGTGCCCAGCGACAGGACAAGGGGCAATGGGCACAAACTGGAACACAGGCAGTTCCACCTGAACATGAGGAGGAACTTCTTTACTGTGAGGGTGACAGAGCACTGGCACAGGCTGCCCAGGGAGGTTGTGGAGTCTCCTTCTCTGGAGATATTCAAAACCCGCCTGGATGCATTCCTGTGCAACCTACTCTAGGCTAACCTGCTTTAGCAGGGGGGTTGGACTAGATGATCTCTAGAGGTCCCTTCCAACCCCTACTATTCTATGATTCTAGGATTCTAAAGAGCAACTAATGCATGTAGCAGCAACACTGGCAGTGAGCAGGGGTACTTGCCAGTGTTGGGGCTGACCGTCAGTACCTTCCTCGGGCAAATGGGGTAACTTGCTTTCACCTGAAGCAGATGTCCTTGACTCGGCCAGAGATCCTGAGATGAGTTGAGCACCAGTGATTCAACAAATTTTTAAAAATGCTTGTATTGTAAGAGTAGGGGTTATTGTGAGCATGATGCTTGGGGCAGCGGGTGAAGAAGTGTCATGCAGAGGCCTGGGGAAGCTGGTGCTGGGGGCTTGTGTGGGAGGACGGGTTGGACACCTTGGGGGTAACTTCCAAAGTACCTTTTGGGATTGTAGCAATAGCTAATGTGCCACTCTGCGTCTGTCTCTCAGGGATTGAGCCTCACGGGAACATGGTGAAGCAGCCTGCCATCTTCACGGTAGACACCATCAGTGCTGGGCAGGGAGACCTGATGGTCTTTGTAGAGGATCCAGAAGGAAACAGAGAGGAGGTATCTATGTTAAATATTTTGTGTGGAGAAGTAACAGTGGTCTGAACGCTGAAGTTTTTGCAGTAACCTTCATCTTTCACAAGTGAGTTCTTAACAGATAAGTAATCTACAAAGAAGTTGCAAAATACCATCTATCAAAAGCGCAAGCCTTAAGCTTTTCCTCCTAATTGCCTTACTGGATGAACTTGAAAAAAATGTCACTATCTGCAACTAAGCAGCACAACTCCAGTGTCCAGTAGTTGAAGTGCTTTAGCTTGACTGGCCAAGTACATTCTGACATGCTTTTAGATAACACACATCACTAAATCACTGTCTGTCCTTACTCATTCTGCAAGAATGGCTAAAGCAGCTATTTAGATGCCATGAATCATTTTGAGGTAAAATGCTGGTTTTAGTGTTTATGGAAACTTCTCATCCAAGTGCTCCACTTGATCATGTTACAACATTCCAGAAAAATACAGCTGTACATTGTACTTAACGTCTCCTCAGTTTTGGCCTGCCTTAGTAGAGCAATTAACAGCAAGGGAAAGGGCTGGGATGGAGAGAAGTTAGCTTGCTTTGTCTCACATAAAGACAAAACCAGTGGGTTTTTTTCCATATGAGAAGAGGAGGTAGCAAGGCTCCCTGCTCCTACAGCAACACATCTCTGCCATTGCTGACTCTGGAAATAGTTGGCAGTATCAAGCACTACCCAGACAAGTCTTAGGCTGGCGCAGGTAGGCACAGCTCAACAATGGATGTGTTTTCCCTCCTAGGCGAAGATAACACCATCCAGTGACAAAAACAAGACCTATTCAGTTCAGTATATGCCAAGGGTTACTGGACCTCACAAGGTAGGTTGTGTGTCAATAACCAGTGTTCTCCTGCTAAATGTGCTGCTTTGCTGGGTGTTGATGTGAGCCCCTGAGGGCCGTGTGTAATAGCCACTTCAGGTATCCTCAAGAAAAGGTAACCTGGTGTGGCCTTAATGCTCTATCTGGGCTATTGGGCTGCCCCCTTCTTACAGGGGAAGGGAGTGTGTGTTGGGAGAAAATGTATGAGTATGAAGTGCTACCACTGGCTCCCCTATCGTATGGGGCCACTTCTCACAGCTCGTGAAGCCAGTTTTGTGGTTATCGGAGAGGCACAGAGGAAAGTACAAGGTTGTTTCTTTGTTGATCATACTGTACACCATAGGGGCTGTGCAGAGAAGGTTCCTCCCCAGCTCTGTTCCCAGATGCCTGCAGAAGCAGGTTTACGACAGGTGATCCCATTGCTTGGCACTTGCCTGAGTGGCTGGTCCCCTCAGCCAGCCTGGGAAGGTGGATACAACTTCTGCTGCCACTTCATTGTTGGATGGTGATCTGCCTCTTATTGGCACATCCAGATTCAAGAATCCCCGCTGGTATGGCAGACCCTGTGATCAGTGAAGTGACCAGCAGTTATGCTACATGGACAGGATGAAGGTTGTGGGATGGATAGTCTCTCTCACCTCTGAGGCATAGCCTCTCTGTGCTAGGAATGCAGGCGTTTGACCCCACGCTTGGCTACGTGGTGGTGACACTGAGCACTCTCTCTGCCCAGTGGGTCGGAGCTGACGCTGTCTGTCTCTAGGTTTCAGTCCTGTTTGCCGGGCAGCACATCTCAAAGAGCCCGTTTGAAGTGAATGTTGACAAAGCCCAGGGAGATGCAAGCAAAGTAACAGCAAAGGGACCGGGACTGGAGGCAACAGGGAACATTGCCAACAAGCCTACCTACTTTGACCTCTACACAGCAGGTAAGCGGGATGAATGAGTGCTGAAATCCTGCATTTTCCTCAAACGTGAGCGTTGGAGGAACAAAGTGAAAAACAGATGAGGATTTGCAGCCCGGTCAAGCTCAGAGGTGAAATGATAGCCAGGCTGCTCTGGAGGCTTCAACTGTGTATGAAGCATTTGAAGTATGGAGCTGAGCTGAGGCAGGAAGGTGCTAAGCA
Source organism: Steatornis caripensis (assembly GCA_013398225.1). Lineage (NCBI taxonomy): Eukaryota > Metazoa > Chordata > Aves > Caprimulgiformes > Steatornithidae > Steatornis > Steatornis caripensis. The sequence continues at coordinate 16,838 of VZSC01008278.1, forward strand.
TTATCCAGAAATTTGCCATGAACTTGCTGAGTGGCAGCAGGCAAATTCCTAGCTGGTTTCTTCCCCCTATTCATTTTAAACAGGATTGTGAAATGCCACCTCTGAAGGATGAACTGTGAGTAAACTGTAAATGATTAATGTAAACACTCAATGTGTGCTGTGTTTAGCTTTACAGAAAGAATCTGCCACAGTGGTACTTCGAGTTCATACTTCAATAACAAACTGGTTTCAACCTCTATGGTAATTATTAGAGGGCTGCTAGCTTCGTTAGGGCATCTCCATCACATGACTTGGTGCGTGCTATTAGGACAATGCTGTAGCCTAGAGGAATGAGTCAATAAGATGCTACAAATGCTAATTCATTTAGAACAATGTGAAACTACTTAGGGCAGCTGCTTGAAGTATTTAAACACCAAAATATGCTGAGTAGCATATTTTAATTGCCTTCTGCCTGAGGGCACTTAGAAATAAAATTAAATGTGGTTGTAGTGAGGGGAAGTGTTACATTCAGCCTCTAATTGGAAGAGGAGTGGTCCGAGTCACGTAAAGACATGTCTGGCCTCTGAAAGTGGCTGGAAAACTTTTTTTTGTTGCGTGATGGGTTGAATAAAATGTGAGAGGAGCAGGTGTCTGAGCAAAAGTGAATACATATAGTCCAGCAGAGAAGGATCCTTGTCCAGACCAGCATGCACGTTGTCTGAGCTCTTAATCTAAACCACTTCAAAGCTTGAGAGATTGAATTGACTGGTAAAGTTGTGGGCTAGTCTGTGATGGAGGTGCTGCAGGGTGGTAGCAATAGGGTAACCATGCTGTATGTGTATTCAGTACTGTAATACTGTTGTGAAACCCTGTGGGTGGAGCAGCAGAGCCCTGTCAGTTTGATGGCTTCATGGAGATGCCACCATCCTGTCTTACCCCCACTACTCACTTGAATGTCTATTTGCCGTCAGCAGAAGCTGAACATTTATGCTGTGCCTAGAAACAGTAGCAGAGGACGGCTGGCTGTGATCCTAAACGCAGTGCATGTTGCTGTGGGGAAGCCAAGGCTCAGCTGGACTTGTTTCCTTTGCAGGTGCCGGTGTGGGTGACGTGAACGTGGAAGTGGAGGATCCTCAGGGGAGAAGCCTTGCTGAAGTTGCAGTAGAAGACAAAGGCAACCAAGTCTACCGCTGCACCTACAAACCTATTCAGGCTGGTCCTCACATTGTCAAAGTGACTTTTGCGGGGGAGGCAATTCCCAAAACTCCTTGCACTGTTCTCATCGGAGAGGGTATGCTTTTTAAAAATGCACCTAAATGTAGATGACCACTTTTCTCCTTGGATTTGATCACAGAATAGGCTTGAATCTTGCCTTGGGCATTCTCTATATTTTTCAACGTCTTGGACATACATGCTTCAGTGGGTCACCTGGGTATTCACAGGGTAGAACAGTACCTCCTAACAGTAATATGGCTTTTATTGCTAGAGTTTCCTTCCTGCCTAGACCTCTGAACATTAAGCTGCCCTTTGTATTTTTTGAAGTGTTTTATGCAGCTATGTAGTGTCTTGCTGTTTTCCACCTTTGTTCCTCAAATTACTATATTTACTGTTTTCCTCCTTAACTGACACCTAACTCGCTTTCTGTTCCATCCTTACGTGCTCCTACGCTTTTAGATCTCTGCTCATCTCTCCTGAGCTACCCTCCATTTGTGGGATTTTGGACTTCACTGCTAATGGCTTCATAGTTGGTAAGAGGTGTGCAGGATGCTCTGTCATGTTTGCTTTTTGGAAGCTTCTAGCCCGCAGCTTATCCCGGCTAACAGGGTTTTTGGTTTTGTTGCGGTTGGGGAAGAAAGTTGCAAGTGAACTGAAGCGATGTGTGACCTGGTTAGTGAAACTGGCTTAACCACAAGCTGCCTGACTCAGTTTGCGTAAGGGCTCTGTGAGCCATTCCCACTCCACATTGGGTACACTCCTGTATGCTTCCACCGAGTTTTCACAGCTAGCGGATGGCATGCGATCTTCGCTTACGCTGTCAGGTGTAGGACATGGAGTGATGTTGGCTGCTGCAGGGGTGAGGGTAAAACTTGTAAGCTATTGAACGAGTAAAAACCTAATGAGCTGCTTGACAGACTGGCGCTTCTGCTGTAAGCACGGCGTATTTTGGGGAAATGCATGTTGGGTTTTCACTGCTGGGAAGCTGTGATTATTTGTAAGACCCTTCAGGTCCCTGGGAGTTGAAGATCACGTGGTAGCTGGGGTTGTGTAACAAAAACTGTTCATAGGTGCACGTTATTTATGTAGCCACCCTGCAGGCCTGGAGCAGCATTTGGATTTAAAGGGGTCAAGCATAAGCTTAAGCTCAGCCATATGTAATCTACTGCCCCTACCCATGGCTGCTTCGGTCTGCAGAGGGCTTGATGGCTTTGCTTCTGAAAGTATGGACTGTGACAAGCAGGGAGTTTTGACATGATGTCTCTTGATGAAGCACGTGCAGAACTCGGCTTTGCTAATAGCAGTTATTCCAGTCACGTGCTTCTGAAAGAACAGCCCAGTAATACTGTTCCCTGGGCCTGATCTGCAAGGGGAAACGTCACCCTGTGCTGCAGTGTGCCTCTCAGTGCGAAAGGCATCAAGAAGATTGTGGCTCGTATGGTGAATATCTGTACGTGATAGCTGTGTAAAAGTTTTGTATTGATCACTGGCGTCAAATTAGAAAGCAACAGGGCTTCAGCATTTGCTTTAATTCTAAAAAATGGCCTTGTAGGGCGTCAGTGTTGCCTGGCTGCACCGAACACTACTGCCCAAAAGCTACAGGACATAGACAACAGCTGGGCAGACTCGGGTCTATCTGCCTCAATGCTATAGTGTTAGAACTTGTGCTGAAAGCTAAGCTGTGGTTGCCCTGAGTTAACATTAAACTAAACTAAAGGTTGTTCCAGGCTGGCTAGGCTACCTGTATGTCGAGAATCAAAGGCAATATTGATATCTGAAATTCCCTTGCAGCCTGCAATCCGAACGCGTGTCGTGCCACTGGTAGAGGTCTGCAGCCCAAGGGTGTCCGCATGAGGGAAACGGCTGACTTCAAGGTTGATACAAGAGCAGCGGGGAGTGGAGATCTCGGAGTGACTATAAAGGGACCAAGTAAGTGTTTGGGTGAATTTGTGCTGTGGATGTGTTTTGGAGAAGAGGGGAAAGTGGAGACTGCAAAAAGCAAGAGCAGTAAGGAGACGGTGGTTTGATGGAACTGATGGGATTTGTATCACCATAAAAAGCCAAATTTCAGAGGAGTTTTCTGGTACCTTTTGTCTAGTGTGAAGGTTTTGATCTGCCAGGCTGGCTAAGATTACGTTTGGGTTTAGGTCTCTCCGTTTTAATGCATATCGGTTAGCAAAACTGAGAAAATCCATGCATTTGCTTGCTGTGGCCTCCAAGTTTTAAGAGTTTGCATTGCATCTTCATCTGATCTGTGAGAGCAAGTCACACTCCAGGGTCTCTGGCAGGGTGGAAATCCTGCTCTTGTAAAGCTAGGAATGTCTCAGAGCAGCACTCCTGACTGCACTGGATGTTCGGGCACACAAGCAGGGGAGGAAGAGTTCGAGGGAACCTGTAGGCTGACATGGAGACCTTCTGCCAGGATACGTCCCCAGATCTTTTGTGGTGTCCTGACCTCTGGATGCAGCCCTCCCCCGGGACCGTGGCAGGCTGTGTTGATGGGAGCACCAGCGGCCGCTGGCTCGTCCAGTGGGCTCCTGAGGCTGCCAGCAGCAGTGGCTGTGCTTCTGCTCTCGGGAGCTGCTGTGCTTGTGTTGTACTTGCGAGTCCGTCACCTCCCCCGGGGTGGGACGGTATTAAAAGGTGCATTGTATTGCCTTCACCTCCTCCACATGCACAGTACTCTGTGTGGCTTAATGCGGTTAGTGGGGGGGAAAGCAACAGACGTATCGATGTAAATTTTACTGTATTAAGCTTTTCTCTCTAAATTCTTCATCTTGAAGAAAAAGAAAAGTAGGCATTCCCTGCATACTTGTGGTTGCAAAGTCTGACAAATGTTAAGCTTTTTTGTTTTAACATATGACATGCATCATACTGCAGACTAAGAAAATAAAACACAAGGGAACCTATTAAGTCTGGTAACTTAAAATACTTTCTGCTGTATTTCTTCTGGAAGTGTTTGTTGTCTTTATCCTAGAGGGCAGCTAGAACTAACTTCCCTTATAACCTGACCTTTTTTTCCTCTGGTGGAAGAAATTTATTCTTGCAAGCTAAAATAAATACTAGAAAACATGAACTTGTCTGAGTAATTGAAGGCAGGATGGAAGCTGTTAAGTTTGATGTTGCACTGATTTTTCAACAGAGGGCTTGGAGGAGCTGGTGAAACAAAAAGGCTTTATGGATGGTGTATATGCATTTGAATATTATCCAGCTACCCCAGGGAAGTACGTTGTTGTTATTACATGGGGTGGGCACAACATCCCAAAAAGGTGAGTTGAAGTAGCTCTTTCCGTGTTTTTGTGCCCTTTGGTGGGTTGTGTAGTTGATGGGCTTTTAAAGCAACACTGACCTATGAAGAAACTCCGGGGGGACAAAGTTAGTGGCAAGCAGTTGCTGTGACAGTGTATCTACAGCCTGCTTTAGGGCTGCAGCTGCTTATATTGGGAAAGTTTTGAAGGGTGATTTGCATCAGTCTTGCTAAACCCAAAATGATGAATACAAAAACCAATAAAACTTGGTGGATCATGGGGCTTGGACTTCACTGTGAGTTTTTTGAAGGGATCTGTTATTTTAGTGTCCAGGGCTACAGCAAGCAGTGCAAGGCAAGTATTTGACACTCAGGATTTGTGGTGCAAGATGTAAGCATGTGATGGGTCGGGTGATCTCTGCTAGAAAGACAGTCTGCTGGGCACCGTGCCACCACGTGATAAGTGTCTGCTAATTGGGGAAATCCGATGTAAAGCCTCATTAAAATGCCTGGGGAAAAGCGTGGGTGCTATACTTGTCCTCATTTCTAATCCCGGGCTTTGCTTTTCTCTTGTAGCCCCTTTGAAGTTCAAGTGGGTCATGAAGCAGGTCCTCAGAAAGTGCGAGCCTGGGGGCCAGGACTGCATGAGGGGATTGTGGGCAAATCGGCTGACTTCGTGGTAGAGTCCATTGGCACAGAAGTTGGCTCTCTTGGTATGTTACTTTACCTAGTTTGCCTGAAATACTTACATATTGCAATGCTAGCAATGAACTGATGAGACACAATAGCTTTTCCAGCAGTTAAAAAAACATGTCTGTAAGATGTTTTGATCTAAACACAAGCATATCGGAGCATCAAAGGCAAGTCCTAGAGACAGGAGCGTGTGTGATGAGGAGTGTTAATCTGTGGTTATGTGGGATGAGATCCAGAAAGGAATGATGGATTATCTCCTGTATTGCTGAAGAAGGATGATAGAGAGTATTAGGCGTGGTTATGGCTAATAAAAAGCAGTTTGGGGAAGTGGTGTTAAATTAGCAGCCACCACAAACCTGACACGAGGAACCACCTCATTCCTTTTTCAGGCTTTGCAATAGAAGGCCCTTCTCAGGCTAAAATTGAGTGTGATGACAAGAATGATGGCTCATGCGATGTGAAGTATTGGCCGAAAGAGCCTGGTGAATATGCTGTGCACATCATGTGCGATGATGAGGACATAAAAGACAGCCCTTACATGGCGTTTATCCGACCGGCTTCAGGAGACTTCAACCCAGATAAGGTGGTGTATAAGAGTTCACCCATGGCATAACACATCTTTGTTACAACTACAGTATAGATGTTTCTGAAGGCTTCTGGTAACAAACTTGACTCTTGAGCTGCGTCTGCTTAAAGCTCTGAATTTGCCATGCTCCAGCCAGATAATTACTCAGTTTTTTCCTAACAACACTGTTGTGGTTTTGATTTAATGTCATGAAGACTTGCTGCATTAGTCCAGATTTTCAACTTTTACTCTATCCTCTACTCATATCCTGTGCTTCTTGGGTTTTGTGGGAGGGAGAAGGTCTTTAGGAATAAATTGTGTAGTTTTACTTCTCTTTCTGAACTGCAAGCTAAGACTCTTGGGGTATTTTTTTAGGTGAAGGCTTATGGCCCAGGCTTGGAGAGGACTGGCTGTATAGTGAACAATCCTGCTGAGTTCACGGTTGAAACCAAGGACGCTGGGAAAGCATCTCTGAAGATGTATGCTCAGGTAAAAAGCCAAAGGCAGCTATGTGAAACTTCAGCAAAAGGGCTTTAATGCTGCTGAGAAAAACGCCTGAAGTATTTCTACTCGCTTACACACCACTTAATTCTGGGTATATGTAATTCTCTCAAAACTCTGTGCTTTGATCTACGTAATGTAGTCAGGCAACAAACCTAACACAAGACAAGGTGACTTCTCCTTGTCATATGAAATACGTGCCTTTGCTTCCTTGCTTGGAGTCTCCTCAGCAAAGCAAGCTGTAATTTCCAGGAGTTGTAATTCGGAAGCACCCGAAGTGTCTCTGAGCCTGTGAATTTCAGGCGAGTTTGTTAAAATATGTGTTGTAGGATGGTGTTAGGAATGAGCAAGTGTTAGATGAGGAAGGCTTACGGGATTGTAATTTGCATGTTTCGTAGGTATTTGACCTGCAGTTCTGGGAAAAAAGAAGCCATGTTTTGGGACAGTCTTGGGCTGTTCAAACATTTTTAAAGTACCTGAACCTTCTGCTTGTATTGCTGCTTTTTAGGATGGAGAAGGAAACCCAATTGATGTCCAGATAAAGAGCAAGCCTGATGGTGTGTTTGCCTGTTCCTATGTGCCAGTTAAACCAATCAAACATACAATTTCTGTTGTCTGGGGAGGAGCCAACGTGCCAAATAGCCCGTTTAGGGTAAGTACACAGATGGATATTACTAGTTCTAGCCAAGTAGGACTTTTATGCTCACAACTACTTGTCCTTACAACTAGGATGATAAAACCCTTCTGTGAACTTCAAGGTGTGCCCTTCTGCTCCCTTTTTTTAGGAAACTATCCACTTGAAAAAAAGCTTTCTGTTTTTACAAGCTCCCACGTCAGAGGTCTCCTATCAGTCCAGCTGCAGCCTGAGGGAGTTGGGGAATTTGCTCTTAGCTTGGTACTGTTTTCCTGTAGCCTCTGTCTAAGCAATGCTCCAACTTGACTGTGATCTTGAGTGTAACACAGGTGTGTGATTCTGACCCTTGTGAATCTGTGTAGGTTCTTATAGGTCAAGGGAGTCATCCTCAGAAAGTGAAAGTGTTTGGACCTGGCGTGGAGAGAACTGGCCTGAAAGCAAACGAGCCGACTCACTTCACTGTTGACTGTACAGATGCAGGAGAAGGTAAAGGCAGGCTGGGCTGTTGCTGTGGTGTCAGAACCACAGGTCATGCAAGGAGAGGGATTATGTACTGCTTCATGCTGATTTTCTTTTTTTCATGGAAAAACCTTGGGAAACAGAACATTACAATGAATTGTGATGTGATCCGTTACGTCAGTTAACATGGTGACTTGAACAACTACTGGAAATGGGAACGTGCTGGCTGATTGGCTAGCAATGTCTGTGCCATTCAGTAGCAAAACATCCATCTGCTTTTCCTAGGTGATGTCAGTGTTGGAATTAAGTGTGATGCTCGTGTGGTTAGTGATGAGGAAGAAGACATAGATTTCGACATCATCCACAATGCTAATGATACATTCACAGTGAAATATGCACCACCTGCTGCTGGGCGCTACACTATTAAAGTGCTTTTTGCAGGAGAGGTTTGTAATCTTCGTTTTACAGCCTGATGTTTTTAGTCTGCTTGATTACTGAGCACGAGCCAGTTCACAGCTGGCTGTGGCAGTGTACAGCTGGCTCCTTCCATTTCAGCTCTCATGCGCTTTGCCTGGTCACTGTTTCTGAGAACACTTTTGTAGTACTTGAAGGTACGAAAATGAGAGGGGTTGGCTGGAGACACTGAAGTCCGAGCATGGGATGTGTTGAGCTGGCACAATGAGCATGGTCTCAGTGATGGGGCAAAGCTGCTTTCTAAAGGATAGAAAACCTAAGTGACTCTCCAAGGATCACAGGAATAAAAATAAGTTCTCCTTTAAAAAAAAAAGGAAAGCCCCTGCAAACTGTCCAGCTGTTAACTTTGCTATAGGCTTTGAATGATATTACTCAGTAAGGCACAGCAGAGTGTTTAAGTGAGGTGAAATTTTACTCAAGATGTAGTTGAAGTTGAAGCAGAAGTATCTTAAAATTATTATCTGTCTAGTTTTGGCTAGTGAAGAGCGACTTGGTTATGTTCAGAGCTGTTTTTCTGTTGCAGGAAATTCCTGCCAGCCCGTTCAGAGTTAAAGTGGACCCCTCGCACGATGCTAGCAAAGTGAAAGCTGAAGGACCCGGGCTGAACAAAACTGGTGAGAGCCGGGGTGCGATGGTGTGGCCAGTGCTGGATCACGAGGGGCTGTTGCGGTGTAGCCACTGCCTGGCTGAGCATCGCTAGGACGCTGTCCTGGATACAGTGGGCTGGGGTGCCAGGCGATTGGAAACAACTCCATTCCCTTGGCATTTTGCTCGACTGGGCTTTGTAGATGTCAAATGCTTCTTGGGAAGAGTTTCTGTGTGTGAGCTCTGCATAAATTAGCATTAACATTTTTCTTCAGGCGTGGAAAATGGCAAGCCAACACACTTCACTGTGTTCACCAAGGGAGCTGGAAAAGCCCCACTGGATGTGCAGTTCAGCAGCCCAGTGCCAGGAGAGGCGGTCGCAGATCTGGATATCATTGACAACTATGACTATTCCCACACTGTTAGGTACACTCCAATACAGCAGGTAGGTTCGACTCCTGTAGGAATACGAAAGTGAACGGCTCATGTTGCCATGGTGCTGAGACCTCCCTCCCTGGTATACATGTACAGAGGAATGAGCAGATCAAACTTGCCAGGGTATCATCTTCCCTGAGATCCCTAAAGCCTGCAGGACAATTGGGATTAGAAAGCAGTAATGCCGTTTTCTGGTGTAGTTATTTATAGCTTGTCACTGTTTCCTTTTCTGGGAACGAGTGAGATACTGAAGCAGTAGCACACAGCTCATGTTGTCATTCCACAGCTTACCAGTTGAACAGGAAAGGTGGTGAATCTTCCTGACTGCTGCACCAGCTGCTCTGGGCTGCTGCAGTCCTGCAAAGTCAGGGCTGTGGTGTGCCGCCTCTCAGCAAACTGCTGTTCTCAAAGAAGCTGTACTGCAAACCAGAGCAGGAACAAAAAGCACAGCGTCTGGGTGATGGTGCAGCAGCTGCCCAGTAGGAAAGTGTTTGAGTCGCTGCTGAGGAGGGAAGCTGGGCAGCAGATTGAATGCGTCAAAGTATTTGTCTGTGTTTGAGGTTTACCCTTGGGCTGGGAAAGAATTAAATCTAACTCATTTTGGTTCACAGACAGATGCTCCCTAGCAACACCATTAAAGAGCTGAAAGTGGAAGCTGCTAATAACTAGAAGTACTTTTCCTAATGCTGGACTTGCATGTTTTTAAAGGGCTATTAAACACTAGAATGCATGAATCTCATGTATTTCTGAAGACGTAGGTGCTGTAGTGCTGAGATTAAAGTGTTTTGCTGCTCTTGTTCTGCTGAACAAACACACGAGCTACTCGGTCATCTGCACCAGCTTCCTTGAATGTAGCTGTATGAAAGTGGACTGATACGGAGGACTGCAGCGTTATTTATCTGATAATGCTGGATTAGCATTCTTGAAAGCACTGTAGAGCTAGCGTTTGTTTTTGGATAAAGCAGTTGCATGATCTCAGGATGTGGCTGGCATGCCTGTTTGGAGAAGCTTTTGCTTGTTCAGTCAGAGTTGGTATGCAGAAGGGAGCAAAATCATCTGAACTCTGCACGTGTGTGTGAGCAGTGTGCTTGGGTCTCCCATCTGGAGGAGTACCTTGGGTCGGGGAGGAGCTGTGGACATACAGGACATGCTTGCAGATACCAATGGCAGGAAAGCAATGGTTAAAAAGAGGAGATTAAAATAGACTGCACAGTGATTAGAGTAGCCTTGTTGTCCCTCCAGGCTGTGAGCATGTAGGTCTTCCCTGGATCCTGTCTTTCTCTGGTTCTTAAGCAGCAGCTTACAAATGGGACTCTGGGCTCCTCAGAGCAGGGGGAGGACGGACTAGGTAGTTAAATTTCTGAGGGGCCGCGTCAGTAGCAGAGGAGCCTTGGTTTAATGCTGTTTACGCAGCCTTATCTATCTCATGGTGTTGCTACAGCTACCCGTGTGTGTGTTTTCTAAAAACAACCGAGAATAATCATGGAAGCTATTCACTAGCTTGCATGAAACATCCATGATTATTTCACTTGAGAACTGAACCAGCCAAGAACAAAAAGTAAGCAAACAGTGAATATAGCTAAAATATGGACTGTGGTAGGAGAGAATAAAAGGAGCACACATCGTGGGCTGGAGCTTGCCATGGCTGTGTGGTATTCCAGCCAAAATACACAAGAGCATTAATCTTTCTGACTTGTAGAGCTTAAAACCCTGGTATTTCAGATGCTGTAATAATATGGCCTCTTTACAGCCTTGGCTTTGGCCTGGCCTCTCAGTGTAGTGGAAGCAGGGATACCTGGTCTGGAGCACGGGACATTCATTCAGGTGTCGGGTCTGAGCGCCGAGAGGGTGGGAGCCAGCCCGAGATGGAGGTTTTGCCAGGCAGCTTGAATATAGTCTAATTAAATGTTGGAAAGAACTGTCTGTTTCTCTCTTCCTGCATTAAATAAAAAACATTTAATACTTTGAAGGACTGCAGTGGGATGAGAGCTTGAGAGTCCGTAAACCAGTAAGTTTGGCTGTGGTCTGCTAAAATGGATTAGGTGAAGTGGTTATGTACTGCTTGCATGTTAGTGTGTCTGTATGAAGTGAGGAACTGAGCTAACTTGTAAATTCTCCAACTAGGGTCCAATGAAGGTGGTTGTAACTTACGGTGGTGATCCTATTCCTAAAAGCCCTTTCACAGTGGGTGTTGCTGCTCCGCTAGACCTAAGCAAAGTAAAAGTCAATGGACTCGAAAACAGTAAGTACCTCTGGACTGGAAGCCCTGTAGCCTGACTCTGAAGTGTATCCTGAATCTGGGCAATAGCCAACATGTCCTGCTGGAACAGAAGTGGGCAAAACAATCTTCTTTTTTAACTTGCTACAGTTGGGGATCAACTAGCTCCAGCTTTATAGCTTGACCACTCTGACTTAGCTGATACTCTTGAGGACTGAATTTCAATTTAGATTTTTTTTTTCTTTTGGCAAAGATTACATAGCAATGTGGACAAAGCATATGTTGGGTTTTAGTCCCGTGTGGTGAACAGAGCTGGACTCTTCACCAGGCTGGGCACCTGCTGATGAAATCTGGTTTCCTTGGGGCTAGATAGCTGTTTGTTCAAATATACGTAACTGCTACAGTGCAGAATGTCATTCATACAATCTATTTGTTTTCTAAAAGCAGAAGAACTTAGGGCTGTGAAATATTGTTGTGTTCCTGAAATGAGACTGTGGTACTGTCAGGCCATGTTTTACAGGCTTGTTTAGCACTGTAGCTTTGTAGCTCCAATTAACCAAAGCACTTGTTTATCTTTCTGTTTGACTTGGCAGGTTTTTTTGCATGTAGGGAGATGCAGGCTGAGCAGGGCTCTGCCAGTGCTTGCTGCCTCGGTGGTACATGTGCAAGAGATTTCTTGGAACACTGTCTGATATGGACATCGTTAACATATTAATATGTGTTTTGTCTTTTTCAGGAGTGGAAGTAGGGCAGGATCAGGAATTTGTAATTGACACCAAAGGAGCTGGTGGGCAAGGTAAACTGGATGTGACTATTTCCAGTCCTATGAGGAAAGCTGTGCCATGTCTGGTGGAACCGGTTCTGGGTAAGGAGTGCAGCACTGCAAAATACATCCCAAGGGAAGAAGGGCTGTACGTGGTGGATGTGAGTTATGATGGCAACCCAATCCCAGGGAGCCCCTATACTGTGGAGGCCACGCTACCTCCAGACCCCTCCAAGGTAAGTGAGTTTAGGGCTGCAACAGCAACTGATACCTGAAAACCAATTGTGGGCTATTGCATGAGGCTTGGCTTGGCTTTGGCCAAACCAGACCCAGGAACATCCTTGTTCAGAGTGCTGACTTGTTCCTTTTGCAGGTTCCATGACTCATGGAAATCATTCCTTTAACACACTAGTTGAAAAATCATTGAACTAGTTGAGAGCACCGCAAGCATCCTGCATAATGTGGCAAATATAAGTATTGCTCCTAGTTTAGTAGAAGTTGGCCTTCTGAGCATCTTGACTGTATTGATTGAGATCCTTCTTTCTAAGGAAATAGAGTTCAAGAAAAACATGTGTACAGCCATCGGATATTTTAATGTTTCTACCTTTTACATCCCATGCCTATATAAAACCAGCTATGGTGAGAGTGTGAATATCCTTGCCTAGAAACCTCTTTGCAGGAGAGATACCAACTTTACAGTAAAACTGGGAGGAGGAAACGTTGCTTTCTGTGTATTTTTAAGAGCTTGTTAATCAAGTCCCACATATGAACAAGTCTAACTAGGCAGTCTGTGCAGGCAATAACATGAGAAAATGAGTTTAGTTCAAATGCATATTCTTTTCTAGGTAAAAGCTCATGGTCCAGGTCTTCGAGGGGGCCTCGTTGGAAAACCAGCCCAATTCACGATAGATACCAAAGGGGCAGGAACTGGAGGTTTGGGTTTGACCGTAGAAGGCCCATGTGAAGCTAAAATTGAATGCTCAGACAACGGTGATGGAACCTGCTCTGTCTCCTATCTGCCTACAAAGCCTGGAGAGTATTTTGTAAACATCCTATTTGAAGAAGTTCACATTCCTGGTTCGCCATTTAAGGCAGACATAGAAATGCCATTTGATGTCTCTAAAGTCATTGCCACGGGCCCGGGTCTGGAACGTGGTAAAGTAGGTGAGGCAGGGCTGCTGAACGTTGACTGTGCAGAAGCAGGTCCTGGGGACCTGCGGGTGGACATGGTGTCGGATACTGGTTCCAAAGCTGAGGTCCGGATCGATGATAACAAAGACGGGACCTATGTTGTAACATATGTTCCGCTCTCGGCTGGCATGTACACGATCAAGATGAGATACGGAGGAGAGCAAGTGCCTAAATTCCCAGCCCGGGTAAAAGTGGAGCCAGCTGTGGACACAAGCAGAGTTAAAGTGTTTGGGCCAGGATTGGAAGGGAAAGGTGAGAAAAACTGTTGTTATCAGAGTTTGTAGGACTTGTGGTCCTTTATCCTTCACAGAGTATTCTGAGCATTAAAAGTTGTAATAGCCGTCTGTGTTCCCATGGTGACCCTTGGTCGGGGCTGTTTTGTTATGTTCCCAAATGAGTTGTTTATCATAGTGTTTCACAAAATGTTTTATCATCGGAAATACATGCGATTCTTGAAGTGACTCTTCAAAACATATCCTGCAGATGTCTTCCGAGAAGCTACAACTGAGTTCACTGTGGATGCTCGACCTCTAACAAAGGCTGGTGGCGACCACATCAGGACACAGATCACGAGCCCGTCCGGCTCCCCCACAGACTGTCTCATCCAAGACAATGCCGATGGAACGTATTCAGTAGAGTACACGCCATTTGAAAAGGGTAACCTCTGTCTTTTTGTTTTGTTTTTCTTTTCTTTTCCTTGAGAAGGGAAAACCAAGAGTGAGCAGCTCTTCCGACACTCATTTGGCAAACTGCTGAGCTCTGCCAGTAACTTGTTGGCATCTTAGCAAGGTTTTTGCTGGTAGAGGAGCTAATTCTGCAGGAAGAAGCTGAATTGTAACTTGAAGAACTGACTTTTATGGTAACTTGGCTTCAGAAGAACAGTGCTTAGATGGCATCTCAGTTACGAAACACTAGTGAAGTCTTGTGAAATGCAGGAGGAAGCTCTTATCTGTATACTGACGTTTAGGTCTGTAGCACCTTGTAAAAGTGATGTTAAGTGATGAGAATATTTAGGGAATTTGGGATGTGTTTTCCTCCTCTTAACAGGTCTGCACACGGTCAGTGTAACATACGATGGCGTACCTGTGCCAAACAGTCCTTTCAGAGTGAATGTGACAGAGGGCTGCCATCCATCACGTGTGAAGGCACAAGGTCCTGGACTCAAAGAAGCTTTCACAAATCAGCCAAACGCCTTTTCAGTTGTCACCAGGTAACTGGACCTGATTGATCCTTAAGGGAGGAGTGTAGTGGGCTGTGCGATGCAAGATGCCAAATCCAGTATAAATATTTATAAAAATGATAACAAATTATATAAAAATTATAAAATTTACAAAATTATATAAAAATCAATTTATAAATATTTACTAAAAGGCTAGCCTGTGTCCTTCTGGTTACCGTGTGTGCTGTGTTGTCGTGTACTGAGCACTCAGCTCTGCCGAGGTTAGTGGCTGATAGTGGTTGAGGATGAAACTGTAGGAAAATGCAAGCGAGCTTATGTTGAACAGCTTTGCGTGCCAGAGCACACTGAATACTGGATATCAGAAGTCAGGTTACTGCGTTTCCAATAAGGGTGAAAATACAGCCAGAGCATGCGAAGGCTATGAAGCTGCTGTTAGAAGCCAGTAATTCTAACAATGTGCGTTTCTGTCTTGCAGAGGGGCAGGAATTGGTGGCCTTGGAATAACTGTTGAAGGACCTTCAGAGTCTAAAATTAGCTGTAAAGATAACAAGGATGGGAGCTGCAGTGCCGAGTATGTTCCTTATGTTCCAGGAGACTACGATGTTAACATCACATATGGGGGAGAGCATATTCCTGGTAAGAGCCCTTGCTCAGTGGCTTTCAGAAGAGGGAAGGTGTTGAGCTACGGACTCGGTTCCTCAGCTGCATCTCACTCATGCTGGGGGATGCTGAGGTTTTAACTTTCTGCTTTTCCTGGAAATTCAAGCCGAAACACGAGTGGCGTTTGTTCCTCACACCTGGCAGGGAAGCGTGGAGTGCTTTGTGCTGTGGTGTGGTAGTTTTGAGGAAGGGCTGCAGTCTCTTCTCGTTTCTGAAACGACCTCTGGGGATGTGGAGGAGCCTCGTTGCGACTGTAGCACCCACAGCAGGGAACAAAAGAGCAGGGACAGATGGGTGGGCCAGGGAAAGGGATGCTTGGCCTTGACAAATAACTGATAATATGCACAAATGGTGCATAATACATTGGGTCAAGAAAATAGCCCTTAAGTGTGTGGATGCCTTCAAGACTCTATTCTGCAGTAAGATGGTCTTAACGGGTTAGCTTGTCTTGGGGATTGTGTTAAGCACTGCAAGTTTTGGTCACTGCAGAAAGCATAGCAACTGTTTCCTAAACTGGATGTTTACCTGTGTATGCATTTGCACTTGATTTTCAGCTGAAGTGAATTAGGTTTAAGGAAAGTTCCAGGTACCTCTGGCATACAGCAGTTCACGATTAAAAGAAGGATATTTTGCTTGATGCCAAGAATTAAATGCTCCTAAATGCCAGACACATTTTGCTGCCATGTTCGAGTTTTTATGGGCTGTCATGCAGCATACATCTAGGTATTCTTTCCTAGATGTTGTGAGTAACCCAGTTCTTTCATGTTGGCCCCATTTTATTTGTCAACATACTGAACTTGGTAAAATATGAAGGAAACAAGTGCCTGCGTGACGCTTTGTTTGCATTTCTGGTTTCTTTCATGCATTTTTTTCTGAGATGTGAGGAGGAGATGAATCACAACTTAATTCTTGAGTAGACAGTGAAAATGTAGAAGCATTACCATTACACTTCTGGCTTTTGCAGAAGCAGAGAAGTAGCATGGAGGCTATGGGGTTGTCATTCCTGCTTGAGGTTGAGGGATAGTAATAAAAAAGCCCAACGAAAAGTAGGGAAAAAGACTTTTGCTTTCCTGTAACTGTTAACTGTGGTGTTTAACACTTGCTGTGTTTACTTCCAGGCAGTCCTTTCAAGGTTCCTGTGAAGGATGTTGTGGATCCCAGCAAGGTGAAGATAGCAGGACCAGGTCTGGGAACAGCTGTTCGAGCCAAAATCCCACAGTCCTTCACTGTAGACGCCAGTAAGGCAGGAGTAGCACCCCTTGAGGTGGTGGTGGCAGGACCCAGAGGTAAGAACTGAAGTACTCCATCCAGCTGTTCCACCCTCTCTGCGTTTGGGTGGGTAACAGGGTCCTGGCCCTGCTTGCAAAGATGGTGATACCACTTGAGTGAACATTTCCCTCTGTTCTTGTTCATCTGGCATGTGCACCTTGACAGCTGAGCCCTGTGTCAAGCTGTAAAAGGAGAACTGTGTCCTAGGTAGTGCTGCTTTGGGCAGTCTTTGGTTTTATTGTAATCTTCAGAGCTGGAAGAAGTGACATGAGTAACCATCACTGGTCAACAATTGTGGCTTAGCTTTAGACATCAAAAAGTAAATCCAAAGTCTCCCACATGAATGGTGACTTGGGAAACCCGTGTCACTGGGTTGCAGGAGTGTCTGAAACACAGTGGAACCCCTCAGGGTCCCAGAGAGCAGCAAGGCCCTCAAGCGATAGCGTTAAGGATGTTTGCATTAACCTAGGAAGCTGTGTCTCCGTGGCACAGTATCTCTGCAGCGAGTACCTTTTGGCTGCAAGTCTCACCTTGCTAGGAGGCAAGAGCTGCTTCCCCCCTAGAGTGTCAGGTCACGCTGGTGCGGGTGCCCCTCAGGTAACCCTTCTTTAATTTTAGTAGATGAGACCGATTCCCAGGGATGGCGCTCCCCTTTGAAAGCGATTTCGGATTTCTTTAAAGGTGATCCAAAGGGTGACACTGAGACAGGTTTGAACTCTCGCTAACTACTGGCAATTTTGGGTCTCAGAAATCCAGTTGGAATAGCAAGAATCATCTGGAGGAGGGAGTGGGAGCCAGTGGTGTTGGTTTTAGGCTTTGCATGGCAACTATGTCTTTCTTTTGCATTTGCTTTACTGCTAATCCTTCCTGTGTTTTAAAGCCGGCTTGTAATTGTAGACTGCTTTGTGTGTTGATCTGAACCAATGTGCCACATAATCTGCTATGGATTTAGCTTAATGCAAATTGAAATAATTGATCCTGCTTTCTTAGGACTCTGGCAGCTTGCAGGGCTCTCCTGCGTAGGCCGTGAACCTGCCTTTCCACATACCTGATTGCGAAAGACTCAGTTGGTGTATGCTACAGACCAACTGGCTTTAGGGCTCAATTCTGTGCAGTGAATCCAGTAACAGTATGTAATCTTGTAAATGACAGTTCAGGCAGTTACAACCATTACTCAATTTTCTTTCTCAAAAGATATTCATTGTATTTTGAGCAAGTGCTCTTGACCTGAACTGTACAGAAAGGCAGATTTTTCTCCAGCATTTTCTAGCTTTTTTTTGCAGTGAGAAGACGGGAACCCAGAGAGCGGTGGATTACAAATCTATCTCAAGTCAACGGCTCTTCAATACAAAATAAGGGAAACCGATCACTGATCCACACCCATTGCTTTAATTAAAAAAAAAATTAAACTTAAATTTAGCTTGTTGCAAACTGTAAATGAGCAGTGTATCTTGGAGCTTTGTGCAGCAAATGGCTGGTGAGGAATTGAGTTTTAATAGCGCAGCTGAGAAAATCACCTGTTGCTTTTTTAGGAGTTATGGAGCCTGTTAATGTAGTAGACAACGGAGATGGAACCCACACGGTGGTGTACACCCCTACGCAGGAGGGACCTTATATGATCTCTGTCAAATATGCTGATGAAGAGATCCCTCGCAGGTAAGGTGATAAAGATAAACTTAGATGAACTGAAGATTTAATGACCTGATTGTGCTCTCCCAGCACATGAGCACTGTTTAAGGGTTAGCTGTGGTCCTTTCTACTTAACCAGTGCAGCGTCTTGCATGACTTCAGGTTTGCGCCTGCTGCACCTGCAGCAGAGACACCATAGGGTGTTTACTGCAGTAACTATCAGCCATTGATTTGGGAGGAGGGGGCAATAATGGGTTTCCCTTTAAGTCCTTTCAAGGTGAAGGTGCTTCCTACGTATGATGCCAGTAAAGTGACGGCGAGTGGACCAGGTCTCAGTTCCTATGGCATACCAGCCAGCCTGCCTGTGGAGTTTGCTGTGGATGCTAAGGATGCTGGGCAGGGTCTTCTGGCTGTACAGGTCACTGTAAGTAACTACGAAACCAAGCAGGAATGGAAACACGTTGTTCTAGGTGGGCACAAGTGGCTCCTATCAGAAGTGTCCGCAGCTCTACCCTGACATACCCAGGGTCCTGGAGACTGGGTTGCTGGCTGGATCTTAAGCTCTGCCACAGGAAAATCTTGCATTCTGCATTTGCGAAGCTCTTGAGGCTGCTTTTATGAGACTTCTGTCTTAAAGTCATCACCCATGCTATATTTGGCTCTTAGTTAACCTTACATTCTGCAAATGCACAATATAAGATAAATAGTTTCTTGTAAGATTATGAAAATGCTGGAATTTGAAATAGAGACAGCCTTCTAGCAGTGTAGTTCAGCAAGGCCATGAGATAACATCCACACTGAGCATTACATGATGATAAATTAACAAACAAGTCTCCCTCAAGTTTGCCAAAAGTCATAAGCTGCTTAAGGAGATACTACAGGAATGTCTTTATTTGACTGTATTGCTCTTCCTGAAATTTCTGGTGCTTGGACTCTGGCCTCAGCAAAAAGATCTCCAGTTAGTGGGCCATAAAGCACGTTTCTCAGCTCTGGCATGCCTAGGTCATGGCATGGCAGGTTGTACTTGCCCTTCTGCATTCTTGCCCTCCTGCTGTCCTGCTGTCTGCTCTGCAGCAATGCAGTTGTTTTTATTCTAGCGTGCAGGGTGCTCTTAAAGGATCCAAAATGCTTATCAGAGCTCCCAGCTTAGCCATGGCTTTGAAGATCAAGTTCCACAAGTCCTGCATGGTGGGAATGCATAGGTGATCCTTCTCACAGCATTTATTTGCTTTTCGTTCTGAGCGGTTGAATGTCAAGTGTTTCACGAGCCTTCCTGAAAGAAAGAAGCTCTTTCATGCTGTATGTAAAATCTCAAGTCCTTTGCAGCTCATACTGTATCCCAGGCAGCGTTAAGCCATAAAATACGAATGGGGTCAACATGCAGTTCCCTGTAAGCAGGCCTGGAATACTTTCTAAAATGCTTCATGCTTTGCAGCTGCTGAGTTACACTGAAAGCTGAGGCTGGGAGTAGCTCTGTTGGAATCATTGTGCACAGTGCTGGTCTTGGTTGTGGATATGAAAGCTTGATGGTGAAGCACGGATCTGTATTGTTTATGTGTCTCTCTAATTCTTGTAGTCAGTGTAGAAATGGTAGTTGAAGGGACTACATAGACCTACTTTTAACTGTAGACCTTGCAGCCTGTGAGGAGCTGGTTGCCTCATCCAGGAGGGTTCACGGCAGACTCCAGTAATGCTTTCCCCAACCTCAAACCTTTCAGGCAGCAGCTGGCCAAAGCAACCCAGTGCTTTGTCAGGGCACAGCTGCACAGTCTGGCTCCTGATCTGTGCCTCAGGGACCTGGGAAGTGTTCTTCATTTCCAGCAGCGATATGACAATGAAGGCTGAAACTTCTTACATTAATATAAAGTTCATTAAAATGACTTGCTGCGTCTTATATTCTCGTATCAAATGAAAGGTAGTTAATGATAGCGCTGATTGTTTTATAGTGGCCTGATACCTTTTTGCTCCTAATAGTCTATTCCTGGTACTAGTCCTTGAGTGAAATATATTTAACCCTCAAAACGCAGCAGTTCTGTATCTGTTTGAGACTACCTGAATATGGTTGTGCACAGATTTGCTGCCCTGCTAAAGGAATTCATAAGTATTTTGCATTCCTCAGGACCAAGAGGGCAAACCCAAGAGAGTGGACATTCACGACAACAAAGATGGCACTTACACAGTCACCTATGTCCCCGACAAAACGGGCCGCTATACGATTGGTGTAAAGTACGGTGGAGACGATATCCCATCCTCTCCCTATCGGATCCGGGCATCTCCAGCTGGGGATGCCAGCAAGTGTTTGGCCACAGGTTAGTGTTGGCTCCTCTCTGTTGCTGTTGTTTGTCCTTGGTGTAAAGCTACCTTCTGAGTATGGTACAGTTAATGTAATGGGTGTAGAGGACGCTAGAGTCTTGTGTAATCTGGCTGCTCTTACAAGAGGGGTTTTCCTAAAGGTAAGGAAGCATCGACCCCGCGGGTGAGCAGGCATCTCTTGCAGTCTCTAGCAAAATTTTTCGAACTGTCTAGGTTTTTACAAACATCCAGATGCAACCAAACTTTGATGCTTATTTCGGCAAGATGAATCCTGCTAAGAACTGCAGTGAGATTGATTTAAAAATAACACATCTGTGCACGTTCACTGCATCCGTGCTCCTTGCACTGCGAGTGTTGCAAGAAGATTTTTGTTTCAAGGAAGAACATAATTAATTCTGGTGATGTAAATAGCTGGCCATGTGTTTCTGCATTAGGAAAGCCTGTTCAGGCTGGGTGCTATTACTGAAAGTTGCTGCTGGTTTTCTGTCTGGTCAGGGTTGACCAGGGTCTGAACAGACTCTTGGAAGGCATGGGTGGAAGGATTGAACATAAAGATAAGATGTTACTACAAGTTAAAAAAATCATTGCCTCATAAATCAGTGCCTTGATGTAGAGCAGGGACTCCCAAGTTTGTTGCTGTAGGGGCACAGTTACAGCTTCAACCCTTACCCGTTCTGAGGATGGGTGGTCATCATGTGGCTTTGGGCCAGCCACCGCAGCCCGCCAGGTTACACAAGTCTCGTTGTGGTTGTAGACCTGTGAGAATGTCTGGGCGTTGTGCTGACCCGCATCGTGCAGTTGGAGCGGACCCAGTGCCTGTCCAGCAGCTGGCTGCTTTCAAGCCTGCTTAAACAGAAATATTTTTCTGGCACAATGCAAAGCACAGAGCAGCAGGTATCCCCTTTGCTTCAAATTTTGTTTAAAAGAGGCCTTAATGGCTGAATCTGATACTCTTCCAAGTAACTCAAGCTGCTAGCTATTCAGAATAACTGTGATGGAGATTACTCTCAGATGCCAGCTTAAATTTCCCCTTTCTCAGAAATGCTTCTGACTCTCCACTGTAAAGCTGAAATACAATCGCTGTAGGAGTAGATGCTGGAATACCTTCAAGATATTAAAATGGCAGATTCATTGCCACTTGTAAACAAGCCATTTACCTGGTAACAAGTGCCAGTCAAAAGCAGGATTATTAAATATGTACTGCAAATAAGACTTAACAGTTCTCATTTAAACACAGCATTATTCAGGCTGGATCTGATTGCTACCATTTGGGCATTGTTTTATGATTTTCCTTTTTGGGATGTGTGGCTGAACGGTGGAAAATAATTTGTGGGAAATGTAGGAGGAAACACGGCTGCTACTTTGCCCTTTTATAGCTGCTTACACAGGGAGGTTTATCTTAAAGCAGTGACAGCTCAATAGCTGGCCAGGTGGAAGACAGTGCCTTTGGCTCTGCATAAAGGAGTATGACGATAAGAGTATGGGTTAAGGCACTGCTTTCTTCAACCTTAGCTTTTTCTCTCTGTCTGTTCTCATCCAGCCTCTCTGATTGCAGAGGAGAAGGGAAGCTGGTGGCCAGCTCTTGCATGCCGCTGTGCTGACCAACACTACGAACATCCCTTGTTGTACATCTGCTCCCCAAACCACATCTGTAGGTCCCTGGGATCAGCGTTTTGGTGCTGTGCTTCCCAGGCGCCTTGCAGGCCCACTGCCTGGGAAAACTGTCCTCTGAACGCTTTCTGTAATGAAAATTGCCTTGTAGGTCCTGGAATTGCACCCACTGTGAAGACTGGTGAGGAGGTTGGTTTTGTGGTAGATGCCAAATCAGCAGGGAAGGGAAAAGTGACGTGCACCGTCCTGACGCCAGATGGGACAGAAGCTGAAGCAGATGTTGTTGAAAACGAGGACGGCACTTACGATATCTTCTACACTGCCGCCAAACCAGGAACTTATGTGATTTATGTCCGCTTTGGTGGGGTAGACATTCCCAACAGTCCTTTCACTGTCATGGTAAGCCAGCTCTGCTCTGAGAATACCTCCCACTCAGATTCCTGCTGCCATGTTTTATTTAGTGATAGGTTAACTCTGTGTGCAAATGTTTAGGCATTTATTAGGCTAGCAGGAGCTAATGAATCCTTGTTACTTGCAGAGCTTATTTTGAGCAGGCAATACAGCTAAGTGAAGAGGGATAGAAGCCATCAGAGGATGAAGACTTGGCTTCTCTGAACAGATTCATTTTTCATTTTCTGACCATGTAGTTCTTTTTCTAAATGATGTGTAAGGGTGGTTGTAATCAGCTGCTACGACTAACTACTTCGGCCATTGTCAGATTCTCTAACTTGTCCACCTCTCTTTCTACAGTGTTGACCCCAAAATAAGGAATGGTCTGCTGACAGGTCCCAGGGAAGCAGGCTGTTAGCTCGCACTTAAAAGTGATTTGCAAGTGCTAGTTAAACTATTGGAGCCAAATCACCCTCCTTCTGATTATGTTCCTTCTGATGTGCAGTACTTCAAAATGTTTAGGTTTAAAAAGCAAAGAAAACCCCAGCCTCCCTGAGAAGCAGACTAAGTGCCTGTCAAGGCTCACAGGAGCGCTTTGCATGAAGAATAGCTCTGTGTTGGCAAAACAAGTTTTGGTCTTGTAATGTCGGCCGAGGCAGCCTCCAGTGCATCTGGGTCCGTGATGCCACACGACTGTACTTGTGCTGAGTGTCACCAGAGCCCGCGGGCAAGTCCTTGGGGCCAGGCTCACTGGCTCTTCCTACTTCCCACCCTGGCAGACTGCTGTTGGTGTCTCCAGAGATTTCCACAAGGAAAATTGCTCCCTTGGTCACCGCTCAAAGCTCACCGCAGGAAATGCCTCTCGAGGTCAGGGAGCCTGCTCCCACCCAGACAAAGTTCCCACTTCCTAGCTGACTGATACAGTATGTGTTTGACTTGGGTGTCGCAGCTGAGAACAGAGAACAGCGAAACAGCAATATTTCTGTTTTGCGTTGGTTTTCTTAGTGTGAAGTCTTTCCACGCATAAGTTTCCAGTGTGTTATTTTGTTAGGGTGGTTTGCAGTGATATAAATGGGCAGGAGGAGCTGGGGCAGCTGAGCCTGGTGGAGCTGTGTGTGTAGCTGTCAGCCCTGGCCACTCTTGTTGGGTTAAGTGGGGGAGACGGGAATTTGCAAGTCATCCTCTTGGCATGCCTGGTGGGAAGGGAGGCTGTGCTGGAGGAAAACACTTTTGGTGCCTTGACGACGCTATCCCAGCTATGAATCAGAAGAATAGCTTTGCAGCTATGAGTGGACGTGGGCTGGGTCATTCACACAAGTGCATGGGCCGGGAGCAGCCTTCCCACGTCGGCAGGCTCCCAGCTTGCATGCCATTCTGCGCAGCGCCTGGGGACTTGCATCTTGAGTTTAAACCTTTCACTTCCCTCCTTGTACCAGTCCCATAAAAAAACAACTCTGAAATTCAGTTCCACCAGTGTTTAGGGACTGCTTTCCATCTTCTCTTCCGAGCTGCCAACAGTGGCACGTACTGGCTTTGTCGCTTTGCAGTGCTGCTGGTGGCTTCCCCCAGTGCCCAATACCTGCAGATAGAGGCAGTTTCCCAGCTTCCCTGGCTGGATCCAGGTCCTCGCAATGGCAAGAGAACTGGGAGGGCTGCACGATGGGAGGAAGGTGTTGAGGAGCTGGAAGGAGATGTGCATTCTGTGCTGTGAAAGGTGGGAATGCCTCCATGCCAGAAAACACCTAACCTACCTTTACCCCTGCCCAGGCTGTAGATGCAGATGATGCTGCCGTGCGGTCACAGGAGCCAGTGGGCGCCTCCCCCCCCGGATTCCACCCTTGGGTACACAATTTTTACATTTTTCAGCTGTTTTTTTCCCCCATCTGTGTTCCATTTCAGATGACAGCCTGCTTCTTGGGACTGCTTGAATCGCTCTGGTCCTTGTGTTCATTCTTTCTGTTTGATCAATTGTTCTTGGGATCCAGACCTTGTTTTTACTTTGCTGCTTGAAGTGAGCCTCCAAATAAACTCTCATTTAAACACGAAGAGGATCATTACACCTACAGCTTCTACTCCTGCAATGTCTGCTGTTGGCAAAAAAGCAGCCTGAGTGCATCGCTTTGTTTTCTCAGTAAAACAGCACAGTGTCTTGAGTCCAGAGTCGCATTGTGAAGCTTGTTTCTTTTGTCCATTTTGTGTTGCAATCACTCTGCCCCATTCAAAAATCACTTTCTCTTCCAGGCCTTAAGCAACTAAATCCTTTCAGATGGAGCCACTTTGGGTCTTGCGTGCGCTACATTGTCTTCCATCCCTCTGTGTTCCATTTTTATCTCTGACTTTTTTCCAACACGTCTTCCATTTGCACCGTGTTTGATTTGCTCTGCTCTGCGGTGTGGTGATGTTATGAAGGAGAGCTTGGGCGGACGCTGCTCTGGTGGAGCCCAGTCCTGTGGCTGGCTGTGATAATCACCGCACGCTCTTTTCTGCTTATGCTCACAGTGGAGTTGCTCAGTGCTTGTTTGCTCTAGCATCCTTTCTGAAGTGACCCATCCTTTTGCTTCCTTTAGGTCACAGAAGAAGCTTATGTCCCGGTGGGAGACATGAACGGCATGGGGTTCAGGCCCTTTGATATGGTTATCCCTTTTGCCGTAAGGAAAGGAGAAATAACAGGTACCTGGAGTACACATAGCCTCTCGGGAAGGTTTTGCTTTTTTGTTAGCATGTTTATCTGTTTGCAGCTAGCAGTCTGGGTGGTCTAGACCACAGCGTGTGGGGGAGGATCGTATCCTGCCAGCAACTTAGTTGTTTAGTTTCATATCGAGCGGCACCCGCTGAGGGTTAAGTTAAGTTAAGATGAGTTAAGTGAGGAGATTCTTGGTGCTGCCGTGATCCCTCAGTGCTAGGCTGTGAGCTAGTGCGCTGTAGGACCTGTTGCTGCCTTTTTCCTCTCTGGAGCAGCTACGTGCATCCTTGATAAGCTCTGTTATTTAGTGCAGATGCTGCGAAACAGTCTAATTCTGCATTCCTTTCGCATGCCTTCTCCAAAGCCAGCGACCCCTCTTCTGCAGAGCTGGCAGCTGAGAGCATCACCTCAGTAACACCCCAATAGCACGAAGCTCCTACACACATGGGCTGCATCCCCCTCCTGCCCTCCAGCTCAGCAATCCCACCCCAAGCACTGACCCGTCCCTGTTGAAGGGACAGTCGATCTTTCCTTGTCAAGAGCCGCAGGACTGGGGAGCTTCTTGCGACAAAGTAGATCGGTGCCTTTCCTGGGGCTTGCTGTGGAAATCTCAGTGGCTGAAGCAAACAGCCCTGCCTGTAGAATTTGTAAGGTCACAGGACTGTTTGCCAGATGTCTACCACTGTGTCCTATTCATGTAGCTTAAGTAGAAAACATGTCTGGTTAGTGTTCCCATTAGTCTCCTATTTGTGCCTGTGGGTAAGGAATCTAACAATTTAAAATGCTCGTTTAAAATGGCTAGACAATTCTTTGTGGGTGGGAGAGGGGAAGCAGGCAGCTTCTTCTGTAACTCGCACGGTGGCTTTCTTTAGGTGAGGTACACATGCCCTCTGGAAAGACGGATACGCCAGATATTGTGGATAACAAAGACGGCACAGTAACAGTGAGATACGCTCCTACTGAGGTTGGACTGCATGAAATGCACATAAAATATATGGGAAAGCACATCCCAGGTGAGTCTGACAAAGCCAGGTGACACAAATTCGAGTGCAGTGTCCTGCTGGTGCGTCTCCTCCCCGGTGAGGTTTCTATAGCTTAGTTCTATACCCTGCAGTAAGAACTGCCTGGGGTGTCTTACCATTCAGCAGCAGTTTGTCTGCAAGCAGTCCAGAGAGCAATTAAAGCAAAGGAGTAAGTGCCGGTACATGTGAGCTTCCATTGTGGTTTAATAATACCAGCCAGGCTTAAAATGGATTTTGGTTTTGGAAACTAGCTTTTGTGGCATTTTACTGTGAAGAAACATACAATTTTCTAACTACCATTTTTTTCAGGTTGAAATTTACTGCGATGGTGCTTAGCAAAACTGGTGGTTACAGTGTATGTTTATCCTTAAAACTGCATTGGCATAAATTCTCCAATCTGTGGGGAGGACTAAGTGGCTAAAACACTATAGTTACTCTTTCCATCTCATTGCAATAAAACAAAACACACATGCATACTATGCTGTAGTCTTTTTTCTTCCTGGCTGCTGCTTAACAAACAGAAACCACTGCCTTTCATTCCCTTTGTCTTCTCTTCTTTCGTCCTTACTTCACCAGCTCCCCAGCCGCAGCTCTGCCTCGCCTGGAGGCTGGGGCTGCCCCACAGTGCTCTGAGCATGCTGGCTGCGTGGGGCTGGGCCAAAAAGGGGCAGATCTGTAGAAGGACGTGTAGACGTGAGACAAAATAGCTTCAGTGCTGCTGGAACTGGGTTGTTGGTTTGGTTGGTGTACAGAAACACAGAATAACTTTGGCTGAAGTAGGGAGCTTGATAATGTGATGCATGGTGCTACTCCAGTATCTTCAGCACTTTGTATGGATATAGCACCTCCCTAAGTGCCAAACTGTTGGGTGTATTGGTTCAGTAAGACTGTTACCCTACGTCTGGACAGAAGGATGATGTGCTGTATTGTTTCTTTCTTGAAGGCTATCATGAATCAAACTTGCTACTGTCTCAGCTGCAAGATTTAGCTTTGGGCCTAAGAGCTATCTATGCCTTTTTTTGAAACCATTATTGGCTGTTGGCGACTGTCCTTTCTGTTCTTGTACGCCAGCTTAGCTAATGTGAGGCTGGCAAATATGTTTTTGGATACCCTTCAACTTTGCTAGTTCAGGTTCATTGAGTCAGACAATGTGCTGTGATAGTTCCTAATTCTGAGCTACCGAAATTCGGGATCTGTGCCTGAACTGAAAGCCTGCTTCTGAGTCATGTTCTGATTTAATGTGCTAAAAATAAACTTGTAATGAATAAGACCCTTTACAACATCATTGAAGCTTATCTCTGGTAATTTGAGTAACACTTTGTCATGACTGAATGTGGAACAAATTGCGGAGAAGTATCTTTTGAAGATGAAAGGGGAGACTTACTTGGTTTTTTGAAGTGCATTACAGTCACGTAAAGGTTCTTCAACTATCAAGTAGTGAGAATGGCATATGAAAACGTAGGTATCAGTAAGCATAAGAATAGTATCCCATTGGGTCTGAGCAGCTTAATGTCTGTTTTCTTCTTGTAGTCCAGACCACTCATCCTTAAAAGTGCTTCTTTGGGGTTTTTTTTTCCTTTAGAGAGCCCTCTGCAGTTCTATGTGAATTATCCAAACAGCGGCAGTGTGTCTGCTTATGGGCCTGGCCTCATTTATGGGGTTGCCAATAAACCAGCAACCTTCACTATTGTCACAGAAGACGCAGGAGAGGGTAAGTCTGTTCTTTAAACCCGTCCTACCCTAAGCTAGGAATTTCTTGGAAGTGCAATGCGCATCGTCTTTAATTTGCATTCATCTGTCCAACTGTGACACTCTGGTGTGATACAAATGACTTGTGCAAATACCAGGTGAAACAGATTTCATCAAGCTGTAACTTGCAGTAAAAGCTGTCTTATCACTTCTTCCTGAGAGCAGTAGATGTACCCTGTGGTACAGGGTGAAAATGATTCATTTAATCAAAAATGAACTGGAGGCAGCAGAGGTCTAGTGGATGATGACTGGATGTGGAATCGCTGTTAGGTAAATCTAACAGACTGAATAGAGTTCTGGTCTTAGTGGATTGGCCTGAGCTCTTTTTGCTGCTGTCCTTTGAAAACATGCATCTAAGCTACATTTTCAGTACCAAATACTGGATCTTCCTCTTTGTCCAAAGTCTTTAGACTTGTTGTGCACAAAGGTTTACAGAAGTGCCATTCTCCTTGTTTCCTAGGTGGGCTTGACTTGGCTATTGAAGGGCCTTCAAAAGCAGAGATCAGCTGCATTGATAACAAAGATGGGACATGCACAGTCACATACCTGCCTACCCTACCTGGGAACTACAGCATCCTGGTCAAGTACAATGACAAGCACATCCCAGGCAGTCCATTCACGGCCAAGATCACAGGTATAAAGTCTAGTCTTCTGGAAGCACTTCGTAATGAAAATTAAGCTCGGATAGCATGGGGAACCTGGTTTGTGGCAGGAACATGAAGTCCTCCACCTTATTCTGCCCTTAATCTTGTAATATTTTCTGACTCGTTTCTCTTTGTGTGTTCAGATGATAACAGAAGACGGTCCCAGGTGAAGCTTGGTTCTGCTGCTGACTTTTTGTTGGACATCAATGAGACTGATCTCAGTCTCCTGACAGCCAGCATTAAAGCCCCATCAGGTCGTGATGAGCCTTGTCTTCTGAAGAGGCTACCCAATAACCACATTGGTAAGCTCTGACAGTCTTGATCTGATGCAGTGTTACAGCAGCCTCTGCTCCAGTTTGCTTTGCAATGTAAAATGACTGACTTCTCTGCTCCTTCCCGGAAGAGCATATTCATACAAAGTGGGTGATATTGTTTGGTAGAGTTGGCCAAAGAGAGAAGGGTATGAAGAACAACCTCTTGTGTTAGCTTGTCTGTGATGTGCCAAGTTGTGATTGAAGTGCTTTTTGTCAGCTTATGTGAATGGCTTTGTGGCCCATCTGAGAGCAACTCTTCGACGTGTAAAGAGAGTGCCCTTTCAGTATTTCATTTCTTGGTGTGATTAAGACATTTAAATAAAGTATAACATGCAGAAAAAGTGAATAACTTTGTCACATTTCTCTTCTTTGTAAGGCATCTCATTCATCCCACGGGAAGTAGGAGAACATCTGGTTAGCATCAAGAAAAACGGGAGCCATGTACCAAACAGCCCTGTAACAATCATGGTGGTCCAGTCTGAAATAGGAGATGCCAGAAGAGCAAGAGTTTTTGGACGTGGCTTGGTAGAAGGACGAACCTTTGAAATGTGTGACTTCATTGTTGACACAAGAGACGCAGGTTAGTTCTGTTGCAAAGGGACTGTGAGATGCTGTGAGATATGTATCTGTAAATGAGAGCTTTGTCTCCCTCAGCATGTAACCACCAGGTCAAGAGCTGCAAAGCAGTAAATGCAAATAGAGTATTAAGCATGCACAGTCACTGTTATCAGTTGTTAATTACAATGCTATTAACTTCTAAAATGCTTTGCATTGTCTTGGCTGATGTCTTCCATTACAGCCGACAGGTACTGTTGCTGAGGCACTGATGAAGCTTTTCTTTAGTTTCATGGTGGTGGTTCTAGTATCCTTGTGTACAGCAAGAAGGAAATGAGGAAGATATTTCCCTCTTGGTTTAATGTGGAGCCTCGGCCACAGTCTTTGAAGCTAACTTTTCAGCATTAATGAAATGAAAGGGGTATGGTCAGAGCACTTTAGGAGCTGAATGCATGCTGTGCCTTGAATATTTGACTGATTAGGACTACAAAAATGTCATTAAGGTATTATGCAACTCCCATGTGCCCATTATGATACAAACCTACCAACTAGTTGCTGCTATGAGTTTGGACTATTTTATCTCTAATTTATAGCACTATGGAAATCTGAGGCTAACTTAGCTGTTTTGTAGGTTATGGTGGGATCTCACTGGCAGTTGAAGGACCCAGCAAGGTAGATATCCAAACTGAAGACCTAGAAGATGGAACTTGCAAAGTGTCCTATTTTCCGACTGTACCTGGCGTGTACATTGTGTCCACTAAATTTGCAGACGAACATATTCCAGGTAAGCAGAAGTGTTGGGCAACTTTTTGGTTAGTACAACAAAAGTCTTACCTAGCTGGCCAGTGCACTGGAACTGCGAGTGGGTTGTATGGTCTGGCATGGACCGTAAGCCCCAAAGATTCAAAGAGGTCCTACCAGTACCCTCCACAAGCAGCAAGTGTCCAAACCTGTTCTGGTTACATGGGTGTATTTCACTTGGACCTGACTGTTGGATGGCTCTAAAACTTCCCCTATGATCCACTACAAGTCAGAGGAGGCTTCCACTCTTCCTGTTGATGCAGTGTGTAATGAGCAGAGGAGGAATGACTTGCTGTGATACTTACAGGCAGCCCATTTACTGTGAAGATAAGTGGTGAAGGAAGAGTTAAGGAGAGCATCACACGAACAAGACGGGCTCCCTCTGTTGCAACAGTAGGAAGCATATGTGACCTGAACCTAAAAATTCCAGGTAAGCAACATCCTTATCCCCACAAACCATAACTTGCACTTCTATAGCATGGGCGTACCTGAAGCAGTGTTGTTAAGACATCCTCATATTAAGATAGTTCAGGGAATAAGCACTGGTAGTGTGGTCTCTTTGAACGGTTAAAAATAAGCATAACCATGATCAACATATGGAGAAGTAAATACCAGGGAGGCCTTAATCTATTCTGTGTACAGTAGACAGGAGAATGGGCTGCACAGCTCACCCTGTCTCCAGGGTTTTAAGATCGTCGTGTTGGCTGTTAAGTGTTTGTACTGCTGTCTGGCAAATGTGAATCAGTCTTAGCTGGCTGCGCTTATCCAGCCTCTTCATCTGCCTCCCTAGCACCTGGTAGGCTGTAAGTGGCTGGGCTTGCTGCTCAGCAGCACGCATCTAGCTGAGCGTACAAACCGGCACCTACATGCCTCTTCTGTCATTCGTACTGTGTAATCACTTTAGCTCAGGTCCTGCTTCCAAAACCAAAATACCAAAACCCTTTGTCACTTTCTAATCTGCATTTTTTTTATTCTCCTCTTGTTAGAAATTGATTGTGCGGATATGACAGCCCAAGTAACTAGTCCCTCTGGAAGAAACTTTGAGGCCGAAATTGTAGAAGCAGACAAAAACACCTATTGCGTCCGCTTTGTGCCGCAAGAAATGGGGGTCCACACTGTGGATGTCAAATACAGAGGGCAGCCAGTGCCAGGCAGCCCCTTCCAGTTCACCGTGGGGCCGCTGGGCGAGGGAGGAGCCCATAAAGTGAGAGCTGGAGGCCCAGGGCTGGAGCGTGGAGAGACGGGTGTCCCAGGTGAGTCCTCCGCTCTCACTGGGCTCCAGTGCCCGCTGTGCACAGGTCTGCAGCGTGGTGCTTTGGTTTGTGTTGGCCTCTGCTCTGAGAGCTTGAGCACAACTTTGTGTGGGTTGCCCCAAGCCAGGGGTGGTCGGTGGAGAAACACGGACAAATAATACTGCTGCGTCACGTGGATGGAGAAGTCTGGAAATCCACGTTTTGGGAACTGACTGCTCTCACAGGATGAGCTTGAGGTTGTAAGGTGTGTTATACAGGGTTGGTAGGCTAATTCAGGCTAATAGGAGCCTGTTGGAGGAATTGCCACGCGTTATCATGCAGGATGATGGGATGAGGTACTGTTCCTCGTACACATAAGTATGGGATGCTGCAACCCAGCAGCAGCAAACTCTCTTATGTGTGCTCTCACGTGCTTCAACAGCTGAGTTCAGTATATGGACACGGGAAGCTGGAGCTGGAGGACTGTCTATTGCTGTAGAAGGCCCAAGTAAAGCAGAAATCGCCTTTGAGGACCATAAAGATGGATCTTGTGGTGTATCATACATAGTTCAAGAGCCAGGTATGTACCAAGACCAAATCATACTGAAATAACATTGAATGCTACTTTCAAAGAAACTAGGACACCCACTGCTTCTTTTCTCCCTGCAGGCAACTATGAGGTGTCCATAAAGTTCAATGACGAGCACATTCCTGAAAGCCCCTACCTGGTTCCCGTCATCGCCCCCTCTGATGATGCTCGCAGGCTCACTGTCACTAGCCTTCAGGTGAGACATAAGGAAACATCTCCACAACTTGCCACACAGACTGATTTCGTCCTTGTTCTCCAAGACCAAAATGGTTGTTCTTTATTTGTAGTAATAGCCTTGCCTTGCTTGGTGCCTGTTTTCAAGCTCAGGTTGCAGGCAGAGAGAGGTTTTTGCTTGCAGGCAGAGACAGGTTTTTGGCGTCTGGGCCTTTGGTAATGTGGGCTGATAGAGCTGGCCCAGCTCTAGCTAGCCAGAATTTGAGGGCAGAAGGCTCAACTGTGTGTATTACAGGTGGTAACACTTAGGAATTAAGAGTAAGAAGCTCTAGAAATAGCATTGGAGGAGCTAAAACTTGCTTTCCGCCCCATCAGCTAGGGAAGCCAAGGAGAACTGAAACATGAACGTGAACCACCAGTGATCATGCTGGTGCCGAGTCACTCGGTTGGCACGTGGTCTGAAGAGCTGTGTTTCCACGGGTGAGGCAGTGTGGGACTGCGTGCTTGGGATGTTGCTGCAGCCTTGCTGGAGCATTCACATGGGCAGATGGAGGGGGCCCTGCCATGAGGTCAGAGCACAGATTTGCTCTGGCTGATGTCAAGAAACCACAGTTGCTTGTGATTCATGAACAGTTGCAAATCTCGGAGCAAATCACAGCTTTGTAGTTCGTCTGGACTCGTCTGTTAAACTCACCATATCATTTTTGTTTGTGTGTGGTTACATGCATTAAAATGAGTAACATTAAAAGGCCTAACTTAAATCTCTAAAACCAGAAACTTGGACGTAAGACTGAGAATCTGTGTCTAAACATACTATACCTCAGTGCTCATCAAACTGTGATAAGCAGTTAGTACTCCAGTTGAGGCTTTTTTTTTTTTTGGATATGTCCCAGCTGTGGTCCACAGGAGTTTGCCTGGGCTGCAGGTCTCCTCCACCTTGGCTGTGTAAATGAATCATGACAGGCTGATCCAATAGTATCTCTTCTAACCAGGAGTTACAAGGGCGTTAATTAGTCGCTGTGGTATTGATGTTTCTCTTGTGTTTCATTTAAAGACTCTTTGACAGGAATACTCACTTCAATTAAGTCCTGGAGAGGCAGATAAAGCTGAGTATTTGGTGCTGCAGTGTGCAGCTAAACCCGCATCGGGGACTTGCTTTATACATTGTACCGTGGTTCTACTCAGTTGCATTTATTTCCCTCTTCAGGATTTAGTGGAGAACAAAATCAGGTAAAGTAAGGTCAGCATGAAATATTCCTGCTGGATAGCTGTGTGGGCTGCTCTGGTTGAGGACTGGTTGCAGCACAGATGCTGAGCTGCCTTGCCTTCAACCGATGGCCTGGCAGCACAGCAACATCTGGTTTTGTGTTTTAAATTACTTTCTCATGCTAAAATCTCTTGTGGTGGTGTTCTAAATGCAGCCTCTTGTGGCAAATATAAACATGCATATTACTCTTTCAGACAACTGGATTATCAGAGGCCTTTCCCCTGAATGAATCTGGAATGAATGAACGGGCTGAAAACAGAGCTATAGCTTAAACATCCTTTAAATCAAGTGCTTGAATACCAGGGGCTGACCTCAGTGATAACGGGTGACTAATCTTGTAAACCTGCCTCTGCCTCTTTTGGCAGAGTCATCTGGCTTCCAAAAATGTCTGTTACCATGGGAAAAATCAGCCAATGTGGGTGACTCCTAAATCAGCCACCCCCTAACAGGGAGAGCGCTGCTTATTTGAGGGTTAATGCAAGTCACAACTTCACGCCTTTTGTTGAAATCTAAAAACCGAATTATGCTGAAGTGGTTATTTCCGTGCCACAAATCTTGTGCTGTCTGAAACAAGAAGTTTGTATTTGATAATCTGACTGTTGCATTCTCAGGAGTCTGGATTAAAAGCTAATCAGCCGGCATCCTTTGCTATAAGGCTGAATGGGGCAAAGGGCAAGATTGATGCTAAAGTCCACAGCCCCTCCGGAGCTGTAGAAGAGTGCCACGTGTCTGAGCTGGAGCCAGGTGAGCACGGTTTTATGTCGGTCAAAACAAACTGGATGATCTCCAAAACATGCTCACTTGCCCCATGGTGAGGGGGTTTAGTCCCTTTGGCTTGCAAACAGTGTACCTAAGGGACAAGTGTTTGGGCAATGACAAGAGTTGTTCAGTCAGGGTGGTGTCTGTCCTTTTCCTAAATAGCTCATGAAATGACTGAGCCCTAATTTGTGTAAGATGCAGATATTTAAGTCTTGGCTCGCCAGCGAAGGTACAGCGATACTAGCCATAAATGAAATACGATGTGGTTGTTGAATTTAGCCAGGGAAGAAGTTTATTTTTCAAAGCTATGCCTCCATCTTTGACTAATACTTTATTTTTAACTCGCACTCACTCCTTCATACAAAATGTCAAGGAAGCTGAGTATAAGCAAACACTACAGAAAGCTCAACACCTGTTTCAGCAATGAGCTTTTCTTTTTCACTTGAAGTCTGAATGAGTTGTGCTCTGTGCTGTGGACAGACAGCAGCTGTCCGGCCAGGGAGGATCAGCCCCTCCTGGGTTAATGTGCAGACAAAAATGTTAAATATCAGCAAATTGCTAAATGACTTTATTAAATAAAGGTGCAATGTCTGTGGTGTCAGAGCAGCCCACTGGTAAGATTTGGCTTGCTCTTACCAGCTGCTTTGCTTCTCTGTGCTGCTCCCTCAATCGCTGACAGGTTGGGCTGTGATTAAGCTGTCGTGTTTAGTGCACATGTGAGGCAAATAACCCTAAAAGTCACCCTGCAGGCTAGATGACAGCTGAGATCAGGTCCTCATAGACAAGGTGAAAATGCAACTCGTGACACCTCCTGTGATAAATACAGTGTTTTCCTACTTAAACATGAGCTTAGCAGCTTCTGTAGCTGAGTTTGCTTCAGCTGGGACCAAAATATGCTGAAGTGTTACAGAAGCCATGCTTGGTTTGCTGACCAGCCCTGCATTGGGTTTAATTGCTGTTTTATTGTTTTATAGTTGTCTCTGATAGATGAGAAAAGCAACTTCTCTCTTGCAGATAAGTATGCCGTTCGGTTCATCCCGCATGAAAATGGCATCCACTCAATTGACGTGAAGTTCAACGGAAGCCATGTTGTGGGCAGCCCTTTCAAAGTGCGTGTTGGCGAGCCCGGGCAGGCGGGCAATCCTGCGCTCGTCACGGCCTACGGGTCCGGCCTGGAGAGTGGTACCACGGGTAACCCTTCTTTTACAGCTCTGATACAGACCTATTTGTACTTTGGCTTTCCGAGAAAGACTGAAGCTGTTCCTAGGCATATTTTTACATTACTTTCCCTGCTAAGGCAGCTAAACTAACCCACATTCTCTGCCGACCGGGGCACAGGCTGATTTTGCTTTCTCGCATGCTCCTCAAGTTTTATAAACATCAATGAGCAAGTCTGCAGGCTATACTGAACCTTAATAAACCTAAAATCTCCGTGAACCAGCAACTGCAGCATGAGTTCACTTGCAGTGGTTAGCAGCTGGGCTATGACTCTGCCAGTTAGCTTAGCTCCACATTGGTGGTCCCTCAGAGCTCTGGAGATGCTCTGGCTCCCTTCCATGTGTGAAAATGATGTCTGCAAAGGCCAGAGGCCTTTGTGAATGCAGATACTGAGTTGGCTGTCTAGTTGGAGGAGTTGAGTTTAGCTTGCATATCCCTCTTAATTAAGTGGGTACAAGGATGTACCCAGTTACCTTTTCTTAGGTGTTTGTACCTCTAAGAAATTTCAAGTTAAATGTAAGATGATGTGTAAGCTCTAGGGAGTACGGTGCGTTGTTCCGTTTGTAGTGTGCTAGAAGTTCTTCAGATGCAGTGTGAACGCTGACTTCTTGGATATCTGACACATAGTTATCTGCTGTGGCTGTCTCATCTGATAGTTCTCAACTCAAGAATGTAGGGTTTAGGGGTTTTTTTTTTTTTTCATTTGTATGATTTGTAGCCTTAGTAAGAAAGCATGAAAACATTCCAGGATATGCACTTTGATTTATTTAATTGTGTGCTTTCTTGGGCCACACACACCGGTGAGTAGCAGAGTAAAACAAGTTTATTTTTGTTCCTTTTATGTACAAGGTGATAGCTAGTTCCTCTTACCCTATCTACTGATGTTTTTTGTGGATTCCATTTCATACCTTTTTTCTCCCTTGAAAAAAAAAATACTGCAGTTACTCAGTCAAAGCTTCTGCTGTTCTGGAGAAACTAAGCAGTTGGTTTTGGAAACACGTGGATATACGATGTAAAATAAAGATATTATAGCCTGTGCTGCTTTAATAGGTGGAAACAAAAGCACTCCTTAATACTAGCCACTGATGCGTCAGGGACAGGGAAATTTTTCTCCATCTATAAAGGTGCTTGGGGTTGTTTTTAATCTAAATAGACTGTTTAACTTCAGCAGTTACTGTGTGCTCCCTTGTTGAATCCTGGCTGCTGTCAAAAGCTCAGTGCCCTGGTAGCTGCTGAGCGGCGTTTCGGAACAATGATCTAGTGTAGAGGTTTCAATAGCCGGTGGCTGAGCACCTGAAACGTCCCCCTGGGAGGGGGTGCGTGTCTGCAGCCTCCAACAATGCGAGCCTTCATTTGGGGCACAGGGAAAAAGCAGTGACTTCGGAGCAAGAAGTCTTCAGTGAGAAGCTGTGAAGCTTGCTGGCTTTGGAAATTAAGTTTTCCTTTGGTTGAGCAGTGTGTATTGCAAGCTTAACTGCCTTACCTCCCAGGCAGGCAGTGCCAGTGAGATTTACTGCTAAAGCACTGGAAGATGGTACAATCTTCTGTGGGAGCTGGCTTCTTCCAGCACTGTGACACAGCAGCCTCTTGCGTGGAGAGGCTGGAAACTTCTCCCTAGTTTGTCACCACACTTGCATGCTTCAGTCGCAGCTGTAGTAAACTTTCCCATAACTGTCCTGGTTTTGATTGAGTTCGAGCGCTTTATTCCTCCTCAGCAGTGTCTGATACCACAGCCGTAATATTTGAAGCCGGAGTCTGACAGTGAATTATTTGGGGTCCAAAAGCCTTGCTTAATTTTTTCTTGTGGTGCTAGCATTGTGTCATTGGCTTAGTATTAGCGGCAGTAATTCAGCTGTGTTAACCAGATGCTGTAATTAAACAAGCTTTTGTTTCCACAAAGTGCTTGGAGTGCTGTTGCTGAGCAGTTTAAACACCAGTCTCCTCCAGGAGATCTCCTGCCCCTCGTCTCTCTTGCTTTTTTGTGGGTTCTTCACTGCTGGTTTACAGTGCAGGCAGTGAGATGGCTCTGAGCTTTCCTGAGCTGAGCCATGGAGGAGGCTGTGACAGCATGGGCTCCGGTGCCCGGTAGAAAGGCTCTTGATCGAAGAGTGTTCTCTCTAAGCCAGTCTTTTGGTGCCAGAGTCCTTCCATTTTGGTCCTAAAGGGCTCTTGTGACCCCTTTTCCTGCCTGCTCCACAGTCACACATCGTGAGCAGAGGAGGGAGCCGGGGTGCCAGCGGGGTGGCTGCCAGGGTGCAGAGCCCTGGGTCGGGGCTGGCCTGTGTGAGGGTGCTGGGGGGAGGCACGCTGTCCCTCCCTGCCTGCAGCCTTGTGCAGCCTTGTCTTGCACCAAGTTACCTGTTATTTAATAACAGGCTGGTTTTGTAACATCGGGTGTGAGGAAGAGTGTGTCTTACTGTGCTACGTCTTTCTAGGATTGCAGTCGGAGTTTTTCATTAACACAACCAAGGCTGGTCCAGGTACCCTCTCTGTTACAATTGAAGGGCCATCAAAGGTGAAAATGGACTGCCAGGAAACTCCAGAAGGTTACAAAGTCATGTACACACCCATGGCTCCAGGAAACTATTTAATTGGAGTTAAATATGGTGGACCTAACCACATAGTGGGCAGCCCCTTCAAGGCAAAGGTTACAGGTAAAAAGCTAACCAGTATTTACTGTGTGCCTGAAGTAGTTTGTGTCATTCGGCAAACGTGTCCCTCCGAGATAGTGCGGCATTCGGGTCTAGATGCCCAAAAACGTGAGAAGCGAAATGTTTCGTGCTGTCGCTTCCAAAACCTGGATGAGGGGTTTTGGGAGAGGCTGCAGGAGTCTTAGTCACAGAGCCTGCCAGCTTGCCTCAGTGGAAGGCTGTAAAACAGCTTCATGGGGAAATACTAAATCCTTACCTAGAGCTAGGATGTTACACTGGCAGTAGGGAAATATGAGTTATTTACCCCTGCAAAGCCTGAAACCTGGTCACCTGTAGCATAAGTGATGCGCCTCTTGGTCTCATTTTAGCGCAGGTGTCACCTAACCAAAGGTCAGTAATGTCTGGGAGGCTTTTAGATGATGTAAGGAAGGCTGGTTTAGGAAGCTCTTTCTCTCTTCAGTGCTGTGTTTAAGCACAGACTGCAGTTCATCTCTACTGCTGCCCCTGAGCTAGTGAACCCTCTCCTGGTGCCCGTGGCATGGTGATGTTCTTGGGAGCGGACAGCAGGGACCGCGCTCCCCCGGGCTGAGACATGCTCTGCTTTCAAAATGGGTTATTGCAAAATTGCACCTGCTTTTCTGCCAACTCGAGTAATTTTTGGCATTTGGTGATTGGAGCACAATTAACTCTTCTTATGCAGCCAGCTTTGCTTAATGAATCCTGAAGTTCCTGTGGTCCTTTAACCACTCAAGGGCTCTGGGATGGGATTGTTGCCAGCAGTGCTGGAAGACGTCGGCTTAAAAACCCAAGTAGGAAATTGCTCCTCTCCAAAAACGCATTTTGGATGCAGAATGCGCGCTCCAGTCATTAGGAGGGTTTCGAAACCTCCTTGTAAATGCCTTCCAGATGGAGTGAATCTGAATGTCAGAAGTCTTTTCTGTTTCCAGGACAGCGACTGGTTAGCCCAGGCAGCGCCAACGAAACTTCTTCTATTCTGGTAGAGTCAGTGACAAGGTCATCGACCGAAACTTGCTACAGCGCCATTCCCAAATCCACCTCGGATGCTAGCAAAGTGGTTTCCCGGGGAGCAGGACTCTCAAAGGCTTTTGTGGGTCAGAAAAGCTCCTTCTCTGTGGACTGCAGCAAAGCAGGTACGGGTACGCGAACCAGCTGGATGTCCGGGTGCTTTAGCTGGACGTTCTTTGCCCTGAACCAACTTGCAGAGTTAAAATTCAGAGCTTGAGGTGATGATCTAGTTCTAAAGAAAAACTCTAAAATGCTACATGGTGCTGACCAAATCAGTCCTAATATAGAGGCTGTAACGATGCCAGTTCCTCTCCAAGTGGAGTTACCTGCGCCAGGTGCTCCTGAAAGAAACCACAGGGGTTATGGCATGAGAACAAACAGGCTGCTGAACTTAAGCAACCCTTGTGGTGCGTTGTAGCAGGTAATGCAAAGTGTTGCCGTAAGCCTTCAGTGCTCATTGTCATCTGGGAGCTGTGTGGTGGGAGGATTACAGGCCAGCTGTGTTCACTGGTCTCTACTATTAACTTCTAATGAAGTACTTGAAAAGCAGCACCTGCTCGCTTTCACAAGCAATGTTAATGTCTCCTGTGCTCTAGTTGGTGGTAGCTTGTCAGGTCTGGCAAAATACACAAGTAAACCCTTGCCTCTATGAGGTTGAAGGCTTTTTAAAATAAAATTCCCCCCTATACCAAATTATCTTAGCCATACCTCAGACTACCACTCTGTGAATTAAAATAATAAAATGCTTGTGTTAGGGAGCTAATGTATTATGGTACAACCATGCTTGTTTGTTTAAGCTTAGGAATGCTAACAGTCTGTTGTTTTGCTGTAGGTTCAAATATGTTGTTAGTTGGTGTCCACGGACCTACAATACCATGTGAAGAGGTGTCCATCAAGCATTTGGGCAGCCACCAGTACAACGTAATGTATGTCGTCAAGGAAAGGGGTGACTATGTTCTGGCAGTGAAATGGGGTGATGAGCACATCCCTGGGAGTCCCTTCCACGTCACCGTTCCTTAAACTCACCGAGCGTCAGAGTCAATCTTCGCATTTGCAATTCAGATGTAGAGTTGTACTGGGTGCAGTCCTGTTGCAAGATGCAGTATCTAGATACACACGGCTCACATTTCAATACAGTCAGAAGTAAACTCCTGTAACTTTATTTTTTTACAAGCATTTCACTTCTTTTCTACTTACCAACCTAATGTCAATCTATTTAATGTCCTCCTCAAATTGTACCTTTGCAGTACTGGCCGGGTCACTGTTAGTGTTTGGAGAATCATGTGGATAACTAGACACTAATTTCCCTTGCGGATGTTAAAGACTTAGATGTTAAGTGAAAACTGGAATTTGTCTTTGTAATTGGGTATCTTAACTACTGATTTTATTTGACTGGAGACTTTACGTTTTAGTTATGGAATATGACTTGGGCTGTCCCCAGTTAAAATTCTTTTCTGTAAAGAAATGAGGTAAAACTGGTACTATAATAGGTGCCTTTGTATACTTGATCCATTTTAACGCTTAACATTATAACAAGCTACTAGAAGTGGCTTTACCACTCAAATTTAAAATGTTTCTGAAAACGCTTTGCTAATGGTTTACATTTAGGAAATGTTTATCTTTTATAGCAAACCAAAAGCAGACTGAAAATGACTTCTTGGAAGCTTTCATCCTTTCTGTGTTAACGCTTTGTAAATCTAGACAGGTAGCTTTTTGGCCATGATGCTAGCAGTGCAGTTTTTAATTAGCTTGGGATTCTGGTGAGATTTCTGTAACTTTACAGGTAACTCCCCACACTCTCTTTGATTTATTTTAAGAACAGGCCCCAGTTTGGCTGGGTTAAATAAAGCCCCTAAACTTGCCAAGCCTGCATGACACAAAATTGACACAGGTCAGAGCAGAGCAGTGTATTGGGAAGATGATCAGCAGTTTCCCTGGAGATTGCGGGCCAGGTGAGTAGCTGAGATGGTGCAAAGAAGCCAGCCTGGGGATGGGGCCCCACATCTGTGGGTGAGTATGGGGTGGGAGGGAGGGCAGGTGTATGAATTTACCAGTAATAGCAATACCAATCATCAAACCCATTTTTGGTGCAAGTTATTTGATTATATCTCAGTCCAAGGACATGCCTGAAGCACACTCATCTCCCCTGAAATCCCCTTTGTGCTGCAAAAAGTATTCCTGCTGAGGGTCAGGGAGTGAAAACTTCCATTATAACTTGTCTGTTCGTCCTGGATTACTCCATGCTACTTCCCAAGTGCATATCTGAATTGCTGTCAGCTGCTGGGGCTTTAGTAAACTCTCCAAATGAGCTTTAACTCTGTGATCAGGAGAAGGTAGGATTTGTTGAAAACCTGTTGAAACATCACTGTCTGTCTCTAGGGAGAAGTTCACACTTACAGTTCTGTAGTTACGTGTGGATGCAGTACTCTCTAGCACAGTCATTGGGGAAATAAAGGAAGGTTGGGGTTTTTTTACTGTGCTTTTTTTGTGCCTTAATGTGAAATGCTCGCTACATTGTAAACTAGGAAGTAAAAACAAAATAAACTGGAATAAATGCAGGATTGTAAAATTGTATCTTATAACTTATTAAATAGAAATATTTGCTTCATTAAAATGTGCATGTTAAAAACAACATTGGATTCTTTTCATATGTAGTCAGTAAAGTTCAAACTAAAACTACAGCATGCAGCAGCTTCAGGCAGACCGAATAACCCCCATCCCACGAGCTGTGCAGGTAGCTGTGAAAAACTTAGGCATAACCTCAGTGCCATTTTTTTTTTTCTCTAAAACTTTTTTCCCTAAAACTTTTGCCAGCTGTTTTGTTTAAGCTGTGGCATAAATGTACTGGGTGGCAGGAGGCAGTGTGAATGCGGCATGACATGGCCGTGCTGGTTTTCCCCTGCATACACAGCAGGTACTGGGGCAGCAGGGCGGGCAGCAGTATGTCCCCAGAGGTGCCCAAGGGGTTATAGATCTGATCCTGGGGTGCTGCTAGTGGTACTCGCCGGCTCCTCTGGGCTTCCTGGGGTTGTTTGCAGAAGGTGGTTCCTGGCACGGACCTGCACCTGGGGCTGGCTGGCGCCGGCACATGGCCATGGAAACCAGCAGATGTTTTCCCAAACACAGCTCCTGCTGGAAGCCCTGCTGAAACGTGAGACACAGCGGCTGCCAAGGACTTTCCTTCCCCAGGTTTATCAGATTATTTCGTTTTTACAGTTAACTGTGTTTCATTAGCTTTGTGCTACATCAGCCTGAACCTCCTATTTAATGTTTTTAAACAAAACAAAAAACCTGGATACAGCTGTTGGGTTGAGTAAACCTTGAGAGCCTCACACCTGTGCAACTCCTATTTCCCACTAACCCTGCTCTTGACTGGCCTTCTCTTGCCTGTTACCACTTGGTGTCTTGGTCTAATCACACTACCTGAAATTAACGGGAGTTGTCTGTGAAGTTGATGGACCCTGGTTGTTACCTTGTCTGAGGTTACCTCCAGCAAAAGCTGAGCAAGCTCTTCAAGCAAGCAGTTCTGCCTTGCCTGGGCTCTGACAGCTGTGGGGTGGCCACAAAAATTAACTTGCTAAGGAATGTGAGCACCCAGTGGTGTTGACAAGAAGAGCTTTTGGAGCAACTTTGCTGCGTCAATCTTCTTTGGCAACAACGTTCAGCCAACTCCACCAGCTCTGGCTGCTGAAGACTGACTTTGTGTTGGGCACAAAGCGGTGCTTTGGGGGATGTTGTGCTCTGCTTTTGGTCTTTGGCACCTTGACAAAGGTTTGCACTTGCAGTGCCCAGCTTAGCAGGCAGCTGTGGGCTGGCGGGTTGGTGTACCAGGTTACTGGCATCCCACTGCATCTTGCTGGGTAGACTTGCAATGGTGTGAGATGCATTTTATTCATTATTTACGGAGGACAGGCATGGACTTTTTGCCTCTAGCTGTGAAAGTGTTTTTTTTTCCTGCCAATTTGGTTGAACTTAAGTTCTTTTTCTTTGTTTATAATCTCTCTCCTTGGTGGTGGTTTGCAGTAGGATTTGGCCACTTGGTAGCTGTGAGTCCCACCGGGAACTTGTCCTTTCCTCCTCGGCTGGCCCAAACTGTCCTGCGAGCACTCAGCTAGATCTGACAGTGCTCTCTGTAGCCAGCTGGATGCTTGGCTGCTGGTGGCCAGTGACCCACGGCAGCCCATAAGTCAGGGCACTGCCACAGAGGAAAGCCTGCTGGGACCCACTGCACCTCCAGGAGGTTCACCAGATGTTTTGGTGGGTGATGGAAGGTAAGTCCCTGCAGCACACCAGTTACCCAGGGATGGTAATTCTCCAGAGCATCCCACTCCCCTGTCTGGTATTGGTGGTTTTTGATGCTGGAAGCATTTGCTCATCTCAATGGGCAAAGAGAAAGGGGCATTTGGAGATTACATCCTGGAGCTGGAGCTCCTCACAACCTGCATACTCAACCTGTCCTTGTCTCCACACTGCTGAAGTCTGTCCTCTGGCAGTCCCTGTGCTGTGCTTGTTCCTGCCATACTCTGGGGTCTTGCCTGCATTTGCTGCCTGCTGGCGTTCTTTGGTTTGGGGAGCTGTTGGAGTTCCCTCTTCAGGCCCCTCTCGGTGTTCGTGGCCTTGCATCCATCTGTTTCTCATGGCCGTCACTAGAGCCAGCATGGCAAATATCTCGTATGCTTTGGCATTGCTCAAAACAGAATTGCATTTTGTCTTGTGCAGCGCTATTACAGAAATGCAACCAGGACAGCATCCACCACTTCTCTTCTGATCAACGCCTTGGAGACTGCTCCCTGGGGAGGCAAGGTGGTTGATGGCCCCTCCACACACACATAGCTTACTTAAACCTGCTGGCAGCATGGTCCTTGCTTTCTGTATCACTCAGAAACGTGAATGGATGCCTTTTGTTATACTGTGCCTGATACAAAAGATGCAAGATGTCTTGTGTTAGTTGGGGGAGGCAGCTTGTTACAGGCCTGACTCTGTCAGGCGCTCTCTGACGGTGGTAAAGGTCCCGGATGCTGTGGGTGTCCTTCACGCTCGGCACAAAGCTGCCTTCTGCAGGGCTCAAGCGCCTGGCTCTGCATAATTTTGGGGAAAAACTGGCCACAGCCACTTGCAGCCGCTGGCTGGTCCCAGGCTGCAGCATGCACTTTAAACTTTGCCAGCTCTATCATTTGCCCCAGCATTACGCTGACAGCGTGGTGATTCACTTTTCAAAGTAGCTTTAGCATTTTTGAAATAAAGCAAAGAAAGTGGAGCTCCTTCCAAAAGGCATAAGGTGGTGTTTCTGCTCGGCTCCTTGCCTCGGGCAGGGGAGAAGGCGATCCACCCAGGGCCTGCCAAGAGCCGCGTGTCTCCTTCAGTGTTTGTGTGCCAGTAAAATAGTTCTCACGCCATTTGTCACCTGGTATATTCTTCTTGCAGTGTAATAAACACTGAATGATACTGTTTGGGAGGTAGCACTAAATGCCTTGCTTTGTTAACAGGCTAAATCATGTCCCCCGTGACAGGTGTGCTAGGGAGCGCGCGGCAGCTGAGGCGTTTGGTGACTGGCAGGGCTGAGCATGGGGTGCACAGGCAGAGTCGGGGCTGGTGGCACCTCTTTGCCCTTTCCAGTATCAGTGTAAGTGATTATCTTTAATAAATATGTCTTTAAATTATTTTAATAATTTGAATTATTAAATCTTTAAATTATTTAAGCTTAATCCTTGATTTATTTTGGAGACATCCATAGATATAAAAGATAACCCAGTATATTTAATTTTTCTGGCAATGTTACTGCAGCAGTAAGTCTCCAGTCCGTGCCAGGCCCGGGCCTGTGCAGAGTACTTTGTGTGACCGAAA
This sequence comes from Steatornis caripensis, assembly GCA_013398225.1. Lineage (NCBI taxonomy): Eukaryota > Metazoa > Chordata > Aves > Caprimulgiformes > Steatornithidae > Steatornis > Steatornis caripensis. Next base: position 61,377 of record VZSC01008278.1, read on the forward strand.
TGGATCTCCCTTCACCCCCAAAGAGCACGGAGCTGCTCTGACGTTTATCGGGTGCATTAGCGATGCGGGTGGTGGGACTGTTGCTCAGCAGGACGCTGGTTTTGGTCAGATTGTGCAAACCCTGTAATTCGTTTCCCCTCTAATTGTCTGTGGAAAGCAAGATTGTGAGGTTTCCCATCCAGAACCTGCTTTTTTTCTCTACTCAGTTGTAACTTCTAAACGTATTTGTTTTAAACGGATTTGATTTTATTTTCAGGGTTTTTTTTACCCTGCCTTGAAATGTACTTGCAGTACAGACAAAGCACCTTTCTTTCTTTAAAAAAAAAAAAAAAAAAAAA
>VZSC01008278.1:61968-81158 GCA_013398225.1 Steatornis caripensis
CCTCCCCCCACACACATCTCCTGTCCACATCCAGAGTAGCAGAAAGCAGTGTCTGAAGTTTTGCCACTGGCAGCAGTGGTGCAGGATGTGGTGCTGGAGCACCCAGCCCCTCTGTATTGCTGTAGGCCGGGAGCAAACCCGCCTGGTACCCTTACCTTTCAACATCAAACTCCCCAACGCCTGTAAGCAAATTTCTATTTTAAAAAATGGTTTTTCGTCACGAGGTGCCACATCTTCGCAGTTCCATCAGAGCTGGAGAGGAAGCAGCAGGATGGGCTACAGCAATTTTGTTTTTCTCCACAGCCTGCAGTAATCATTAATATTCAGCAGGTCCCTCTCACAGAAGGTTATCAAAACAGCCCAGCTCTCCCTCTAATGCGGGGCTGTTTCCTCAGGGCCTCCTGGGGAAATGCTTTTAAATGGCTTTTCAGAATTTCTCAGACTTTCAGAGTTAATTTTCATAGTTTTGAATTTATATTGCACACTCAGAAAAAACATTGTCACTAAACCAGGCTGGATTTATAGCTCGTGTCACTATTAATTTGGCCAGGATTTAAAGCACACTCTTTATATAGCATGAATGAAAGGCTAATACACGTGCATTTAAAAAAAAAAAAATAGCTAGGCAAAATCTGATTTAGCAGGACCCAGAGGTATGTTTGACAGCTCTTTCCTATGATGAACTGCCTTTCTGCAGGACCTTGGTACTGCAAATATTTATATCCATGCTTAGCTGGAAGCCTGTGAATCCTTCAAACCCCATGGAGGAGCTGGCCTTGCTGGGAGGGTATTTCTTTCTGACTGTGATGTCCTGCTAGGGTATTTTTTGAAGGGGGGTGGGATTTTGCATCTGGCTTCACTGAAAATGGCTGGGGTCAGGCCCTCCTCCCAACTGCGTTGCACAGAAAGCAGTCATGTCTCAAACGCCAGCATTTGCAGAGCTTTTCAGGCAAGGTTTCTGGTTNTATGTATTAACCACATTTAAAAACCTGTCCAAAGTGGTTACACATAAACAGCCATCACTTGACAGAAGCTGGGACGGAGTTACATGAATGTTAATTCGGGGAACAGCACAATGCTTTTTTACACAGTGGTTTTTATTTGTTTGAAGAAAGAGTCTTTCCAAAGCATTTGTTATCGTGACAGCTGGCTGCGCAGTGCTCTCCCACAGGCCAAACGAAGCTGGTTGCCCAGTTCGGTCTCTGCCAGGTCTGGGACAGCTCTGGACCCGCTGGCACGCAGGGGACCGGGCCTTGCAAAGGGGCCCTCAGCACCCCCGGGTGTTTATTCTGTGCTCTGTGCTCGCTGGCTTGGAGGAGCTTCTTTTTCTTCATTTTTATTCTCTTTTTTTCTTCTCTCTCTCCCATTCTCTTTCTTTTTTCCTTTCCCCTCCTTTTTTCCCCACTTCTTTCCCCCTTGTCTTGCCTTTCCCCCCCCNGGAGCACCCAGCCCCTCTGTATTGCTGTAGGCCGGGAGCAAACCCGCCTGGTACCCTTACCTTTCAACATCAAACTCCCCAACGCCTGTAAGCAAATTTCTATTTTAAAAAATGGTTTTTCGTCACGAGGTGCCACATCTTCGCAGTTCCATCAGAGCTGGAGAGGAAGCAGCAGGATGGGCTACAGCAATTTTGTTTTTCTCCACAGCCTGCAGTAATCATTAATATTCAGCAGGTCCCTCTCACAGAAGGTTATCAAAACAGCCCAGCTCTCCCTCTAATGCGGGGCTGTTTCCTCAGGGCCTCCTGGGGAAATGCTTTTAAATGGCTTTTCAGAATTTCTCAGACTTTCAGAGTTAATTTTCATAGTTTTGAATTTATATTGCACACTCAGAAAAAACATTGTCACTAAACCAGGCTGGATTTATAGCTCGTGTCACTATTAATTTGGCCAGGATTTAAAGCACACTCTTTATATAGCATGAATGAAAGGCTAATACACGTGCATTTAAAAAAAAAAAAATAGCTAGGCAAAATCTGATTTAGCAGGACCCAGAGGTATGTTTGACAGCTCTTTCCTATGATGAACTGCCTTTCTGCAGGACCTTGGTACTGCAAATATTTATATCCATGCTTAGCTGGAAGCCTGTGAATCCTTCAAACCCCATGGAGGAGCTGGCCTTGCTGGGAGGGTATTTCTTTCTGACTGTGATGTCCTGCTAGGGTATTTTTTGAAGGGGGGTGGGATTTTGCATCTGGCTTCACTGAAAATGGCTGGGGTCAGGCCCTCCTCCCAACTGCGTTGCACAGAAAGCAGTCATGTCTCAAACGCCAGCATTTGCAGAGCTTTTCAGGCAAGGTTTCTGGTTCCTTTGCCAATATGGAAATTAATTCCTATAAATTTGTCTCCCGACTAACAGAAAATACCATGCAAACACTGACAGCTGAGGCACTATATTTAAAATGCTACTTGAAGTATTTAACCTTGTTTTTCACACCAGCTAGAAAACCAGACTGCAGAGAGAGGCTGTTTGTGATTTTATACCAGGTGATAGTGGAGAGGTGGTGTCGCTTAACCCTCGGGACGGTGGTGAGGAACGTGGGTGGGCCCAGGGGCTGCAGAAAGAGCCCCCGATCCAGATTGCAATTTCCCCCAGCACTAGAGAAAGCGGCCAGCAGTGTCTGCTGTCGCCGGGCACTGCAGAGAGGGTATGGTGGCGCTGGTGTGGGAGCAGTCGCACATTGCTCCCCAAACCAGGTACAAACCACCAAAGGGCAGAAGCGGAGTCAATGAAAGACATCCCGAGGGGCCGGGCAGGCTGGAAAGGCTGTGATTGCCGCTGGACTAAACCAGCCTTGGTGTGGGTATGGCAAGGGACACCAAGGAGTCCCCTGGGTGGATGTGCCCCGTAACCTGTCAGCGTCTGGTCTCTGGGGGTGCTGCCTGCAAGCAGGGCAGTCCTGTGATGGGTCATCACAGCGTGTTTCATAGTTAAATAGCTGTAGGCAATGAATAAACAGGCCCGAAGCCAAGAAATACTCTACCTTTTTTGGTGCAAAGCTCATTTGCAGACACAGTGAGACCAGGGACACTGGGGGGTCAGCTGCGGGCCAGCTCTCAGCAGTGAAAAGGTCTGTATAGAGGCTCATGTAGGGATGCAGACCTGTGCGCTCCCAGCTAAGGATGAAATCATGTTTCCTTGCTGCGGCTAGATTCGCTGTCTGTGCTGGGGTTTTGGGGTTCAAATAACATGATGACCCCCCGCACCTTAGACATGGGGAAAAAGAAAAGTGAGTTTTCTCGTCGTTTTTCTCCTTGAATAAAGGCAAGGGAAAGACGGCTGCTGTCTTCACCACCTGCTCTCCATCTCCGCTTGCTCAGCAGAGAAAAGACCCACCAGGGACCACTGAGCACGGTGCTATAGGGAGTTTGAGAACAAGCTCCCTGTGAGTGCCTTGTGAGCATTGCCCAGGGAGCCTCTCCTTTGCTCTCAGTCCTTTTCTGCTGCAGATGCTCAATCAGTGAGTAGTGAAGTCCAGCCTGGAGCACCAAGCTGCTCCCTGTGATCCCTCTAGATACCGAGGGAGCCTTGAAGCAGTCAGGCTTAAACCAGCTTCTGGTTTCGGCAGTCCCACACCGGTAGGCTCTTCGATTTTTCTGCCTTTGATATTACTATCAGTGCTACCAGCCCTGCTGTGCAATAGCACAACACAACCTTTCTCAGGGCTGCAGCTCAATTGCTTGCAGCACATCTGCATGTGGCCGTACATCTGTACACGTGTACATCTGTATGTCCAGACACAGGATGCATACGGTCCCCAGACCAAACGCCACCAGTGGCAGCTTTGGCACCTGCTTCTGTTCGCGCATCACCCACATGGCAGGGAAGAAATGAGAGCTTTGGAGGGTGTTCGGACTTGAATTGCTCATGTCTGTGTATATTTGTGCACAGTTAAACTTTCAGGAAAGCAAAGCATGTGTGGATGTAAACTCAAATAAGAGAGGCTGGGCTGCACATGGGTATTGCTGTGACAAAGGGCTTCAGAGCTGGGAACACTTGCCTTGATGCTGAGAGCGGACGGTTCCCAGTCCTGCTGACCCCTGTCCTTCTGTGCAGTTTGTTAAATAGCACATTCCAGCATGTTTGTCTAATTGCTGGTGGGTTATATATCTTGATGTTCCCCTAGTGCCGCATGTTCAATCACAGTGCGTGCTGTGTTGCTCTGTGTTTGGGGATATACAGACCCTGAACGAACAAACCAGGTGGGTCCCTGTGGGGTTTTATACCAGCTCTGCTGTGTCTCTGTTGCTGCCAGCACCTAAAAGGAGGCAAAAGGAGATAAGTTGAGCCTTGCCCAGGGCCAGAGGGTCTCTCGTTGGGGATCTTGGGGGTTAGAGGGCAGTGTCAAGTGCCGAGGTCAGGAAGAGGACACAAGCTTTGTTCAGATGAATCCAAGGCACGGATGGACAAACCCAGCCAGCGAAGATATCGGAGGTTATGGAGAAATGGCAGTCCTGGCTTGGGCTGCCGCTGCGGGTTCCTGGGAGTTTCCCTGCCAAGGGACTCACTCCCCACAGCAGCAAAAACCATACTCGCATGGGTTCCTGCAGGGTGAGGGGCAACCCTGGCTCCATCCCCAGTGCAGGGCAGCAAGGACCTCCTGTGGGGTGGTGGAGACCTCGAGTCTGTGGGAAGCAAGGATGGAGGCATCTTGTGTTGCAGAAGGGCTTCCCAAGGACCCAAACCTGAGGCATTGGAGGGTTTCAGCATTTTCTGTTCAGCTGGACCCTATCTGCTCTGGGTTGTCACCTGGCAAGGGCTGCTGTGGAGGAAGCAGAGTTCTCAGCTTCTGCAGAGCCTCCTTGTTTCTCTCCCAGCTGTGATCTGAGACCTGGCTTGCATGAGACAGTCTCTCCAGGCGATTTTGGATTCCCAGTGTAAAACTCCTGTTTGATCATAAACAAAGCTCAAGAAGCCTGATTCGTCTAAAGGGAAACTTTGTTCTGGCTGCAGAATACATCAAGGCTCCTGCAGGCTGGAACAATTGAAAAACCCCTTTGGCAGTTGGGACAACTGGGTAATGATTCCACAGTGGGGAAAATCTAGAGCAGACATAAACTGTTAAACATTTTAGGATGTATTTACAATATTGTCGAAAGAACGTATGGAATATACACAGGATATCTATGGAGACTGACTGTGCTGACTGCATGAGCTTTGGACACCTCCCAGCCCCTATCAAACATTATGAATTGAGTGCAGACGCTGTCTGTCTGCTTTGAGTCCCACAGAAGTGTGTTCCAGCTCTCCATAGAGGTCCATCATTTTGCATTAAGATGTCTCTCTGCTGCTCAAATGCTTGGCCTCTCTGCAACAGCATCTCCAGACCAACAGCTGCTAACATCCGTGCCTGAGGCTGTAGCCGCTGCAGCAGCTACTCTCTGGCCACATTTCTTATCTTCCAATGCTGGGTAAAGGATTATGTTCAATGTTACAAATAAGGACAAAGTTTTTTTCAGTAAAAACGTAGTCATATTTATGTATTCTTCATGATTGAATGTATCCATTATTGCTTTCCTGGAGTGTGATTTATTCCCTTGTGCACTGCTGCTTTTTGAAAGCCAGAAGAGAGTAGGGACTTAAGTAGGACTAAGATGTGAGGCCAGGGACTTAGACTTATTTCAGCTTCCATGGACCATCACTGCTGTCAGCCAGACAGTGGTATTTCTATAAAAATTCCAATGTAAATATTTGTCCTAAACCAGGCTCTTTCTCTCCTTTTGCCTTGGCTGGAGTATAACCAAGGGAGCCTATGAAATGATGTATTGTTTCAAGATTAATTGCTGCTGAAACTTGAGGGGTTTGTTGTTTGCCCTGCATGCCCCCTTTACCTTGGGATGATCTCCTCTTGATTCAGTTCCTTTCCTCAAATCCTTTCTCCCCAGACAGTGAGTTTCACACAGGCCAAACTGTTTTCCTCCCCTAAAAGCATATGCTCGTTTCCAGCACTCCCTGCCCCATCAGCAAACAAACCAGGGGGGTGTTGATGAAGAGAGATGAATATTTGCCTCTACTAACAGTTGGATTATTCCCACTTTTCAGATCCCATCTGTGTGACAGGATTTGGTTTGTGCTAAATACAGCCTGTGGGCTGAGCTGAGAAAACAGATTGCTGCACCACTATGTTAAATAATCATCATTAAAGTCTGGTTCATTGGAGAACTTCAGGCGGCCATGGAGTTTTTATTGGAGGGGAGATGCAGCTCACTTCCATGTCAGAATGCTGAAATCAGATTTTAATTTAAGTTTTGCTCACGCTCACTGTCGGCAGCGCTGTCACCCAGGATCTGCAGGACTTCTCACCCGCAGTTTGCAGGCAGGGTGATGGCAGCTGGAAGGCAGGCAGGCAGGGGTGGGAACCACCAGCACTCTGTTCCTGCTGCTCCCTGGCTGGGTTAGTGCAGAAAAGCGGCTCTCACTGCCTGTCCCTCTGTCTTTTCTTTCTGTCTTGCCCTAAGCCCTCGATGCTGTGAGCGGTTTCAAACCCAGACCACGCAAACACTTTAAGTTCAGCAATATTTTACATTGCAAATCACCAGGCACAGGCCTGTGTCCCACTGGTCGCGGCTCTGAAGCGTACACACGCACGTGCAAAGAAAGGTCCTTTTAATCCCTCTGTCCCTGCCGAGGAATGGCAAAGCTTCAGAGCCCACGTGAATGCATAGAGATCCCTGCCCTTCAGCCCTTATAGATAAAGCACACAGAAGTATTTTATCGTTCCAGTAGCTCTTTACATTTGGGATCAGTACATAAGTCTAATGTGCTGCTTCTAGCTGATTCATTTTCAGGTACAATAAGGAAAATAACCTGAAGGTTTAATTCACCTTCTTACCCAAAATATTTGAAGTTTAACAAAATATTTTTTTTCCCCACTGAATATTGCACTTGCTGTGAGAATATCTACACTAGTCTTCTACAAGATCTGTTGGCATCCGTGTATTTCCATGCCACATGAGAGGACTCGGCACGCTCATGAGCTTGAGTGGCGGCTCTTTCTTGATCTCCTCTTCTTCGAAAACCGTGATTTCAGCCAGTTGAAGAAGCCACCTCTTGTTTTTAACTCAAACTCTACAGGGAAGTGGTCGCTCACCCCCAGCGCCTGCAAGACAAGGGCACAGAGGGGTTGGGAGCCGGCCGCTCACACTCTTTCCAAACCCTGTCCCAGGGGGTTTCACCTCAGTGGCGAGGAGGTGGATGTGCAGTTGGGAACATGGGGAGGTGCAACGTGAGCATTACATCGCTCTGGGAGGATGCAACGGTTTTATGATGGACAAGACCGTGTTCAAAACTGCCTGGATACCTTTGGCTTTGTGCTCTGTGTTAGCCCTTGTCCCACTGCTGCAGGGGCCATGCTGTGCCTACCTGCTCCTCGGTCAGCTGAAAGTCCTTCTGGAAATCAAAGATGTTGACAGAGTGTGGCATGATGGCATGGACGAGCTTCTGCCCGCTGACCACGATTCTGCAAGGAGCAAGGGAATGGGGTGCTTTTATGAGGTACCCAACCAGCGGCAGCCATGCTGCACTGAGCTGGTGGCCAGAGAGCTGGCCTTGACGGAGTCACAGCTACGCATGGTTTGTCCTTTCCCATGGGCTGCCTACTTAGAGATGCCAGCCTTCTGCTGAGTTTGGCTGATAGCTTTCCTTGGGAGTAAGACACCTAAATACCTTGGCATGCGTTGGCCTTGGAAGCCAACATTAAATGACTTGTATCTAAATCCACCAAAAGCGCTGTACAGTTCAAAGCCGTAGTTTGGATACAAAAATCACAGGATACCAATGACTGGAGTCTCAGTGAAGTCCTGCTTTGATGCAGAAGCTTGTTCTGCAAGAGGTTTAGGTCTTGACTTACTCTGGGCTCTAACAAGCTGATGTATTTATTGGCCCTGCTGAGGGAGCTGCAGGTAGCAGCAGTGCCTGGGGAAGGAGAGGCATCCCACATCCCGAGCAGAACTGAATTTTGCATTTGTCAATCCAAGTTATGAATGCAAGAGCAAAAGCCATGGCGCAAAGCCAGCACGGAGGAGGCAGCAGCACCTTCTGCCTGGGTGTCTGCAGGGCTCTGCAGATGAGAAGTGCTGCGTAATTGCCTGTCATTTATCTCCACCTAAGCCACAGCAACAGCTGGTTCTTGCATGAAATCTTGCCCTTTCTGCAAAACTGCTTGCCAAAAAGTCTGCGAAGTGCTTTGTGCTCCTGACTAGAAGTATTCAGATCTCATTTCCCCCTGGATACTGTTTTAACTTTGAAAGTCTCATGCACATTTGCTTTATCTGACAGTCACTGACACCTTTCCACGTACTTTTTTTCTCAGAAAGTCGTAAACAGAGAATGGTTTGGCAGTGAACCCTTTACCTGTCATATGGGCAGCTTGTGCTTCTCTTCACCGTCGTGTCATTTTTGTCGCCGATTAGCCAGACAAATTCAGAGTAAGTCCTCAGCCGGATGTTCTTCCACTGCTTTTGGGGAACATAGCTACAGCCAGCATTAAAGTCCCCCAGGAAGATGAAATTCTGGAAGGTAGGAGGGTTTCCAAAAGTAATCATGAGGACAGCTCTTCAAAAAAGACCAGCAAGGACTTTTATGGTCAGCAGATGGTCCCAATAGCTCATAGAGCTCAAACAGCCAGCGCTCATTGAGTGCAGTGGGGCATCTCCTTTCTGCTGGGTGCACCACCAAGACATGCTGATAAAACAGCAGTTTTCTTAGGGGATCAAGTTTACCAATTAAAAGGTAGAGAACTCCACGAAAATCAGCAGAGAGATACTCAAAATCTGGAGCTTGTTATCAACGGTTTTAAGGTTATCAGACTGTGAATAGCAAATAGCATGCCAGGTGACTCAGTACCGAAGCCGCTGTTAGTAACATAGATGTGTCAACTAACCTCGGTTTTCCAGTGCTGTTTTACATCTAAATACACATCATAGAGCTCATCAATCTCCTGTACTGCTGTCTCTGGTGTGGTGTGCAGAGGGATTACAGCAAACTCTTTGACAGCTTAAAAACACAGGAAAAGAACAGGAAAAAAAGTAATGGTTGAACACACACTGACTCACAAAGAAACAGAGGTTGACGTGGGAGCAACATGGTTTTTCTGAAGAAGGAGCAGCTTCTGTTCTGGCTGTAGATCAGAAGTGTGTGCTGTGTAATTTGCACAGTGCTCCCATCGGCTGCTGAGCTGTGACGCGGTGAGGTGCTGCGTCAGGGCAAGGCAAACCCTGCTCCGACACCCACGGCAATAGCTGCTCCTGGGGCTGTGCCAGCAGCATGGAGCGTATCCACTAAACCACTACCCATGATGGCAGCAGAGGCTTTGCTGGTGCTGGTGGCCGTGGGGCTGCGGTGTGCACCGAGCTGCGGGTGATGCTGGAGGCAGCAAACCCAAGAGCAAATGCTGCTCTTGTAAGGAGCCACAGCGTGGGGTCAGGATGCAGCCCCTTTCACCTGCCCCCACCATGCACTTGGGTCCAGCCAGCACCGTCTTGCCCCATGAGACTCACCAGTGGCAGAACAATTTGTTTCTGAAATGTCTCACCGGTTTTTGGAGACTGGAACCAGACGGCAAAGGGCTCTCTGGAGAAGGCATCCTCGTCCCCAGGCTGGATGTCAGGGTACTGGTAGGTTTGTTTCACTGATACCAGATGTTGCCTGCAGCAGAATAAACAGGATAGGAGACGTCACGCTTGTGGCTCACCACAATGTGCCTAACACTGACTCCGTGCTCTGACCCTGATCCGGGGCCGTGGTCTGGGATGGATACAGCCAGGCTGGTGGCTGCGCCTGGGACGATCCCCACAGCCATCCCACTCACAGAGCCTGCACCGCTCCAGCTCCCTCAGGGCCAAGTTATCACCACCACGTCCAGCCCATCTCTACAGAGTAAGGGGCTGGCTCCTTGGCAAGGGGAGCTCGCTCACCTGTAGATGAAGGCATACTGCTCCTTGTAGCTCTTCCTTCCCAGCCTCTCGCTGACCACGCAGCTGTATTCCTCTTTCAACCCCTTCAGCTGACTGGAAGGAAAGTGGTTTTCCTGAGTTTCTTTTTGCACTTACAAAGGACTGAGGAGGAGATAATTTTGCCTGTGCCCAAGGGTAGGGCACATTGCCTGCGTGACCTCCGAAGTGAGTAGTAGAGACAAAAAACCTTCTCAGGACCTGTGGTCTGGACCCGTGCTCCATCGCCGCTTCTTTCACTCTACCTCCTCGCTGCTTATTGCAGCCTCTGTCTCTCTCTCAGCTGGGTCTCACGTCCAGCCAGGCATACACTGCTCTTCCCTCTGGAATGTTAGTTCAGGCAGACAATCTCCAATCTTAAGCAATTCCTAACCCTGCCGAAAGGCAGCCTCCCGGCCGCAGCCTGGTGCTAGCCAGGCGAGGGGCTGTCCCTCCCTTTTGTTTTCCTTTTAGAATTAATCTTTAACAAATTGAATCCAACTTTGTTATTTTGATTTAAAAATACGTGTCCTACAGTAGTCTGGAGCTGGCTTTGCTCCTGGCCTTCAGGAGGCTGCCAGAGCCTGGTCCTTCCTCGACAGCTGGGACAGAGCCCAGACCCTGAGCTTTTGCCCCGGTGAGGCGGTGCTGAGCAGAGTCATGCTCTTGCCAAGCATCTTTCCCAGTATTTGCCTACTTGTCTGTGGCCACCCTACCTGGTGAGCTTCTCCACCAAGAGAGGACAAACCTGGTTCTTGTTCTCCTTTATTTCCATCAGCAACATGATGTCGCAGCGAGAAATGATCTGCAAGGGGAAGGAGCAGAAGCAAGTTTGCACACAGCGGGTTCTGGAGGATTAGAAAGAGTTTAGAAAGAAGTGGTTACTGGTGCAGGGGAAGTTCTTTGTGGAAGAAGCAGCACCCAGGCTGGGGTCTTGGGAGGGGGACAGTGGCCAGAGCAAAGCCCTTCTGCTTTCAGAGATGCCCCACGCCCGCGCAAGAGCTGGGAGAGGGAACTTGGGAGCAGAGCAGTTTCGGGTTTGTTGATAAACTTATGCGCCTTCCCCTGAGGAGGAAGTGTGGAGGGGAAGGGGCAGCGAGAGCCACTGCTGCGAGCCCACTCTCCCCCCGCCACTGCTGGCGTTCTGTCCCTGCCCCCCACGCCCCCACCTACAATCAGTTGTGCTTTTCTCTCCTCCTGCCCCTCGTCACGTAGCTTTTCTTCTCTGCTTCGGACATGCACGCAAGCATCCCACCTCACTGGGTGCCCACACAGATGCGGCAGGAGGATTTTGGGGGCATCCAGGGGAGCCTGTTTGTGTCTATCATCAATTCACTGGAACGGTTTCCACCCTTTTTCTGGTCTATGTACCCTTAAGGTGCTATCGCTATGCCACACCTTCCCAAAGCTTCGTGTGCAGTCAGCATTCACCTGTCCCAGACATCTGTTTTAGACCCCTCTGAAATAGCCTCTAGAGCCCAAAGCGACCCCCAGCCTGAAAGCAGCGTCCTGGCACCTGTGGGCTGCAGCAGCGCAGAGCAGCCGCGGGGTGCTGGGGAGAGGGAGGGAGGCTGCCTCAGCCTGCCTCAGCTCCCACGGCTGGCGCTGGGATTCCCCGTGGGACAGCCCGGCTCAGCCCACAGCCTGGCATGCTCAGGGGCTTCCTTCTGCCCCTGGTTTTGTTGCTTTTTGAACTTTGTGGGTGATATTCATGAAAAAAGCTCCCTTTTGCCCTCTGCAACTTACAGCAAGTTAACATATTGCCCACAATTTAGTATATATTGCCCATAGCACTGACAGTATAGGCAGAACAATCCAGAAATGTAAATCCCAGCAAAACCCCTTTTCTCCAGCTGTTTGCAATGAAAGGATTAAAGCCCAGCTGAATGGTGGTGTTCCTCGCTGCCGCTGTTCGGCACACACCGCCATCCCGCTGATAGCAAGCCCCGCATCCTCCATTACTGTGACATCTCAGAGGCTGTAAGTCTGTAAGTCCAAGACATGGTTCTTTTAAAAAGCTGAGTTACCTTTGGCTTCTGCAGAGGAAGCCTGGTGGTGAGGGTTTATTTACATAAATCATCAGTCAGGCTTTTCAATTTTGTACCACACTCTGACACGTTACTCTCTGCTATCCTGAGAATATGTTTAATTAGATGAGAATATTTCAGAATGATTAGCACATAAGCAAGGTAAATAATGTATCACGAAACAAAGGTATGGGGATTCAAAGTGAAAATTAATTTTACTATGCACAGAGGTCTTCATCCTTTCCTAACTCCATTTCCAAAGGAAACAGCAAAAGTTGTTTCTGTTATATTCCCATGCAGGCTAAAATAACAGCAAACACCCTACTCAACCACAGGCTGATTTTTACTTTAAGAGTATAAAATTATCTAAATTATTAACTCTTTCTTTTGATTTTACTTGAAATTCAACTGTGAAAAATCAACAAAGTGCAAGATTATGTGGCAAAGAAATCCTAGGACAGCTCAATATCTGTCTCACCCAGGCAAAGCAACATACCTTTACCACGGCATCGACGACTTCAGATCTGGCTATTTTTGCTTCTCCAAAAGACCTCACATTGAAGGAGCAGATTTTTAGGCTCAGAGATGGGTTGAAATTGAAGAGGGAAAGGAAGATGAAGAGCAACATCTTCAGGGACTTGGGCAAAATGAGTCGCTGCGAGTGTGGCTATAAATATATGTATGCGTGTGTGTGTGTTTGTGCATCCGTCCCTCTGCAGCCACTTGGGAGGTCAAACTGAGCAGTCAGCTGTGTCGATCACGAACATGAACAGGAATCGCCATTTCCTCCTTTCCCTCACTTCTATCTCCCAGCACGAAGCAGTATGGAAACTTTGAACTTCTGCCTTGGGGGAAAACCGGCTCTTCCGAGCCAACCTCTCCATCCTGGAGGAGTAACTGCATCCCTCCCCACAGCGAGGTACCCACTGTGGGATGCCTGCCATGCCTGGACACCAGCCGGGACCACCCCAGGCAGTGCCAGGCCAGGTCCGGGCTCCCTGGGCCACCCCAAGCGAGAGGTCAAGAGCCTGCAGGACCAGGAGGTGGATGGAGCAGATAGTGAAAGAGTCTGGAAAGCAGCAGTGTGGAGGGAGGGGTTTCTGGAGGGCACTGGTGGTGGGCATGAGAAACCCCAGTGAAAGGCAATGGTGGTGGGACACCCTAGACACGGAGGTTTTGACCACGTCCATGTTTTGTTCTGCTTTTGCCTTGGTCAGAAAGTCATGCTACGGCAGAAAGTGACAAACCGTCCAGCTCTCCAGGCCATGTGCTTTTATCCCCTTCTCCCTTCGCTCAGAGCTGTGAGGTGCCCTGCTGCAGGATGGTTGCTGTGGGATGGCCACAATCATTTGCCCATGGTTCACGAGCCCTGCTAGCTCAGCCACTGTGGCGCAGCCTTGGGGAAGGTACATGACGCTCCCAGTGCTGCCCCCCAAGCTCTCAGCCAAGTGTCCCCAGCACAGCAGTCTCGGGATGGTGACCCAAGATGCATGCACATGGGTCTGGCTCGTGCCGTGTGGCGGAAGGGGACACAAGAGTTTGGAGAAGACAACACTTGAGTGAGGATGCTGCAGCTGGGGCAGCTTTTGCAGGGAAACCATCCCCCTGCCCTCCCTTCCTCCTCTGCCGTCTGCCAGCCCTCCGCTGGAGATGCATTTGTCGGCCCCCGATCGGGTATAAAGGCGGGAGGTATGACAAGAAGTCAGGCTAAATGGCATCTTCAAATGTCTTGGATTTTTCTCCCTGTGCTTACAGGGTGCGTTCACAACCTCTCTTCTTTTCCTGAGAACAGCCATGAAGGCTGCTTGCACCCCTCTGCCCTGCCTACACGGTCGCCCGTGCAGATCCAGATCCAGAAGCACCAGTGCGTGGCTCCCTACCCCATCTAAATCAATTAAACAGGGTCAGACGGAGCTGGCACAAAATACAGCGCATGGCGGGGCTCCCAAAAATGCAGCACAGCTGACAGCAGTGACATCCCAGTCTTGCTGGGGAGGCGGCTGCGGCTCTCCAGGGTGCGTGCTGCAAGGGCAGGAACAGGCGCCACAAATCCATTTTGGCCAGACAGGGATTTGGAGCAATTGCTGCTAGCGAGGGGCATGCTGCCATGCCGCCCTGGTGCTCGCTAATGAACACAGCTACTCGGGGAGCAGGCGTGCAACCCTCCGAAATAACAGGGGTTGTATAGTGTTTTCCCTCTGCTGGGTCTCTAATGAGCCAGCCTCAGGCAGGACAGGCTCTGGAGGAAACTAATAAAGAGGGAGGGAAAGCAACAACTTTAGGGGTTGTAAATCTCCCACCTGACCTTGCTAAAAGTGCAGCATGACCCCGAAGGCTTGCGACAGCGGCTGCAGCCTTGGAGTCAGAGTCATCAAAACCCAGAGCTCCCACTAAACCAGGCTCAGTTTGGCTACCCTGGCGTCAAAAAGCAAATGTTTGTTGTGGTGCCGATGAGGGCTTTAACCCTGAGCCACGGGGACCCGCCTTCATCCGTGCTGTGTTTGTCCCCATGACTGCTCGCTTATCAGCCTCCCCTCTCCCCTCCACCCCAGGCGTTATCAGCAGGACAGGCAGAGCCACCCCCCGCAGGGACAGGTAGCAGCAAGGTGACCTGCGGGGAGCTCACGCTCCTTTCTGCACCGCTTTATCTCTGTGTTTACTGCACTTCCTGTGCATGTTCTCTTTGCTCCTTATCAGGCCATAAAATCCTCTCCATCTGGGCTTGTGAGCCCTATCAGTTCAGGGCTATCCCCATCTTGCACAAGAAGGAAGAAGCTGCTCATGAAACCCACCCGGGTTGGGTTTTTACCCATACCCTGAGAGATGCTGAGTGAGGGACCCCACCTCCAGCTGAACAGCACCTGCAGGACATTCCCTAATAAAGCCCCTCTCCTCAGCCTCTCTCTCTCTGCTCCCAGGGCAGAAGAGGCAGG
Source organism: Steatornis caripensis (assembly GCA_013398225.1). NCBI lineage: Eukaryota > Metazoa > Chordata > Aves > Caprimulgiformes > Steatornithidae > Steatornis > Steatornis caripensis. The sequence goes on from VZSC01008278.1 coordinate 76,858, forward strand.
TGAAGAGGCTGCACATGAGGCCAAAACCAGCTTGGGCAAGAGCTCAGAGCAGTGCATGGGTGCTGCCAGGCCCTGCCTGCCCCTCCTGGTGGTCCTTCAGCCAAGCTTTGCTGACAGCCTGTGCTGGGCACACAGGGGCTGTGGCTGGGACGTCGCTGTCTCTGGAGCAGCGATTCAGCCCTCCGTCACCTTTCTGTGCCCAGGAAAGTGCTGCCAGATGGATGGGGTGGGACGTGTCCCCAGATCGTATGCCTGCTTAGGATCCCCATGGGACAGCAGGGTCATGAGTGATCGGCAGTGATGTGGGGTTCTTCCTCTCCCCTCAGGCGCAGCCACTTCCTTTCGGCCGCGGCCGTGGCCACCTCGCAGGGCACCCGCGGCTTTGTTTTTGCTGGCAGAGATGGACTGAGAGGATCTCTGACATTTCCTGCGCCTCTTGGGAAGGGCTGCAGGGAGAGACTGTGAGCAAGCCCACATCCCCTTGTGTTCTGGCAGAGGAAGCCTATTTGGGGCTTGAAGGGCAGTGTGACTCCTGGGGTGCCCCATGGTAGGGGCAGCACCCGTGGGGCACAAGGTCACCCTGAGGCTTTGCTCAGCACTGAAAACAACACTGAAGCTTTATTTCTCCTCCGATGTGCAAAACATGGTGCCTGTATGCTAGTCAGGGATTTAGCACTGCTAGCGATGCCAGCACTGCTGTGCACCCTTTGGGAAAGGGTGCAGAGGCTGGCCCAGCCTGCCTGAGCCCCAGCCTGTCAGGGTGTCCCTGCTGCCCCATTCAGCCCCCCCATAAACCTGGCCCCCCAAGAGGGAGCGTGCAGCTCTGGAGAATCGCTGGCAGCGCGGGTGGAGGGTGACGCTAGGGCCCGAGGGGGCAGTGAGGGGACTGGCACCTCCTAGCTCTGGGGGCTAGTGCTCCCTGGATGCCACCACAGCTCTGTTTTCTGGATAAGGGGCCCACGTGCTCCCCTTCCACTGTGCCAGGCTTTACGGTATTGGGCGCTTCTTAATTTTTATCATTTTTACACCAACTGCAGCTCTGTCAACATCCGCTGTGGCAAGGGGGGGTCTGTGGGAGAAGCACGAAGGGCCAGCCCCGAAGTCGCCAATGTCGCCATAAAAGCAGGTTCCTTTAGGCAAATGAAATGACCTTTGGGCTCTTGGTGATCTTATCACAATCATCGGGCAGAGTGTTTTATCGCAGTCTCTTGGAATTTCAGGTTAGTAAGTAGCAAAGCACTCGGGCCGTTTTGTGTTGCTGAAGTTCACAACCAGGCTGCAGACCACATACGGTCATTTGGGAAGTGGTTTTAGTGTCAGTGTAATAGCAGTAAGTGTCCTGGCGTGGCTCTCTGGAAATTCAGTATAATTGAGGGTAAAAATATGTGGTGTGTAAGATACATGGTATGTTTTGAATCAATAGGGTCTTCTTTGATACTTTATTTATAATTCTGGAAGGTACATGTTCTACTTAATAAATTGCTGTCAGAGCATAATTCCTTTGCTGGTACAGGATAGGGTTTTCTTTTTCAACTTAATACGTCAGTATTATTCAAGCAGTGGTTTAAAGCATTAAAGCCTCCCTGGTAAAGCAGTTCAAGGAAAAATGCCTCATGGTGTTTTCTGTTTCTTGAACAAGGCCACTTAGCCAAGACGTAGGAGAGCACGTGGTAATCTGAAATGAAGGCTTTGACGCACAATGAGTAGACAGGGCTTAGAAGTTGCCTCTCCATGAAGATATTGCAGCCACAAAATAGAGTTTTTTGTGACAATAGGTACACCCTTACTGTTAGCAGTTAAAGATGTAACTAAAATGTGTGCAATATACACATTAACTTTGAGTAGAGCTAAGAAACTATTATTCAAAGCTGTTAACAGGCAAGTAGGTCTTGGTTTATAACGTTTCAAAAGCCAGGAGCATTTGTTCCTGTGTTTGTCCCAGGCTGTGCAATGAAGTCACTGAAGAGTGACAAGGCAGCTGTCCGGAACAGTGCCTAGAGGCGTTATTTACCCCTGTGCTCACTGAGAGCTGCCGTTTGCAAACCCGAGTGAGCTGAGATCTTTTCCTTGCCCTGGGAGGTGAATTTTGGCAGCTGTATGTCATTAAAGTTGCCCTCTGCTTGGGACATGATGAGGCATTCCTCAACAGCAGGTCCCATGGGTGGGCTGTGGGGCCATGCTGGGTTTGTGGGGCACCCGCCTGGCCTGGTGCTCTCCCATGCCCACAGTCCCCTGGGGATTGCTCATGGCATTGTGCAGCAGGGCCAGCACTGTGTGAGTGGCAATAGATGGGGACGAGTCACCCTGGGAAGGTGATTCACTTCATGAGAGCAGCATGCTGTCACTTGTTATGATTGCAAACAATCCCGCCGTGCTCCCTAGGGATTCATCACCCAGCAGTGGAAAATAACATGGAAGCCTTTCATCTGGTGGAGCAACCGCAGCTCCTCAGCTTGGTGAGGTGGAAGCTTCAGTTCTCCACAGCTTCCCTGGCCTGAATCCAACCAGAGCTTCCACCTTCCTGTGGAAAATAGACAGTTCATGTGAAAGTCTCGCTGCCTTGTTTCTGGGGACACAGGGCAGTTAATTCTGATATATTTATTTATCTCCCCTGTGGCTACTCTAATTTAGAAAGACGTTTTGTTTCTAACTGGATCATAAGTCATCCTCTGCCCTGCTCACAGCACCAAAGCTGTGTGCTCCTGTGCCAGTGGGAAGCCCAGCTCCCGACATTGGCGTTAGGAATGAGGAACTTTTTGTTGAGGGCCAGGATAGCTGGTGCTGGGCTCTGAAACACTGGCAGCATTGGGGGGTGACATGGGGGTGACTCGGTCCTCACCAACTGCCGCAGTTGTGTGATGAGTTGTGTCTGTGGGCCAAGAGGAGATATGAAATGCACAGGGCACGTCAGTGCAGGTGCTGGCCTTCACTTTGAGCTTGCCACCCTGCAGCCACCCCAAAAATAGCTTTGCAGGGTCCTCAAGGAGGTGCCCAGGGAGCTGCTGGGGCTTCCCCTCCAGCCCAGGGCTCATCTGCTTTCTGTGGGGACAGGAAGCCCAGCCATGCCCTGTGGTCCCCCACGGCCCCCCGTGCCACTTGAAGAGCCCAAGGTCTCCTCTGCTGTGCTGGGACTGAGGAGCATCCTTGGCCCCTGCCTGGCAAAGTCATCACAGTGCTACCAACCGTCTCGCCAGGGCTGTGATGTGTTGAAGCTGTGGCCTCAGCCTGGCAGAGGCTGGCTCAGGAGAGCCCTGAAGATCCCTCCTTTCCCCATCGCCACCAAACGAGACACTCCATGACTCTTCCTTGTGGCTGCACGCTGAGATTGCAAGAGCAAGTTCCCTGGTTAGCTCATGCCATGTTTCGACATAAAACCACTGCAGGTCTCTGCTTCATCTTCTCTAGTGTGAGAGCCATCTTTCGCTGTGGCTATTTCCAGAGGTGTTCCCACCAGCTGGCCTGGAATAACCACCCAGTGGGTAATCCATCCCTAGCGTGAGTCAGCGCTGCCCTGCACGTGTCCCGCAGGAGCCTGGGGCCGTGCATGAGAAAGTTGAACAAACAAATACGACTGCAAACAACATTTAAAAGCTTGCGGAAAACCTCCCATGTCTGCTTAGGTCAGCTTAGTGGAAGCTCATCTTTGCTTAGCCTAGCTTGACTGGGAAGCTCTTCAAACAAAACCCAAAAAAAGCTGCATGAAGCTGTGCCTTGCCTTTGCCGGCCCACCTAGAAACCTCAATTTCGGTTATACATCTCTTCTGACAGCTCATGTTATCAAAAGCTTCTGGTTATCATAGTAAACACTGACCTGGAAAGACCTGTACGTCAGTTCTTCTCTCGGCTCTCCCAGCCTGCTAGACCAAAGGGACATCCTTCATCAAAGCACAGATGTGGTGAGGATCTGACCCAATTTGCTTGCATTTACTCAGGAGCTGATCTCATTTCCTATTTAATTAAATTTTCTCATATTTTGGGGCATATATTAAAGGTGCATACCAAGCTGCTATGTGACCTGGGGGGAAATGAAAGTAAATTTGCTTATAACAAAAGGATTTGGGTGGCAGTTTTAAGAAAAATCAGAGCAGATTGTAAATGCAGGTTGAAATAATACATCTCTTGAGAGCAAATGGTGTCATCTGTTGGGAAGAGAGGGCGGCTAACAGGCTTGTAACGTAAAAGGCAGGCTTAAAAATCCTATTTCAGGTGTAAAAGTATCACTAGGATGCTCTGATTTCAACCTTTATTCCCTTTCCATGGGAAATGTGGCAGAGCCCTGTGCTCCCTGATCACAGCCCTGC
>VZSC01008278.1:84539-101625 GCA_013398225.1 Steatornis caripensis
AGGAGACCGGGAGCAAAGTCAAACAGCAAGAAATAATTTTAAAATAATCTATTATTAAAATGTAATCAATTTTCCCTAAAATTCCCCTCCCCCCCAAAATAGTCAGGAAACGGGGCACAAAGGGGAGGAGAGCAGCGTGGCGTCTGGGCCGCTGCTGTTTGGGGGATGCCGTCGTGTTGCTGGAGGAGGCTGCTGGTGGCGGAGAGGCTGTGTGCTGGGAGAGGGGACCTGGAGGTGGCCCCCGGTACCCCTGCCCCATCCCTCCCCACCACTTTCTTACCCCCCCGCCCTGGAGAGGGCTGAGTCCGGGCACACTCGTGACACCAGATGTGCCGCGCATCCTCCGCTGCGTGCGCGGGCGGCGGGATGGGGGTGGCGGCGGGGTCCGGCAGGAGGACGGGCGCGTTACGAATTTCTGACCCAGAGGCTGGCTGGTGGCACAGCCCCGCTCCGGCTGAGCTTTTCAGCCGCCTTGTCCCCGGGCTGGCTGGCAGCGACGCTGACAGCTCGCCCCTGTGTGTTCCCAGCCCGGGGGCCAGCAGCGGGGCTGGGGGCCAGCCCGAACGCTCTGACTCACGTTTAAGAGCTGTGTTGCACAGATACGAACGGGTCAGAGATGCACGTTTTGTGAAACAGCACTGCAGAAATAATGATCTCATTTCTGCCATCTATAAATAAATGAAGGTGAAAGGGCACATTTCCTACACCCAGTTCTCCGAAGGCTGCATTAAGATTGAGAGCTGGCTGGCTGCTGGACAGAGATCTTTCAAATATTAATAAATCTTAAATTATAATTTCATGGTGACTGGCATCTAAAAGATCACGCTGCAAAATATACCTCTGAGGAATCGCAGTATTAGTTATGTCATTGGTTATGGTCAGTATTGTTTTTCTGGCTGTTCAGGATGCCAAGGGGGAGGCGGTTTCCAAGGGAAATGGCTTACTTGCGTGTTTTGTGTTTTTTGTCTTACACAATTAGTGGTGTGAGTCAGGGTTTCTGGGGGCCCATCTCAGCCGCTGAGGCCTGTCAGAGCCCCTTGTTTCTGCAGCAGGATATTGAAATTGGTCAGTGTTTCTTCTTCTTCAGCTCTTAAAAAAAAAAAAAAAGCCTGAATGTGCTGCTTAGCTTTCAGCTATTCAGAGTTTCAAAATCTATTGGTCAGCCACGGGCTGCTCTGGGTGCAGGGAGCAGTAAGCAAAATGCCAAGTGCAGGCAGCAGCCCTGGTTTGGCAGCCCAATCCCGATGAGCACAGCCCAATACAACCTTTGTGCTTAAATTTTGGCACAACTGGTCAGTGAGCACACACATGTGATTCCTGCGTTGTGAAAACCCTCCCTGGCCTTGCACGGGGCTGCCCAGCACATGAGCTGCTGCTCTCCCCTTCCCAGCAGAGCCCCTCCGCCTTGTGAAGGCTGTTGTGCCGTGGCCTCTTGACGTGCCCCACCAGGTACCCCTTCCCAGCTCTTGCCCATTTGGAGAGATTGGCTCTGAGACCTGGTCTGCGAGAGATGCTGATCCTAGTGAAGAGCCTCCGGTCTCCCTGGGTAACATTCCCAGCTGCTTTCACATCTCTAGGATTGCTTTTATTTTTTTTGAGCTAAATGCGGTTTTTTGATCCCACACACTGGGACGTGCTGCTGCTGCTGCATCTTAAGTAGGGTTTGGAAAAATTGATATATACACCTGAGTTGCACTGTTGGGTCTTCTCCAGCCTCCCTGGTGTGACCCACTGAGCTTGAAAGAGAGAAAAAAATACCAATGAGTACTCAAGCCTTGCTCACAGTAATGTATTGTCCCTTTGGTGGGTGCCCTGGGGACTGCCATCAACATGCTGTCCTCCATAGCAACCTGCAGCCTCCTCCCGCGTCTTGGCCCCTCTGTTTGTAGGTGATGAGGCACCTGCTTGAATTTAGTGCAAGGACGGAATTAGAAGGCAAGTGGAGACTCTCCTTAGCGTCGGTCCATGCGTCCCGTTACCTGGGTGGCTTGTCTGGGGGCAGGTCCTCCCAGGCGGGAGCTGCGGTGGTTAGTGCTTGTGGCTCGACTGCCGGCATGGGAACTGGTGCTTCTGGTATGGCATCCTGTGACCTGCCAAATGCACAGCTCACTCGGCCTTATTGCTGCCGTGATCACACGGCATTTATCAGACTTCCCTAATTGATGTTTGCAAGTTAATTTATGAGGTACTTGGAGATCTTTCCAAGAAGGCAGTAGCAATGCTTGGGGCCATTTGCTGTGACTCTTGGTCACAGGGCACCTCAAAGTGATGGGTGAGCTGTCGTCTGAAGACTTACAGATGTTACCACAGGGCTCACTTATTTTTAAATCCATGATGGCTCTCTAACTGGTAGTGAAGGACCATGCTGGCATCTGGGGCGATGCTGCCTGCCCCCGTCCCCACTACTGGTGCAGCAGGGAGGGTGATCATCCCCTTGGCAAAGCACCATGGCAGGGAGTTGGCACCACGGGTGCTCCCACATGGCTTTGGGGAGACAGCGTCTCTGCAGTGATGCTGCGTGCAGCGGTGGCTTCAGCAGGCTGGGGGTGCTGGGGACCGGGCTGATGGTGGCTGGCCCCGACTGCGGAGCTGGGCCTGCTGGCGTTTTCCTTCCCGCCGCCTCCGTCCCAGGTAACCATGGAAATCGGTGGCGATGCTCTGCCCACGCAGAAGGAGGCTTGACTGCATCACGCGGCTCCCCGAGCATCCTCCTCCCCACGCACCCACGGCAGGCGGGGGGCCCCGAGCGCAGCTTGCCGAGTGCGCGTGGCTGGCATTGGGCGCCGGGGCTCACGTGGTGAGTGGCGGCTGCCATGGCCGTGCCAAAATTCTTCCACGTGATGGGGCCAGGAGCCCCCCAGGGTGCCCCCGTCCCCACAGCCACGGCAGTGGGGATCTCTCAGGAATTACCAGTCTTGAAGCAGACCCCAGAGCTAGTGCAGGACTGTGGTGTTTCTGCTAGCCACCCATGTGAATTTCCACGGCCAAAAGCTGCTGGCAAGTTCAGGCCAGTGTTTTCCTGCCTCTCCAGTGATTTCCTGCGGCTGCGCTACGCTTCAGCCCGACTTGCGCAGGGAAGGCTGGGGGGGACACCACTGAGCGTGCTTGCAAACTTGCATTTACGATTAAGAGGAAGGGGATGGGAAGCAGCTTAGCAGGCTTTGTTCTCACAGCTGTAATCACCCGAAGTGCAACCATGAGCCCCGCTTCGCTGGGTGCCGTGCAGCCCTGCCGCAGCGGGGGCTGCTGGCGTCAGCTCTCGGCGCCGTGCTGCGCTGGCTTTCGCTTCCTCTTCATGGCAGCTTGCACTTTGTTCCTGCTTGGAACAAGTGCCCTTGTTTAGCTTTGTTGTACAAAAGACCTTGTTTACATAAACAGGGGAAAGGTCAGTCAGAAGGTGAAGATGAGGCATCTTGAAGGGAAGCCAATGGCTTAAATACCCCAAACTCCCTGTCTCCACCAGCTACTGAGTCTGAAAGGAGGAGAAAAAAGCAGGAGCGTGATTTTAACTTGGTTTTTTCCTCTTCTGACAGTGTTTTCGGGCGCCACCACTACCCACAGCGAGCGGGACCTGTGCCAAGAGGAGGAGAGGATCTCTGCAAAGTAAGTCGAGCTTTTTAAAGGCTTTTTCTTTCTTATTTTGCTTTCCAAGAGCGGTAGAGGCAGCAGAGGCGGTGACCGCGCGCTGGGGAGCACAGGGTCTCCCACCACCCTGCACTTTTCCAGTGCTTTCTCCTAGCTGCCACCTTCTCTTGTTACGGGTTGCCGATGGGCGTGATGGTGATCTTCTGTGCTTAATTTCTTCCCTGTTTTAGTAACATAGCAAAAGGCAGCGTGTGCTGTCAGGTGGGATCCCGTGCAGCTCTGCTGCCACATACAAGGTTTATCTGTTGCACAAGGTGTTTATGTAAACAAGCCATGCAGAGATCAAAGATCTTTCTACAAAATGTTAATTAAACGAATAACAGCGTGTTGTTGAGGCTTGAAGAAGGAACTGAGGTTTAGCTTTGTTGAGGAGGTGCCTGGTGGAAATATTTACAGTATTCCTCAAATTTCAGTTATTCCTATTTTCCTTGGGCAAGGAGGGAAAACCTGGCTATTACTCCAGAGGTTCTGTAAACCATTTTTCTTGGTCATGTGTAGTGTGGGGGTTTGATGTGATCCAGTGTGACGGCATCAGAGGGGGAGAGGATGTGATTGCAGCGATTCTGTTCCTGCTTCATGGCATAACATACGACATACCGCATACTGCCATGAGTCTTGCAGGAAGCAGAAATAAATCCGCCTGTCCAGAAATGTGGTGGTGGTGGTCGGGGGTGGTGGCTGGTGGGAGAGCAGGCATTGAGGATGGTTTTTTTTTATAAATATGTGACAAAAGAGCTAGTGCTGAGGAAAGGGAGGGACATCAGTTGGTTAGCAGGGGGAATTAGAGTAGATGTGTGTGTGACAGGGTTCAATCTCTTAACAAGAAAAATATATCCCAGCTGCCTGTGGTGGGGTGAGTTCAGGGACGAGCACAGCATTGCATGAGCGCTCGCCCTCACGCCCTTTGTCCTCCACCTGCCACCCCTGAGATTTATCAGAAGGGTGCTTGGGAGCCAGGATGGGGACCGGTGATCGATAGTGAGTGCAAAACGACTGTGGGGCAGGAGCAAGGACGTAGGGGCAGGGATGAATTTTTCTCAGATAAGGGCTGGTCGCCAAAAGGCGCCCTGCCAGGTTGTTTCCTTCAGTTCCTGAGCCCATTAATAGGCTCTGCTCCTTTGATGAGCCTGTGCAGAGCAGTAATGAGAGCAGGGCTCAAGCCATCAATTCTAGGTCAGTGCTTGTGTGCTGGGAATTTGGGATGGGGCAGGGGAGGGGAGCTGGAGCTGGACACCTGCCTCCGAAAACCAACGTGGAGCCTGCGTTAAGGCAGCCCTGCCTGCACCCATGGGGGGAAAGGCTGCGTGCACCCAGCGGAGCAGGGCTGTGCTTCCCCCACCTGCAAGGTGCCCCAAGGGCCACGTCGCACCCTGTCACCCCGGACGTGGTCTGTGCCCGTTCAGGAGGCTCATTGCCTGTTTGAGATGTGCTCTCCTGAGAGGATAACATTGCAATACTTAGATCCATTAAGGAGCCAGAAGAAATAATCGAGTTCTAAAACTGAAAGAGACTTTGCCATGCTCCTGAGTGGTATTCTTTGCTTCTTGCAGAGCTGCTTTCCTCTCTCCCTGAGATCTCTTTTAGTGTCGACTTGTCATTTTTTCTGGTGTTTAACCTCTGATCCTTCCCTAAATGCAGCTAGGTGAGACCAGGAGGTGAAGAACAGCATGGACCTGGATGTGCTGAACATGTTTGTCATTGCCAGCGGTACACTGGCCATCCCCATCCTGGCCTTTGTGGCCTCCTTCCTTCTTTGGCCCTCCGCGCTCATCCGCATCTACTACTGGTGAGTTATTAGCCCCGGTGCTCTCATTTTAGTGCAGCCATCAGGCCCCTGTGCCCTGGCACACAGACAAGTGCACAAAGAGCCCACAGGCAGCCAGGCAGAGCGGACAGAGGTGAATGCCCGTGGCGGCAATAGGAGCAGGTGAGGTGGAGTTTTCCATGGACATACTGGCTGTGTGTACCTTTAAGCATCTCTGGGAGAAGAAAATGGCATTTTCTTATTGCTTTGTTGCTACTGGGGCTTATGTCTGTCGAGGCAGGGCTGCGGGATGTCTCCGAACATTTCTTGGTTGTTTCCCCCAAGGATGGGACTGTGGCTGGGAAAAGCATCGCCACTGCTGCCTGTTCCCCAGCCTGGCAGCTCCAGCAGGCAGGTGACCTCCCACCCTGTAGATGCAGCCATTGCTGTGGATGTCCTCAGCTCTGCTGCAGCTCCCCTGGCTTGCATGCTCACTCCTGGTTGACAGCCTGCTTGGCAGGCAGGGACTTTTCTCTTGCTGGTGGTTATGAACAAGGCTTTTCTCATTCTTCCCCTCTCTTCTGGACTGGAGGATCAGAGATGATGGAGTGATGCTTTTCCTTACCTCCTTGCATCTCGTCCTTTCCAATACTGGGAGGCAGGCACTACGTCCTTCAGTCCTCGTCTATCCCTGGAAATCAATGATGAGCATGCTGTTGGCTTTCCTGTCTGGGTTTGTGGCAGGGGAAAGATGGAATAATGTTCCCTTCAGAAGCCGGGGCAACATCTCATCGCCCAGCGCAGGCAGCAGCAGGAAGCGCAGCAGCCTGTCCTCATGTGCTGCTGGCAGATGGTGGCTCCTGCAGTTTTGCTCATGGGGTGTTTCCAAATCAAAGTGACCTCCTGTGAGAGAAGGACGTTAGCCCACCCTGGCACTCAGATGCAGCAGCATGATGAAGCCTGTTTCTAACGGCACATTTATTAGCAACCTTTTAATCATGGCATCTGGGGGCTGAGCGAGGAGGGAGGATGGGATGAGAAGCCCAGCGACTGGATCCGCACGGCGGAGAATTTCTTCCCATTGTGCATCACTTGGGGAGCTGTGAGGCCAAATGTCACTCTGCAAAGGAGAGCAGGCGCTGTGACAGCCTCCTGTCCCCGGGACGTCCGAGATGCTGCCTGGGGACAGGTCCAGACGGTACCGGGTTTGTCAGTCAAAGGTTTTTTTTCCTTTGGATATACGAGCGGCCAGTGGAAGCCAGGGAGGACCCTGATGGGCTCAGATTCAGAGGAGGATCACCGGAGAAACGCTGCTGCGCCAGAGCAGAGCGAGTGTGGTCAGGATGAGGTCTTCAGAGGGCCATGGGCAGGGGTGGCAGGGCAGGGCAGAGGGCTGATACCAGGAGCTCTGAGGAGCCAGGTTGAGAGGGAGGTAGAGAAGACCCTGCTGCCTTGTCCTTCGGGGTTGCAAGTTAGAGGCTGAGTGAAAATGCACCGTGGGTAGGTCAGTCTGTGTTCAGCTGAGGGAGGGAGCGTGTAAGCAGAGATTAGCAGGGCTGTTTTCTTTTGAAGGGTAAGTGCCCTCATCTCTCCCTGTTCCAGCGTTTCTGGCAGCATTGGCATCTTGCGGGAGTAACTGCGATGCTCTGTGTTTCATGGGCACCTCTTTTCTTAGGGACAGTGGGCGAGAAGAGCGGGTTTGCCCTATACTCTTCCTTTTCTATTTGCTTCTTTCTGAGTTAGCTTTTTTGGGGGTGAAATTGTTGTGTTTCCCCATCGGAGAGGCAGGAGAGGGGGCAGGCAGCACGCCATTCTGCCCGGCTCCTTTCAGTCCCATGTGACTCCAGCTTTGCAGTACCGCTCCTGGAACGTCTCTGGGAACCTTCTCCCTTCTCCCACCACTCACTGTCCCCCTCTTGCTCCTCGCTGCTGGTCTGTGTGTCCTCAGCCGGTGCGGCCAAGGGTCACGCCAGGTCCCCGTTGCCCGATGGCCTTGCTCCCTCCCCTGCCACTAATGCACCTCCCTGCTGGGTGTGACATCCAGGGCTGCCCCACTGACCCTGGCCCCAGAGCCTGCCTGCTCTGCCGGGTTAACCAGTTTAGCCACAGCTGCTAAGCGTGTTAACACTTTGCAAGGGATCAGTTCAGCTTTGCACAGATTATTTTGCCTTCTGCTGAATTGATCCATCCGGATCAGTTGCTAAAAATGTTGTCATCTTGCCCACTGGTAGTTTATACCAGTGCCTTTGAGGCTAGGACTCTTAAGACACTTATTCAGGGAGAAAAATTCACCTCTCCTTGAAGGACCAGCACAGATCCAAGATGCTGCTTAAGTCCCGCTAACTCCCTCCAAAAAGGCATTATGCTAAAAGAGGATTGCATTATGCCTAAGCTTTGAGTGGGCAGAGAGCTAGGACAGCCCAGCAGTGCTGGTAACCTTGCTCTTGTGTCTCAAATAAATTCTGATATCGCGTATAAAAATATTTGCTGGTATCTTGGCCATCAGGAGTAGCCCCGTAGTTGTCCTGACAAATGTCATGTGTGAGCATATGGGAAATGCAGAGAAAGCAAGCCCCCTCCTCCATCTCGGATTGCACATACACATCATGTGTCCAAAGTGTCACCGATAATCTCTGCCCAGGTCCCCTCTGGCTGGCAGTTTCACTGCAGCCTCTCTGAGCAGGCGGCAGGCCTGCGCTGGCAGGCCCTGTCTGCCTCTGCTTTCAGAGGAATAACCCAGGTTTCTCTGGGGTTAGCCCAGTATCTTCTGAATTGTTTGACCCTGTGTAAGGATGCTTCTCTTTGGTCCTTTGCATGTGTATAAACCGTTCTAAAGATTGTCTGGTTGATATATGGGAACTGAGTTTCTGTGGTGCTCCTGGATGACAGGCTTGTTGTGGCTGGGATCCGATGTGCTTGTCTCTGGGGCGATATTCTCCCATTGCTGTAGGACTGTGCCTAAACAGACCCGTGACAGATCCACCTTACCCACCTGGAACAAGTGCCTCCCTTGGCCTGCCTGTCCTGCACGCTGCCTTGCCACATGTGCTGCCTCTCTCTTGAGCCTCTGACCTCATACCAACCCTTGGCGGTTTCAGTTTTAGGATTGTTGTTTTGGCCCATTTCCATTGCCAAATTAGTTATTTAGGGTCTTCTGGAAGTTTTTCACAGAGTGTCTCCACAAAGCCACCTGCAGTGCAGCCATGCATAGCCAGCCACCAGTACTACACCTGTGAGGGATCACATGTAAGCGCAGGGTCTGGTCCAGGGACCAGATGCGCAGAATTAGTCCCAGTTACTCCCAATACNAAACCGTTCTAAAGATTGTCTGGCTGATATATGGGAACTGAGTTTCTGTGGTGCTCCTGGATGACAGGCTTGTTGTGGCTGGGATCCGATGTGCTTGTCTCTGGGGCGATATTCTCCCATTGCTGTAGGACTGTGCCTAAACAGACCCGTGACAGATCCACCTTACCCACCTGGAACAAGTGCCTCCCTTGGCCTGCCTGTCCTGCACGCTGCCTTGCCACATGTGCTGCCTCTCTCTTGAGCCTCTGACCTCATACCAACCCTTGGCGGTTTCAGTTTTAGGATTGTTGTTTTGGCCCATTTCCATTGCCAAATTAGTTATTTAGGGTCTTCTGGAAGTTTTTCACAGAGTGTCTCCACAAAGCCACCTGCAGTGCAGCCATGCATAGCCAGCCACCAGTACTACACCTGTCAGGGATCACATGTAAGCGCAGGGTCTGGTCCAGGGACCAGATGCGCAGAATTAGTCCCAGTTACTCCCAATACAGCAACCTAACCAGCCTTAGCAAACTAGCAAATCCGCGGCTGAGTTTGGACTTGTCACCTGACTTACTTACACTGCTGCTGGGCCCTGGTCTTGCCTCACTCACTGGTGTTGTTTTCTCCTTGTTTCCAGGTACTGGCGCAGAGCCTTGGGTATGCAGGTTAGATACGCAAACTACGATGACTACCAGTTTTGTTATTCCTATAGAGGGAGACCTGGATACCGACCGTCCATCCTGATGTTACATGGGTTCTCNTACTTACACTGCCGCTGGGCCCTGGTCTTGCCTCACTCACTGGTGTTGTTTTCTCCTTGTTTCCAGGTACTGGCGCAGAGCCTTGGGTATGCAGGTTAGATACGCAAACTACGATGACTACCAGTTTTGTTATTCCTATAGAGGGAGACCTGGATACCGACCGTCCATCCTGATGTTACATGGGTTCTCAGCCCACAAAGACATGTGGCTGTCCATAGTCAAGGTGGGACTCCATTTCTGTCATGTTGCTACTTGGTGAGAGTCAATGTTCCTGGGCTTGGGGGCAGTGTGGGGACCCAACAGTTGTATACATGGGATGTGATGAGTGCTGTAACGTGCTAGAAATACTCTCCTTAGCTCTGTGCTCATTGCTTCTTGGATCCCTTTCATCCCTGTGACATGCAGAGCGTATGTACCTGCCTCCTCCACGGGAAGCATATCTTGGCCGTGTTTTCTCATCATGTCATCCTTGGTACATGAGCTGATTTATTCTGGTGCACGAGTAACCAGGGGCTCCTAGGAGGATAGTGAATCCACTGCTTCCACCCATGGTCACCAGTTCCCCTGCACCATAACCACTCCTGGTTTGTTTCTGCAGTTCCTGCCAAAGAACCTGCACTTGGTGTGCGTTGACATGCCTGGGCATGAGGGCACAACCCGCTCAGCCTTGGACGATTACTCCATTAGCGGGCAAGCTAAGAGAATACACCAGGTAAAGCCCCAGAGGAGGGCTGCAGGGACATGAGGGATGCTAAGCCTTGTGAGCCCTGCCTCATGCAGCCCCGCTCCCTCTCTTCCCAGGCAACCAGAGCCACCAACCTCGAGCTTTTGAGCTGAATTTCTCTAATGACCCCACACTGTTGCATCCTCTCCCCTAACAATGCTCCTTCTGCTCCCCTGCCAGTTCGTGGAGTGCATCAAGCTGAACAGAAGGCCCTTTCATCTGGTTGGCACTTCCATGGGGGGAAACGTTGCTGGTGTCTATGCTGCTCAGTACCCAGAAGACATTTGCAGCCTGACCCTCATCTGTCCTGCAGGTGAGCAATGTGGGGGGGGCGAGACGGGAAGAGGGTAAGCAGGAGCCAGTGTAAAAGCCCAGAGCAGTTACTGGAGGCAAAACAGGCTTTTAGCGCAAAGTGTTTTGAAATAATTTGTATGTACAGTCTGAAAATCTCTGGCAGGGCACGGGAGGAAATCACAGCCTTGTCCTGACTGCTCTTCTCCAGGGCTTTGGAGTTTGCTCCACTGTGCCTTGGTTAGAGCTGGGACTAGGGCAAAGAGGACAAGTCCCGCTCTGGAGGAAAACGTTTTTTCCCTTTGCATCTCAGGCATTTTACATGGCACATCTGCAGCCTCTCAGTTCTGGAGGGGTAACCCAGGCAGCAATGGGAAAAGCCTCCCCAGTTCGGCCTCTTGAGAGCCCCGGTGTGCTGGAGGGCTAAGGCTTTGGGAGCCAGTGAGCTCTGTCATCCCACATTTAAGTGCTCCGAGGGGAAAGAGTGCTTTGGGCCGGGCACAGGTCAGCAGGATGTCCCTGTGCCCGTGCAACACCCTTCTATCCCTACCGTCCCCTCCATCCCCACTGCCCCCTTGGCCAGGGGGCTCGGGGGAGTCTGGGCATGCCATGCTGCAGGAGTCACGGGGGGTTTGGCAGGGAGCTTCTCTGCCGGAGAGGGCTTTGCTCCACCCTGGTTGTTAAAGCAGCTCCTTCCCCCTCCTACACAAGGAAAGCAGCTCCTAAATAAGAAATAAGCAATGAAGCAAAGCGAATGTTACCTAGCTACCAGGCTCTGGGGGCGGCAAGTTTCCCGCTCCTCTCTGGGAGAAGTATGGGCTGGTATCTGGGTGTTTCTGGATGTGAAACCTCTGTGTGGGGGCTGCAGAGGGGTTTGGGGTTAAGCTGCCCGTGAATTTTCCCTGCAGTGGTGCATGCAGATGGGCCTTCTGAAATTTTCTGTCCAACCCTATGCTGTGGCAGGCTGGGCACGGGCATTCGTATTTGTATCCGCTGGCCACATAAAAATAAGCCCTGTAGTTTTGTCAAAGAATTCGTGCATGTCTACAGCAAATACACCTCATGTTGTGTCAGCCCGTGGGTCTCGGTGGTGTCAAGCCCCAGAGCAGGGGGGAGGATGGGGTATGTATGTACATACAGGCTGCTGGGGTATGTATGTACATACAGGTTGCTGTACGTACAGATTTCTTCTTCCCTTTTTTTTTTTTTTTGGCATGAGCAGATGGGAGGCCAGAGGCAGGGATGAGGGAGGTCAGTACAGTGACGCTCTGTTGCTGAGGCTGGTAGGGGTCTCATCTGGGTTTTAGCTTGTGCCCCCGCTTCTTGTTCGACCCAGGCCTGCCAAGTACCACCGACAGCAAGTTCATTAAGCAGCTCCGGGAGCTGCAAGAGTCCGAATGCATTGACAGGATCCCTTTAATTCCCTCAACACCTGAGGAGATGGCGGAAATGCTGAAGCTTTGCTCCTACGTTCGCTTCAAGGTGCCGCAGCAGGTGAGGAGCTCAGGCTGGCTGTGGCAGCCAGGAAAGCGGGGCTCAAAGGCGAGGAGTGGGCTGGCTTCTCCCCAAGCCTGTGTGGTGGCAGCCGAGGCAATGCCAGGAGCGGAGCCAGTGCTGCCATCCCCCCGACACCCAGGCGGGACACCCCCAGTCCCACTCCCAGCACCTTTCCAGTACTTTCCCTTCAAACACACTTTTCCCAGCTCCCTCTGGCAGTGCCCACTGAAATTCCTCCTCCCATGAGGTCTTTGGCAGCGGGCTGGGATGTCAAAAGATTTTTTAGTAAATATGGCTGTCAGGAAGCGTTAAATAACTAACCAGGGTGGCTATTGTCCAGCCTGGAGGGGGATTGTTTACTTTTTAAGCAAAAGGATGGACATGTTAATCGCCTCATTGTCAGCTGAGAGGAACTTGGCGAGGGGCTGGCCATTAAGCTGGTTTCCCTTAGGAAGTCTGGGATGAGTAGATTGAGGAGTAAGAAAAAAATGTAAAGTAACATCAAAACCTTTTTTTTTTATTTGGCAAAACAATAAAAGAAGGAAGAAAAGCACAGTCATGGCTGAGGCAACCTGCTGGCACTGGATAGCTGGCCTGGGGGAGAAATTTGGGGTTGCATCATAAAAGACAAAAGTACTTGTTGCTGAAATACATGTTATTTAAGCGTGGTTGCAACAGCCAGATGTGCTGTGGAAGGAGCCTGTGCTGGGGCCAGGCTGCATAGGGGCGTTGGGGTGTGCTCCTGGCCGCCTGCTGCACCACAGGCGCTCTCGGGTGCGCTCAGCCCCGTGCGGGGTGTGGGTTCCCCCTCCAGCAGCTCTTCTCTGCTCTCCCTGCAGATCCTCCAGGGCCTTGTTGACGTTCGCATCCCACACAATGATTTTTACCGAAAATGTAAGTGCACAGCAGCAGCCCCTCACCAGGCTTTCCAGCCGGACCCCCAGGACATGGGGATGGGCTGTGCCCAGCCCCGTGTCCCCTGCTGCCATCTGTCCCCTGCAACCTCTGCTGCTTTGCTGAGCGTGGGAGTGGGCAATGTTATTAAAAGGTCTGGGGATGCACCTTGGTCACTTGTAGCAACCCACCGCCACCCCCGTGGGCAATGGGGTCACTGCTTCACTCTCACGCTTCCAACTGGGTTCATTAGTGCTAATACGTACGAGGAGATGGGCTTGGAGGAGGGTCTCTCCGCAGTGGGGCTTGGTGGTACTGCAAGGTCAGCCCACTGGGGCTCTGTCCGTTCCCTCTGCCTGGGTTTTCCATCAAGGGGACACTGGCAGGGCTGGCCCTGTGAGAAGCAAAGGCAAAGTATCCCCCTTGTAGGACTGACTCTCCTCTTGCTCTACTAGTGTTTTTAGAAATCGCGGATGAGAAGTCCAGGCACTCTCTGCATGAGAACATGAGCAAGATCAAAGCGCCGACACAGGTCATCTGGGGAAAGCAGGACCAGGTACACAGCCCCGTCCACCTCCCCCATGGGACCACGTCTCCATCTCTGCTCAATCCAGCTGGGGGGGCACAGCATGGGCTGCGCTGCCGAGCTGTGCACTGCTCTGCAGGGTGCTGGCACACAGGTGTCCCAGTCCCTGGTGGGTTTGCACATGGGGGCTCGGCAGGGTGATGGGTGGAAAGCTGCCAGCCAGTGTGGGACTGGAGGGAGGAGAGGGCAGAGCCAGGGCTGGGGAGGACCAGGGCGCAGGTGGGGGGCAGGTGCCAGTCCTGTGGCAGGCGTGTGCTGGGAAGAGGAATGAAGTGTTAGCAAAGAGAGTTGTCCTGGCAACTGAGGAGAGATGTGCTTTTCATGGGCAGGTGGCGAGGCAAAGGCACTGGGCTTCGTAAGGCTGGTTGTGGAGGGAGGAGTGGGAGGGTGAAACAGGCGAGCTGCAGGCATGCAAGGGGCTCTGTAAATGCAAAGGTGCAAGCGTTTGCTTGCAATGACCCCTTTGCACTGAGCTAGCAGCCAGAAAGTGTCCAAGAGAGTTCCCTGCCACATGCCGAGATCGGCACTGTGCAGCCTCCCTGTCTTGTCCCCAGGCGTGGGCACTACAGCGTGGGGCTGGCTTCACAAGGACAGCGTCCACATCATCTCACTTGGACTTGGAAAGGCAGCCCCAACAGGGTTTCTACGGTGTCCAGCAAAACCTAGCTCTGCCTGTGGGAGTGACTATTTTTTCCCCTGCCATCCAGGTCCTGGACGTTTCTGGCGCCAGTGTTTTAGCGAGCGCTATCCCGGACTGCCACGTGTACATCCTGGAGAACTGCGGGCACTCGGTAGTGGTGGAGCGGCCCCGCAAGACAGCCAACCTCATCCTGGAGTTTCTGGCGCTGATGCACAGCACGGACAACAACAAGAAGCAGGCGTGAGCATGGCGGGGAGCCAAGCGCCCAGGCCATGTCTTTTAAATTGTAAAGGACTGCAACTTTGATAAGTTCTCAGGGATCTTGTATGAATCGGGGTGAATGTGCCAAAGTCCCTGAGGAAGGCAGAATCACTGATACGTACACCTATAGCACCACGGCACAGCGACCTAGGGGTCATTGAGCAACCTCCATAGATCCTGGAAAGGAAGCAGAATCTCTCCCTTTTCTACTTAGAGATAAAAGTAGAAAGGAGCTGAAATCACCAAGCGCTAACCATGCACATGCTAGTGTGCTGAAGCTCCTTATGCAGCCGCCCGTCTTACCCAAGTTACCGGCACGTAGTTGTTAACGACATGTACCTAAACTATATAAAAAGCGTAGGAAGGAGGAAGCATCCTGGACTGAGACTTACACTATTTCTACTACTTAGAGTCTGTCGTGTTGCATGCGTGCTGTAAGAGAACCCCAGTGCTCCAGGCGTCTGCTTGAGTGCTCTTTGTGTAGCTCCTTAACATGTGATTTATGCAGAAAACAACAGAAAACTTCATGCGTGGAAGTCCAATGACTGTATGTGCAAAAATGTTTACACTTTGAGTGGGTTTTCTTAAATCCTCGAATAGCTCCTGTGTATACGTAATGCCTTAATATTGCCCAGGATACAGCGTCTGCACACAGCCCGCCTTGCCCAGGGGATGGTTCCCCCGAAGGTGAACATAGTGAGTGAAAAGTTGGGGCGCAGACAGCAGCTTCGCCACTGTTGTGCAAACTGGAGGGATGCAAACCGCCCGGGGCGATTCGGTCCCCGAGCCCGAGTCAGCAATAAGCCCATGGGCAGGGTGCACGCCAGCAAACTTGGGCGAACTCTTGTCTCAGCTTTTCTGTCACACCGTGCTGCTGAACATGTTGACATAAGTAACGATTTTCTTAATGAATTCCATGAATTCTGTGAATGCTGACATCACCGAAACCAGGTGTGAGGGGCAGGAGCGGGCTTTGCATGTGAACAGACCAGGGTGTGGGCTCATGGGCTCGCTGGGCAGCGAGGAGGGAGACAGCTCAGCTGCGAGGCGCTGGGCAGTGGTGTGGAAAGCTAGTGTTCTTGTGTGTCTTCTTGATGATTATAACTCCTGACCGAGTGAAATTATAGATAGAAACAGGCAATGAAGACAAGCCACTCTTTGCAGCCTGCAAGGTGATGTACCGGGACAGATCCTGTACCTCCCCGGGTGCAGTCCCTCACCAGGAGACGCAGGGGCAGAGGGCTGGTCCTGGGCCCGGGCAGGACCAATGGCTGCTGGAGGGCAAGGCGGTGCGTGGTCCTCTCGAAGGCAAAGCAGCAGGCGGCAGGCAGCCGTCACCCCTCAGTCACTCCCAGCCCTCCTCGGGGGTTGACATCGGGTGCTGCTAGAGCCCCCCGCAGACCGGGTGTGCACGCTTGTGGGGCTGATTGATAGCCATCTTCTCGACGTCTTTCTGAGGTACAGCGTCTCTGCTCTTTTTAAGAGAAGATACATTGTTCTTTTAGAAAACTAGAAATTTGCTGTTAATTGCTCGGTTATTGTTTCTACTACAGGAGTTGATTTAAAAAAAAAATAAATTGCTGATAGTTTTATGTGGTAAAAGCCAGAAAACGTTGTTGGATGCTTAGATGGTTTCTCTTATGCCACAGACTGCTGTATACAAAGGATTTATATGGCTATTAAAATCTAGTGATTTAAGGAGTCCACCACGCAATGATTATTTTTTCATTTGAGGAAGAAGTGGGCCGTGGTGTGGGACGATGCACGGCACAGGTGACTCGCTCTCCTTCTTTGTTCCTCCCCGCATTTCTGGGAGATGCAGGTTTTGCCTCGAGGAATATTTGTTAATGTCAAGACAGATGGTGAAGACGAGCAAGGCTCAAGCCTCCTGTCTTCAAAGACAACAAGAATTTTGCTTTTTTTATTTTTATTACGAGGAGGTGGCCCTAAACACTCAAGAAGCAAAATAAAACGCCAGGGGGCAGGGAAGTTAAGTTTTAAGCGCCAAGATTCCTCTTAGAACCCTTGAAAGCGTGTTAAATACCAATTTCAGCTGTAATTACAGGTCTCACCGAACTCATACAGTATGCTAGGAATAGCGTTACACCGACACCCAGGCAAAAGTATCTGCATTTCTCCTTTCCCCAGGCAGCTGCTGAGGCCCGGCAGCTGCTGTGTTCCACAGACGAGCTGCGTGGAGGGCTCGGCAGCCTCCTCCCGGCGCCTGGCCCCTGCCCGCGCCCTCCGCGGCGCCCGGCCCCCGCTACAGCAACGCAGGNAAAGTATCTGCATTTCTCCTTTCCCCAGGCAGCTGCTGAGGCCCGGCAGCTGCTGTGTTCCACAGACGAGCTGCGTGGAGGGCTCGGCAGCCTCCTCCCGGCTCCTGGCCCCTGCCCGCGCCCTCCGCGGCGCCCCGGGCCCCGCTACAGCAACGCAGGGGTCGCGGCGGGGGAGCGAGGGGGCCTCTCGCCCGCAGGCAGGGGCTGGGGCTGGGGCCGCTCGGGGCGTCCGCACCCCGCACTGCAGCCTCTCACCGTTCGGCAATTAACAAGCCGGGGGTATTCGGGGGCGCGGAGGGGCCGGGTGCTCGTTCCGGCTGCGCGGTCAAGGACGGGTGGTGCTCGCTAGGGCTGCGCCCATGCCCGAGCCGGCCCCGTCGCAGCAGCAGAGCCTGCTGACGAGCGGCACGGAGGGAGCCTGCCCGCCCCTGCGGACACATCCGACCGCACGCCCGGCGGCGGCCCGCGCCCTCACC
>VZSC01008278.1:110120-127300 GCA_013398225.1 Steatornis caripensis
CCCGTGCGCGAGGCACCGTCGCGCCGGCAGCTGCGCGCTCGCGTTTTTTGGCACAGCGCAGGATCTGGGTGGCCCCAAAAGTGTTAAGCGGTGGACAGGGGCTTGGAAAAGGTGTGAAAGGGTGACGGGAGGGGTATGTATTCCCGAAGTGGTAGACGCATGCCTTAGTCGTGGACTAAAGCTCCCCGACCCCGCTCCCGATCTCCAGCTAGCAGCGAGGGTGTTAACGTGCTGTGGAGGAAGCACGTGGTGCCATCGCAGCACCAGATACTGAAAGAAAACACATCTAAGAGCCCTGAGCAAAACAGGAAAGGGAAGAAGTTCAGTCCAAGCCTTCGCATTTGTATTATTTTCTATTGCAAAGCAAGGTAGCTGTGGGTTTTTTCCCCCTCACTTTCTTCTTCCTGACTGTTTGTCAACAGATGTACGCTGGAGGGGAAGCTGGTCTGCAGGGGCTGTGTTTTCAACGGATATGACTGCAGTGAGAAGGACCTGCTGAAGCACATTGGCAAGACTTGCCTTGACCGTAAGATGGATCACTTCCCGATGGACGGTTTCAAGGTTAGGTAAAGCAGGAAATGAGGGGGAGGGAAGCCCATGTCACGTCGAGGTCTGTTTGCACCGGGTTCTGGACTGACTGAGAGGAATTGGGGGTGGGTGGAGATGGACATGTGCAGGATAAGCAAGTGGCTGTACTGATGAGGTCATAACCAGTCTCTTCACTTAATAAACAGCGTAAGTGGAAAAACAGGGGAAATCAAACACATGCAAAAATTAGATCTGGTAAAATGTTTTCTCCTCAAATATTTCAGATTCTTGGAAGATCCTTAAAGTGCTACGCATACTTAGAAGGGAGAACAAGCTGTTAAGGACAGTCTGGGCACTCTCAGGATGCCAGCTAACTTCATCTAGTCCGTGCTGGTTAGGAGATTCCTGGACTTGTGGGGGATTTGAAGGGGAACCAAGCCATATACTTTCCATATACTCAGGAAAACCCGTTGGTTGGATCTTGCTCTGGGTTGAGGTTCGCAGCCACACCTTTTAGGTTCAGCCACACAATGGGAAGTCATCTCCTTGAAGCCTGCACCACCTGGAAACCAAACCCTTTAATTTCTTTGGTGTCAATGGAGAACAGAAGTTCTTTACCACACTGAGGTCTTACCCTTGCTGATCTGAGGGATCTGCAAGGAAAACTATTTCCAAGGCTCATCTGAGCTCAAGACCATAACTCAGACGAGCTGAGCGATTAAATAGTAGCTGCTGCTCTCGGTCCACCATGGAAAGCTTTTCCTTCTGCAAGCCTCTCTGACAGGTGAGTATTGCTCTGCTTCTCCAGATCTCAGATTAGGGAGAAGTCAGGCTGAGGCTGTAATAGAATCTTACCCTTTGGAAAACCTTAGACAAAATAAAATATAAAGAAATCCTTCAATTTCACCCAAACAAAACCTCTGGAAAAGCAGTAGCTGCCTGGCAATAGGAGGAAGTAAGGGAATCCTCTGTTTCCATACACGCTTTCCATCATAATACCAAACACAAACGGTGCTCCCATGGAGTGCATTTAGGACACCTAAAGGGTTAATCAGGATTGGTATCTAGGGATGAGTTAGTAACAATAACAAAAACCTGAGCCTTGCAGCACACACTACTCTTTTAGTGATGGCATAAGCGTTCTGCATTTTTACGGGAACATTGCTCTACTGGTGTCTTCAGAGTTGCGAATTTTTCTAGTATTCTCTGTGCTGATAATTCTCTGTGAGGTGGAAGTGAACGTCATTCAATGTTCACTCACACAAAGGCAGAAGAGCTACCTCCTTTTCTTTTGCACTTTAAGCTTTGGACCGGATGTGGAGACTTCACTGTGTCCTGGAACCTGTGGTCTTGCACTGGTTTCATAGTAAGGGAAGTTAAGCTTTCACTGTGGAGATCAAGTTGATTGCCTGAAGAGGCACTTAGGTTTCTGTAAAACTATGGTGTTTGAAACTGCACCACTGGCAGGAGCTGCTTAACAAATTGCAGTGCTTGGTTCATATGTGCACTTTTATCTCAGCATCATACATGTCTGTGTACACAATGCTCTGGGCCAGATATTTCACACGTTCCTTACTTCAAGCAACCTTTGGCTTTGATTTCAGCAGGTGTTTTCCTGAGGAGGAGCAGCAGAGATAAAGAGATACTTTTTCTGCTAGATGAGTTACACCAGGATTGTTACATCATGGGATGCTTTTCACTTTCTTCCAAAGCACTCAGTAGTTAGAGACATTACGAAGTAGATGGCCTAGGAAGTTTGTCTGAATGTGCTGATTCTTGTATTTTGATGAATTCAACATTGGAGAATTACCAGTATCTGTCCGGCCATACTGTTAAACTAAGAGTCTTTTTTTTAAGCTCCTGCAGGATAGACTTTTTAAAAAATGTTCACATAGGATGGGTCAACTTCTAAAAGTCTAACACTGGGTTTAGGATACTATGACTAGCCTTAAACTAAGCTATTCTCATGAAGGAGTGACGGGCAAGGAGAGAAAGAATCGGCAAATATAGTAAACAGACAAGGGGTGTGAGGGAGATAGGAACAGATTTGAATCCAGCTTGTGATGGAGATGTGATGAATCCAGGTTTTGTGATGGAGAAAGGTGAGAGATTGCAGATGTCATTTCAAGCTGTATCAAAATTGATACATTTTAGTTGTTGGTGAGGTGGCCAGAGCAAAGATGGGTGACACAGGTCAGCCCCAAATGGATGAGATCAGAATCACTATCATAATGTTGTAAGTATGGAAAACTATATTGATGTAAAGAAGGCCAGAGCAGCACTCATTGTCTTGCCATCTGATGGAGGCTACTGTGGGATATTTCAGAAATATAAAATCCCAACCACATTGTCAGGGACAGGCAGTGAGTCAGAAATGTGAAAGCCCAGCAGACAATTTCTCTTCTGTTCCTGACATTGTGAGCAGCATGGAGTGGCAGCCAGAAAGTTAGCAGATCACTTGTCTGATTGGATGCATTTGACATAGGAAACGAATGATGAAAAGTTGAACAGGTAAAGGAAAAATTCTGAAGTCCAAAGCCAGTGAGATAAAAGTCAGTACTCAGTTTTCAGGAGGTGTTGAATGTGGCCGAAAACTTTCAGTGCATTAAATTACTTGTCCTACTTGTTGATACCAAACCTCTCCTCTTACAGTGATCTGTAAGTTCAGTATTATTCTTGAGGGGAAGATTCAACATACAGCAGTACAGCTTGTAGGGTTTTTTTCTGAGCGCCTTACGTTCAAGATGTATCCTAGTTCTATATAAGCACTCATGATCTCATTTTTTTGGTTTAACTGTACTAATGCTGCAACAGTATTTCTGCAATGAATACATCACCACCCGAGAAACCGAAGAAAATAGCATTACCCTACGTGTCTCATGCAATGAACAACCTCCCTTCAGTTCCATTGGGACTAAGGAACTAGGTTATCCAGTTTATGTTTCAGGTAGTGATAGATTATGCATTGCACATTTATTGTAAGTAAAGTCCCTGAGTTTCTGCTAGTCTGCATAATCGGCTGCAATAAATTACCAGAGTGCCAGGAGCCCCAGCCCTAAACTGCATTTATGCCTGTGCAGTCTGTCAATGTCTCTGTCCATTGCTGTGAATAATTGAGTGTAGTGACAGACGCTGGAACTTTGCTAATAGTTAAAATGCTTTTGAATTAAAGCAAGTAATGGAGGGAGGAGGAGCCTGTCTGTACAGATTACTTTGCTCTTCAGGGCAACCGTCAGAGCAGTCATCCTCTTTATAGGGAAAATGAAGCATAGGAAGGTTATTAAATAGGATTGGTGAACATTTTTCTACTACAGCAGGTTTTGACAGAAAATGTGGTTCTTTATGGGAAACCTTTCATTAAAAGAAAATCTGGAAGACATTTGGCTGGAAAAACAACATATTACAAAAATAGATGGCCCCCATCTCCTCTAGACATCAGGCAGGGATTCCATCTTCCATGACCTCTCTGTGAAGATGTGTCTCTTGTTAGTCAAGAGCAGATTGCGGGTTGATATGAGAACTGTACTGCAGCATGAGCCTGTACTGTTGACAAGGTGACAAGGATGAGAACACAACTCCCAGAAAGCGCAGCAATGGCCTTCCCAAACATATTGGCTCAGATTTAGCAGCAATACTTCAGTTTTGTGTTTCCTCTTTTCTGGAGGTTGTATTTTTCCACTCAGTCAATTCTACTGATGTTCCCAAGGCCACACAGCAAGTTAGTGGTAACACTCAGGATGTCTTTCTGCCCATTCCAACCTCCAACATGTAAATAAGATGGCCATCACTTGAATAACATAGAAAAATAAAGTGGGCGAAGATCATTCCTTGTTCCTATAGAAAAAAATGTCTGAAATGCATCTCTCTGATCCTATTTGGTAGCTCCTGTCCTGTACTTAAAGAGCAGTGATATAACTAACTTTCTGATGTATATGCAAATTAACTGATAAATTGTCTGCTTTTTGTTTATCAGTACAATCCTGTTGAGTCACCCCAATTCAGAGTATGATTGCTTGCATTTTACTGTTAGCAAGAAACACCTTCTCTTAGCATCAATAAAAATTCTGTCATGAACAATTATACAAGCATGAGTTGTTTATACTGCTTCTGGGAAATTAAAGTGTTACCTTGTGATGGCAATATGGAACATGCCCGATCTGTACCTGTGCTTTACAGGAAGACAGCAAAACCCTCACAGATCCTGAGAATGTAGCTTTGAGATTTCACTTCCAGCTGCTAACTTAAGGATAAGTTAAGTTGTGGTGACAAGAATTGCTACAGCTGAGCATCTCATTACATTACAGCCAAGATATAATCAGTATCCACAGGGACAGCTGGATTGCTGGAAATTGAAGCCATTAGCTCTCAAATGGAAAAAGCAGTAGCTTCATCGCGCAGCATCACCAGTTGGATGTCCAGATCTCCCCTGATAGCAGAAATCTCTATTGCTAAAGCTACAATTCCCTTTCTGGCTCGTTGCAAGAGAAATTTCATTTTGTTTTATCAGGACAATCATAAGTAAAACAAAGCAAGGAATGACAGATAAAACCCAAGGCCTTTCTGCTTGTGAAATCAGATATCCTTCAGCAAGTCTGGAACCTCCATAAACTGTCCTACAAAGCAGTGGGATAAAAATACAAAGAAAAAAGATGTCATATCCACCAGTGCTACAGGGCCCAGTTGATAGTGTTCCGCTTACTGGGTCAAGATGCAATATAGCCCAAAAGGCATCTAGCTTGCAGAGGCTTCACTACACACTAAAAACAAAGGCAGTTGTAATCAGCAAACACTTACAGAAATCAGGCCAGGCCCGTAGTTGATCCTGGTGGTCTCTTTCAAAAATATCTTAACATTAGTACAGTGGGTGTCTTCTGGAAATGTGAAAATAACAAGATTTTAGCAAGGAATAGAAGTTGAAAAAGGCTCAAGAGAAAAAGAAAAAAATCTGAATCCACTCCTAGAAAATTTACAGCTATGTGTTCCTTGTCTGCCAGCAAAGTAGTACCAGTAGTACCTCTGCAACGGACTCTGTTATCACTTCATTACCCAAAACTATCAGCCTGCATTAGTTTGATGAAGTTTCACTCTTAACTTCACCCTTTAGAAAACCTTTGGAAATTATCCCGATTGTATAATTGTCTTGAGGCAACCGTGTCTGAAAAAGGAAACTACTATGCCTAGCAAACTCCGATTTGTGTTGGTTCTCTCTCCCTTCCCCTGTATTGTTCTCATTAGTTCTCATGTGTTGTCCTCCACATCTTGTTTTCTTCTCCATAAGCACTGTTCAAACAGAGCCTTAAAACTATGCACCACTACCAGTAGCCTGTCTCGCTGAAGTCCTAGCCATTGTTGTAATTGTCCTACAATAATAAACTACAAGTTCCTTTTAATTCTTTATCAACATGGATCTCACAGTGTATTACAGGAATAGATAAACACCATTTTATCCATTTTACAAGAAGAAGAGATGACTTAAGATACCGTGATGAGTCACTGACATAACTTAAATAGCATCCACGTTGTGTTCTCATCACTGAACTCTGGCTAGGTCATCACAGGCTCCTGAGAACTGGCAGGACGTTGCCTCATCTGGGAAGCGGAACAGGTTGCAGTTCCTGCCTAGGTGAAGAGGCAACAAAGGCCTGGCTTTGTTTTAAATTATGCAAGTGTCCTCTTCAGAGAGCATAGCTGTTGCTCAGAAATGTGATATAACTATAGACATGCAGAGCAAGTGCCATTCAATTTCAAAGCAAATATGAGCTTTCAGTGGGAACAAGATAACTCCAGACCTTCAAGAAAAGGTGGGGGTTTTGTTTAGGGTTTTTGGGGGGGTTTTGGCTTATGGTTTCTACTCAGCAAAAGTCTCTTTTTTTCTTTATATTGACACTTGGTCTCACCTCTTGGAGCGCAGATGCTTCCTTGCTTGCTTGTTTATAGACGCCACATACAAGACTCCAAACTGTTATAAAGAGTGGCTGCGCAGTGATGTTGGCACTGAATCGTTATTAACTGCAGCACAGGGTGACAGGAGCTCGTATGAGATCAGCACCACGTTGTGGGCTCGAGTCAGAGGTCCTGTCACATCTAAACAGACCACGAAATAGCGATCAGATGCTTAAGGACCGATAGCAAAACTTAGAACAAGGACCTAGGGCCTTGCACATCAAAGGCCTGTGACACACCACAGTGACCCTGTGCTCACGTGCTGTGCCTGGAAGCGCACTTGCAGGCTTGGCGTTTTCAGACAGGTAAGAAGGACTGCCACTTCATGCTCCTCAGGGGCCAGAGAATATTGTCTTGGTAAAAACTCTTGCTCTTTGTTTTCTGGAATTTCTACGCATGAAGCACCAGTGAATGCTTTTCTTTCTGCTCCCTCAGTTCTGTCCTTGTGGAAGATCATTTCCAAGAGACACATAAGAAATCTAGGAAAGATCCTTTGACAAAGGAATAAAAAAGATATAGGTCTGAGCATTTACCATGAGAAGCCTCCCCCTTTGCTACCCCAGAATGAGCCCATTAGCTGCCATCTGTTAAAAAAGTAAAAAAAGATCTGTCTTCAACTAGATATTGGGGCTTTAGAAATGGACAGGCTTTAGGAGAATGTTACGTCACATGTTTCTCTTAGAAATGGGATTTATTTCAAGTCTTTGTTATGCCAGATTGTAACCTTCTTCTTGTCCAGTTTGTTTTAGAGAGAAACAACAGAACTCATTGGTGTCTCTTTGGATTAAAATGAAATTCTTCTCCCTCCAGTCCAAGGATGAGTTAGGGGAAAGTGTGATTCTGAGTAATCCCGTCTTCTGCAAGAAATGCTGAGAGGATTGGTGTGCACAGAAATCCACAGAAAAGAGGCTAGCTGCTCTTGATGAATGTGGTGCGAAATTAGTCAAACCTTAATATTGTGACACCTGTAGGATGACCAAGTCACCACTACGCTGAATCTGTCATAACAGTGGCTGAATTATTAGAACATAACAGGAGAGGTACTTCCAGCAGAGACAGAAAAGCAGCCACTGTAGGTTGTGCTGGGGAAACCTGATCAGCAGTAGTGTATCCATAGTGGTCAGGGCAGAGGAACTAGAAAGGGGTGAAGAGCTAGCCTAGCCACTGTTAAACTGGACCTAAATGAGTTTGAGATCAGAGACTGTGAACCGTGGTTGCCTCTGCTAGCAGACAACTGCTGCAAGTGATACAGGAGGCTCCTTTTGACCTAGCAAGAAGTGGAAGAGTCTGCTGTGGAAAGAATTATCCCCAGCAGTTTGCATAGGTCCAAGATCCATAGCATGCCTGAGAGAACTGCTCCTTCACTGGCTGTTACAGTTGAATTTGAAATTGATGCAAGAGCTGAAGCTTTGGGTTGTTTTGTCTTTGCTTTTTTTTGTAAGTCTTGTCATTGTTTCCCCATCACTTCCCACATCTCTCATCTGCTCCAGCACAAATAACATCCTCTCAGTAGGAAATGTAACAGGAGATGAGACAGGTCAGTAATATGAAGCCCAGGCAAAGCTGCATAGGGGACTGGAAGGCAGGAATGTGTTTCTCTCTGTACCACAAGATTATGGTGAATTTAGGGGACACTGGCTTGTTGATCTACAGAGTGAGCAGAGGAGGCCTTTATCTTTGGTAGATCAGTTGGCAGGTGCACCGGTTCTGCAGAATTAGTGCCAACTGCATCTGTGACGGTGTGGAACACAGCTTTGAAATATAGCTGCCAGTAAGCGGATCAGACACCTGTTCCCATGGGAATTCAGCTTCAGGGATTTCTAAAGGAAGAAAAATGTCATTGTTGTTTGGAAAACCCTGGAGTGATACTTTTCATTTTGCTACTTGCTAATAAACAACACCATCATTANGGAACACAGCTTTGAAATGTAGCTGCCAGTAAGCGGATCAGACACCTGTTCCCATGGGAATTCAGCTTCAGGGATTTCTAAAGGAAGAAAAATGTCATTGTTGTTTGGAAAACCCTGGAGTGATACTTTTCATTTTGCTACTTGCTAATAAACAACACCATCATTAGATAGTGGGTTTTTTTCCAGGTCTGTGTAATGAGGAAAGGAAACAGACCACTGATCAAAACTCTGACAGGAAAGCAAGTGCTATGCAGATAGACTTTCCAGAAGAGCTGGATCTTCTTGCTGGACATTGGGAGTGCAGAGGGAGAGAGGCATGGTCTGAAAAGCTGGAATCGCTGCATAGAACTCCTTTCCATAGGCAAGAACTCTTTCTAAGATCTGAAAGGTTGGGACGAGGCAACAAGAAAAACGCAGTTTAAACTGACAATAGAAATATCCAAAATCTAAATTGCTGTGAGCCAAATTCCATCTTGGCTTGAACACATGAATCTCCTAGCTAGAACAAGGTTCAGAGTGCCTGAGGGAAGAATTTGTCCCACAGAACCTAAAGTGAGAAACTGCGGACCTTAAACTGGGATACATTTGCAGAACATTTACTGACCTGACAGAAGTTAGCCTACTATAACTAGATATGACTCCAGTGTGACTTCTTTGCTTTGCTTTGTGGGAAAATTGCTTCATCCTTCCAAAGTTAAGGCACACCATTCAAGACCCATTTTTATCTTCACATCAGCTCTCCACTAGAAATACAAGTTTTAGAAAAAGGGTAATTAGTAAATTAGTATTATTGATATTTAAATCAGTGTGCTTCTTTCTCTCCAGGGCCTCCTTTGGGTGGGTATGTCAGGTTAAGTTCCTGAACTTTCATTTTCCTACTATACCTGTTCTTCATACAAGAAATATTTTGACTCTGATTAAGGATTTGCAACAGTTTGTTCACCCCACAGAAACAGTGACACAGCCACCTTTATTACCTCAGTTTTCCCTACTAGACTGCAGAATCTGATGTCAGTAAAGAACTGTTAATGATGTAAAAGTAGAAGAAAAGAATCTATCTCTCAACAATTAGATGAAAAAGATGCCTGAAACATGGTTTGGTCAAACATCAAAGCATTTGGCATGTGTGCTTGCAAGGCAGGCGTGTGCATCCCTCAATTCTGCCAGCATGTGCTTTTCAATTTTCAGTTTTCAGTTTGATAAATTTTGGTGCTTTGGCACTTTCCAAATCTGAACATAAGGCGATTAGCAAATATGAGTTACATAATTTGATTGTGATTTTGTTGGTTGTTTTTTTTTTAACTGATTTAGTCCTAAAGAATACAAGCTGCAGAGAAGAGTGAGAGAGAAAACAAACAAGCCAAGATTCACCTGGAGTGTTTTGCCTTAGCCGGCGGGTAGTGCTGTTCTCGGGCATTCTTGAAGGAAAGCATACAGCTATGAAATGTGCAGGGCCTGAGTCAGCCTGGACCATAGAACAGGCTTTCAAAAAAAGGTGAAAGAAGGAGAGGAAAGTGAGGATAACAGCCTGTATGGATAATTCAGTATCAGAGAGCGTAACAGCAGATTTAGTTCCGTATGAGTGATTGGTCACAGGGCTGTAAAAAGAGACAGAGTGAAGCTGTAGGAAGAGTGTTTTAAAAGGGGTACAAGTGGCAACTCCTAAACAGAGCTTCATGGGAGCCCATGTATACTGGGGGACAATGCTTCTGAGGATGTCAGCACAAGCTGATAGACTTTACCCCTCTGTGCCTTCACTGCCACAAGGATCTCTGGGTAGAATTCAGGTATGTCCTTCACAGATGTCCTTAGCCTGCGTGGCAGCCTCTGTGAGCACCAAGATATGTGTCGTCTCCCTGCCTGAAAGTGAGAGGAAGGGTCAGGCTCACTGCCTCTGCCAGAAAAGACATCATATAAGCACTGTCAGGGGCAAAAAGGTGAAGCTTATTTAACTTAGATCTAGAAAAAGGGCATACTTGCCTTTAGTTTTAAAATTAGTTCAAAAAGTCATCAGGAAATGGCAGTTTACCAGTAACCAGTAAATGGCAGTGCAGATTGCAATCAGTATACTTTGCCAGACTCCAGTTTCAGAGGGTGCAGCAGCCTCCAAGAGTCAAATTCTGAGCCCTGCTGACTGAATTTCAGCTTTACATGCTTGTTAGAAACATCTGTATATACTGTGAGCAGTAGTAAAATGCTGAATTTTCTATTAAACAACGCCTCCATACACAGTCTGCATCCCTAGCCTTCAGCAGCTGGCTTGATAACTGTTGTGCCCTTTTCCAGTTAATGTATATTCCTGTGGGGCTTAATCTATCTCTTCCATCCCCTAGACTCACCCTAGTAATGGATCATCACCAGTAGTTGACATTAAGATTTTCCATTTCCAGCTGAGTGTCCCTTGCAGTATTCCACGCACTATGCATTTCTCTGGGAGGTGGAGTGAGTGTTTCCTAGGGCAGCAAAAACATTTTGATGAAGTTTCTTTCCCATTGCTGTCTGGAAGAGCTGAGATTCTCCATTTCTCTTCCAGCAACATTCTCATTTTGCTTCCTTTTCATGGTGTACTTTTGACTGCTACGTTTAAATGGACTCAGTCAAGAAGTGAAAGAGCACCATTTATTCTGATGATCGAAGGTTGGCTGAAGCCAAATAAGATGTCTTTATTTTTAAATTTTTTTTTTTTATGTGGAAGGCTAGAAGTCAGCCATCAGCAGCCCTGGAAAGAAACTCTGTGGTGGCTGTTTGAGAAAGGAGGAGCAGAGGAAGTCCTCAGCCACCTTAGCTATTGAGTGACAAAACAATTTAAAAAAACATAATACCTCCAGGATCTGGGGTCAGGTGCAGGGACTGCCCAGGCTTGTAGCAGCCAGCGTTACTGCAGAGCCAGTTAGCCTCAAATGGGAAACTGAGGCTAAAATATGACACATGGCTCCACAAACACATCTCTGGTATCTGAACCACAGAATTCTCTCAGATATTGGTAGTAGCTGGTCCATCAGCTCTCTGTTGAGCCAGGTAGTGTTTTTTCACTTAGTGTATTTTTCACTGATCTGGGCACAGATTCAGCTGAAACTAAAGGGAGGTTTCATTTTTTTGAGGGTGTTGTTTGCCAGTTAAATTGTTTACTCTATGTGTTCCTGCTCCATTTCACCATACAGCTACACAAAGGGCACCATAGACGTGAGAGATGGTGCAAGCATGGGATGAATGAGCAAGTTTGCCGCTTTCAGCTGCAACATCAAGCTGATGCTGGCATAAACCATATGTGGAACTAAGGCATTTTAATGTAAAACTATCTTTGGATGGAGGAGGAAATGGTTAAGGCTCAGAATATAATTTAAAGGGACACTGATTTTTGAACGCGTGCGTGCACACACACACAAATGTTACGTATATATTTTGATATATATATATAAACCAGCCTTGACTACTGCACTTCAAGACATCTTTAAAAAACACCGTAAATATTAGACAATATGACCTAATTTAGTGTCAGTAACTCAGTCTGCTGAGAAAGAATATTCATGTTTCATGTAATCATTCCCTAATAATGCTGTGAGGCAAGGGAAAGCAACAAAGTTTTAGGATGTCTGGGATACAGGACAGTGAAACTAACTGTAAATGGGAAATTAAACTGATCTCTTTTGTTTCTTGTTCCAAACTCTATGAAGTCTAAAAGGAAGGAAAAGGAAGGAAAACATCATAATTGGAGGAAAGGCACCAAGTTTTTTCTTTTGTTTTGTTTTTCTTTTTTCTCTGTTTACGGGATTTGTTTTAAATGCTTCCCAGATATTCAGTTCAACCTATAGATTTGGAATTTGTCCCTTGTTACACCCCATCATGTTGTTATTTCTGCACTGACAATATCCTTTTAATTTGTTCCTTTAAAGGTCACCAAAAAAGTGAATGACTGGGAGTGAGTCTAAGTGCATTTTTAAAGAGCAGAGGTGTGTTGTGCAGAGAGTAAATGGCTAATGTGCACNTTCCCAGATATTCAGTTCGACCTATAGATTTGGAATTTGTCCCTTGTTACACCCCATCATGTTGTTATTTCTGCACTGACAATATCCTTTTAATTTGTTCCTTTAAAGGTCACCAAAAAAGTGAATGACTGGGAGTGAGTCTAAGTGCATTTTTAAAGAGCAGAGGTGTGTTGTGCAGAGAGTAAATGGCTAATGTGCACACCCCTGCAAGAGCACCATCCTTGGGGATAGTCAGCTCCTCCATAAAGGTGCTGAGCACCTTATGCAATAGCCCAAGGGAGACTTTGAATGCTCAGCACTTCTTGGGAAATGCTCAGCATTTCTCAGCATGAGCCCTGTTCTAATGTTTACAGGAAACACCTCTATGTTTTAGTAACTGAAGGAGGGCATAGAGCTGACGAGAGGCTCCTGCTGGCAGCTTGTTGTGATGATTTTATTCTTGGCTTCACCTGATTATTTTCCCTGTCATGTTTTGTTAGTATCGGCAGGGAAGAAAATCGGTGCCATAAACTATCCATTAGATTATAAGTTGCCTTCCGAGCCATAATTCTCAATTATTGTCCAGCTGCTACATACATCCTGTTGGGACTGACAATGCAGATGGTCAAGGGAGTGCAATGTAGTAAACAATTGTCTAAAATAGGCTGTGACTTTTATCTCTTTATTATTTTTTTCCCTACTTCTCCCTTTTTTATTTCTTTTTGGTCCTCAAGGAATAAAACAGGAATCTTTAAATAGAATGAAGGACACACCAATAAATACCTGCCATGAGAAACATGTTTGTTGGAGTGGCACAGTGCAGCACAAGCGGTAGAGCTAGAAATTGTGGATCTGAAGTGCTGACCTTTTAAATGATGATTTGCCATCAGCACTGCTTGATGAGTAGCAGGGCTGTCAGGCCTACCTGATTGCACACACATTTTTAAGTACATATTATTTTGCAATACTATAGTGCAGTTGAGAAAAATTTTTAACCCCATTTCACAGCTAGAGGAAATAAATAAAACATCGGTTAAGGTATCACCAAGGTCAAAGTGCAGTCTCAAAACCTGACTCCTGCTCAGTGGAGATGCTTTGGGAAAACACACTGATCTGGTGTGGTGATTTCCTCTACCACTTTCTTCTCCCTCCCTTTCAAGGTTGGGTTGTGACCACAGGCCTGAGTGATAGCAGCAGTGCAAGTAGCTGGTGTTTTTTTTCACAACTCCTCAGACAGGCCCCCAGACATGCAAAAGAGAAATCTGCCAGAGCAGTGTCACCTTTGCGCTGCACAGTGTCATGAGCCAGGTGCAGAGGATGACAGAGGAACTCAGAGTAAATAATTTGCTGACCACAAGCAAAGGCAGTCGCTCAACAAGGCTCGTGGGTTGTTGTAGGTCATGATGTGCTGGGGTCAATTTGTGTCACCTTTTTCATGTCTCTGCATGTGACACTTGCCTCTTAAGTTATGACTCCAGCTAAGACGTGTATAGGTTTCAGAGTCAGTTGTGACTAGTTCAATCTGCCTTCCCCTTTTCTGAGAATGCCTCAGACTGCAGTGAGAGCTGGAGAGCAGGCTCCGGGCAAGTTGGCCCTGCCAGGGGACTGACAACCACATTGCTCAAGGAAAAGAAGGTTGTCCAAGGAAACACTGCATGTATTTGCACTATAAGTGCCTATCTTAATGGACTTTAACTATATCTTTAAAAATACACATTTTTTTGCCCAAAGGAGTGCACCTTAAATGGCTTTGGGCCAAAGTTACGCATCGTGAGAGCTTGTGGCCATTGGAAAGGAGACCAGCAGACTGAGGTGGGCAGCACTGCCAGTCTTTCACTATATGGGTGGTAAGGATGCTGGCAAAGATTAGCTTCTGCACTGGGCCTCTAGCACCATCATTACAAGGCTGTGCTACCCACACAGGAAAATACTTAAGTGCTGTGGAGCATCGTCATTCTTATTTCCACAAGGGTTTCATTCCCATTTCTCCCAGTCTGGTGCACATGGGACCTTGGTTCCAACATGTACTGAGAACACATTGTCAAGCTCCTGCAGCCAAAGCAGCAGAGGTGGACATGGCAGGGACAGGAACAGGGACATGCTTTTGGGGAGGAGGATGACATCAGTGAGGTCCAAGTTTGCAAATAGAGAGAATGACAGTGAGCAAAGTTGTCTTTTTCAGGATGCTTGGCTCCTGAGCCCTTTTGGGAAGTTAAATGTCACAGAATAAATGATTTTGCAAGCCTTTTCCCGTGGACTAGATCAATCCTCTTGATGCTTCTAAGGGTGATCTTTAATGATTGCTCATACAGAATATTGCATTAAATACTGAAAGTTCTGGGGACAGAGATTCTCAGAAAGAAACCACTATAAAAAGGAAATTATTCTATGTATAATGTACATACTCAATAAAGACAGCAAATCACACAGGTTCTGAGAAAAACTGTAACATTTGTTGCCAGATCCGGGAGATTTTTTGCTCTTTACCTTTCAATAAAGCTGGCAAAGCATTTGACAGGGTATCTTCATAGCAAAGTACTCTCTGGAGAGTGTGATAAATTAATATGGGCCAGAAAATTGCCATCATTAAAGCAACATTTTATTGGTGTGGATGTCTAGCTATTCCCCATGCAGACTCATTCTCATTATCTAAGAGATGCTGCATGATTTTACTCAACTGTATAAATTTGCAGGGCGGGGGATGTGGAAGGGGAGAGAGAAAGAAAACAGTAAGACATTTTCATTGACTTCTCAGATCAGGAGAGGACAATTGCATTTTCATTTGCTAAGGACGTCTCCCTTCCCATGAGACGCAGGTGCTGCAATTGTGGTGGGCCATAGAAATGTATCTCCCTCCCTTCCCCTCACTGCATGCAAACTGTTGAATTTCTGTTATACTGCCCTAAGATCTAACCTTGTTAAAGCACTGACTGTAAAGTTAATAGGCCTGAATCCAGACATCACCTGTGAGGGAGCAAACAGATACCACTCTTGTGCTGGAGTGTAGTTCTGCAATAGCGGAAGAAAAGGATTCTGCCTTAGATGTGAACACAATAGCACAAGTATTTATCAAAGATTTAGTGTCCTGAGAGTTACATATACCAGTTCTCTTTGCAAAGTCCAAGCAGCCAAAAGGAGGTGGTTCTGTGCAGCTCACATAATGAAATCATGAAGCTCCTTACCACTGGGCAGGTGGATGCCAATAGTTTAAGCAGATCTCAAATGGGAATAGAAGTCTGAATACAAAAAACCCTCCTCTGACCACTGAGGAAAGCTTTCTTTCACTGAAGAAATCCTGGAGCCGCAGAACTCTGGAGAATGAGAAATTAGCCTGGGGGATGATCATTACCTACCTACACTCTTAAGGCATCTGTATTTTCTACTCTGGGATACAAGATGCTGGGCTGGACAGACCTTTGGTCTGACCTGTGTGGCTGCACTTGCCTTCTTAGGCACTGGATGAAAGTCCTGAGAGACTCCAGGAGAGTGGCAAGCATCAAGCAGGACCATCCTCCAAGGCCACAGGCAACAATAACCAGCACGGTCCCTTGCCGTGGCACTGTCTGGCCAGATACAGGCTGCAGACATTTTGTGCCTCTCAGCTGCCCCAACGACCCGCTACAGCTGGCCCAGTCACAGAGGGCAAGGTGTCCTCTAATGCACTGGAGGGAAAGCTCTCAGTAAATGGGCCATTGCCACGTAATCCGCACTCTTCCGTCTTTCCTTTTTCATTCTTCTCTAGCTGGAGGACACTCCAGCTGGGACTGGACTTGCTTCCAAGCACGAGAACTAAACTCAAAGCAATTTTTGCAACAGTAATGCTGTTCTGTAGAATCAGTTCTCCTGTCAAGAAAAGCCACCTCTGCCTCTGTAGAGGCTGCTAATAGTATCCTGCATCACATGGACCAAAACAAGGGATTTCTCAGACCTGTCATGTGCTGCTGCCTTGAGGAAACAGACACAGCAGCTGCAATGGAGATACCCTTCACCACCTCTCCGTAACAGAAATACTGACAATTTGGGAGTCAGGAACATATTCCTATAATGGGACCTAATTCCAGCTGGGAAAATGTAATTTACAACCTCAGCAGCTCAAACCCATCTGGAGCACTTCGGGACCATGTGTTCTGCAGGCAGCATGGATTATTTATCCTGAAAATCTTTGGTATAAAACACGTTTAAGCCTCAATTTAGTATCATGGTGTGAAAGTCAGTATCTTTTAAAAAGCTTACTCTGTGCTCTGTAATGTGGGAGAACTTTGGCCAGCAGGATCTACTGATTACAGCAAAAGATGGCAATCCACGAGAGCTAAGCCTGAGATTCCACGTCTGTGCTCAGGGCAAACAAACGTGTGATTATGACAACTAATGAACAGCTGCAGATCTGCAGGAATAAACAGTGCCTGCACCGAGTTCTGAAGTACACAGATACAGGATTAGATCCTCCACAACATGATGGTGAGCCAGTCTTTCCAGTTTCCCTGGGCCTTCATTTTCTGATGAAACAAGGAATGAGAAAACCTTTCTTTCAAAAGAGGCAGGATGAGAGCAGCTGCCAACATGATCATCAACTTTTCTGGCCNCCGAGTTCTGAAGTACACAGATACAGGATTAGATCCTCCACAACATGATGGTGAGCCAGTCTTTCCAGTTTCCCTGGGCCTTCATTTTCTGATGAAACAAGGAATGAGAAAACCTTTCTTTCAAAAGAGGCAGGATGAGAGCAGCTGCCAACATGATCATCAACTTTTCTGGCCACTGAAGGCTGGCAATGAGAGGCACCATGGGAAAAAAAGCACCTCTCTCCGTCTTGTGTAGAGGAAAGTACCTTCTG
>VZSC01008279.1:2721-62617 GCA_013398225.1 Steatornis caripensis
TGACAAATATCACAAAGTTGTTTCCTTAAACAGTCTCTAAATCTTATATGTCACCACATGCTTACTTACCTCTACATGGCATTGTTATCTTCCGCAGCTTAGTTTTTGTAATAAGTTCAAATACTAGCAAAATTTAAAGATAGTTTTTTTGGATTTAGAAACAAGCACAACAATCCAAACTGAGTGGTTTATAAAGGGCATTAAAAAAAGATGATTCTATGTAAAACTGTAGTATCTGTCCTTTAAATGAGATTTATATTGCGCATTCACATCTAACTAAACTGCATGGACAAACTGTAACTTAAATTATGGATTTTTAACATCACTAACAATTACAGCATTATACTTTAAAAAAATAAATTAGAACAAACTATCTTAGCAGCTGTAAAGGAAAGTTTACTAAAAATTAGGGGTTGGTTAGTTCTTAGACGATGTCAAGACTGCAACTGTGTGCCTGAGGAACTGCTCTACGAGCACCCACCCACCACAGAAAGTATGTACTTAGCAAACCAGAGATGGATCTGAATCTTTCTGAAAGGGTCTTGAATTTTTGGATAAAGCCAGAAGAAAATGTTCATGTTTTCCCTGGCGCAACAAAACAGGAACGGAGCCAGTTAGCAGCCATATGGTGTCTGTCCGTCAAGGGTACTTGCAGCAACTCTTCACAGGGATGTGGAAGATACTGTGGGACTCATACTAATATTGTAGGGAATACTCGAAAACGAGCAAACGGGTGGAGTATTCAGTGCTAGGAAACAAAACTTAACCAGCTGCCTTCTTCCCAGTGCTAGGCGATGTAGCAAGTTGTTACATACCTTGGTGTAAAAATAGCCAAGCACAATAATCATGTCATGTCAGCTTAGAGTTGTCACATTGAGAGAGAGATTCAGCAGATGTGCTGAATTGAAAAAATCGTATGTTAGTATTCTGCTTGTATAATAACTTTGTAAGAGAGAAAATTTCAGATTCGGGCAGAAAAACATAGAAGGCTTGAAAATGCAATATGTTCTCCAGCAGCAGCAGGGAAGCCGTTAACTCCTTGACAGTACAGATACCAGTAGGGAAACCCATCTGCCCTCACAAACAGAAGACACAGAGGTAGGTTAGATGAGCAAGTGAACCAGCGCTGGCATTAAATAGCACAGCCTAAGATTCTCCAACACGCGCCTTCAGCAGAAGTACTGTGTTAATAATACACCACCTTCTGCTCACATTTCGTTCATCCTTCCCATCCTTACTTTAGGAGTTTGGAGCTTTAAAACGAAATTAGTGCTTAGGAGCAAAGGTTTCATAGTTCATTCATGACACTTGATTTACTCA
This sequence comes from Steatornis caripensis, assembly GCA_013398225.1. NCBI lineage: Eukaryota > Metazoa > Chordata > Aves > Caprimulgiformes > Steatornithidae > Steatornis > Steatornis caripensis. The sequence goes on from VZSC01008279.1 coordinate 4,042, forward strand.
CAGTAAGCATTTCTAACTTTCTGAGAACGAATGGAAGGTTCAACTTTTCCTTCCTCTTACCTCAGCAGGAATACACCTGCACAACTCCGAGATAGATTCACGTGGAGGCTCAAGAACAATTTGTGCTGTGGACACGTATGTCTGGTCCATGACAGTCCTTCCTGGTCTCCAGTTGTCTAAAGACACTTGGTTCTGGTTCATACTTTCTGTGGGCCCTTCAGAAACATGCACCTTCCTTCCTCTGTTCAGCACTGTACCCACAGAGCTAGCGCCTTTTTACTGCTCCTCCGAGAGTCAGACTGAGCATTCTTGCAGATAAGACATATTTACAGGGTCAAGCACACAAAACTTACGGAGTACTGGAATTAAGGTCCCGAGGGGCACAATGGTGAGCTCTTCACCTTGAGTTTACCCTTTATGATTCAAGCTTTAATTTCACGACCATGTGGTTCAGTGCACAGGACAGGGCTCCCGAACAAGCAGCAGTTTGGTACGCAGTTTACCCCTTGACATTTGGCTGTGTACTTACACCTTTTATTTAGTCCTCAAACAAAGCTTTTTTCCTCACGAGTTCTTCCCAGTGATCGCTTTTCCAGAGTACCTGTATTTGCACTCTCAAAGCAGTTTCAGTTGAATCAATAATTATTAACGCTTATGTGAACTGGACTCCGAGTGAGATGCTGAGGAATGCATAATCATTTTCTAACTGCGTAATAGGCTAGAAGTTACTCAAAATAAATTGAAGTTGCTTTAGCAGTGTCAGCCGCATATGGGCTTTTCGACTTAAGAACACACTTTATGCCGCTTCTTACCCAGGAAACCTGTAATAACCATGTACGTTGTACAAAAGTCCCTATCTCTAGATATGCTTAAATACCACTCAGTGCGTATAACCCAAACAGTACTTTTTACAAATGTTGATTTTAAAAAGCCAAAATGATTCAGTGGATTGTCAATTTAAGAAGTCAAAATAATTTAGCAGATTATTTAAGACTGTTATCTGCAAAAAAACCCCTCCCAAACAACCAAAATGAAACTGAAGTAAGATTAATTGATCCAAGTTGACTGATTTCCAGTGTGTCTCAATTTCATAAAAATGAGCTCTGTTCTCTAATACGAATGTAACATACATGGCATTTCTCACTCACTTCCCTGTATTACATGTCTAACGTGGTCACATACATAATGGTTATTCTAGTCCTCACAATTCTGAATTTGTAGCCTGAATTTAATGTAAAATCTTCATTATTTTTTCTGGTACTTTGTACATGATTAAAGGAAAAGCAGCTGCTCACGCAGCTGAACAGTAAAGTTACATGAATCCAGACTAAACCACATTTTTGTGCTGCCACATTTACTCATATCAGCCAGTATAAACAAGACACACGACTTGTTCACACTGTCAGCTTTGCCATGAAGGACCAGATGCAGTGTCTTACACGGGCTGTCCACCACACAGACTGCCTCTTGGCATCATTCTGGTTTTCTGTCTTAATTTCTGTGTCTGTTACTACTGGGAATAAATTCAGTTCATTATATTACGTCTGCTATGTTATTTAATGAAAGTTAAAGGCTTTGATACAGATACAGAAAACACTTCTCAGTTGTGAAGTTTTCTTGATTTTTTTTTTTAGGGGGTGGGAAATATCTTAGATTTCAAAGCAATATGGATTATACTTACAACTTTCAAACTACAGCTTGGAACTTCAGTGCAAATAGCTTTCAGAGACGAAACGAAGTTAAAAGTAAGGGGATCTGTATCTCTTGAGAAACTTATGAGAAGTCGTACTTTAATACTTCGTAAAACTAATGCTTCTCTTATCTTCCCATCTAAATATGGCCAGTACCTGTGGAGAAAGAATACAGTATATTCAGAGAGCTTAAAATATTTTGGATTTTTATGCAGCCAAGTCTAGACAGATAGAAAACTAAACACACGTGAATTTAATTTTCTTTCCCTTGAAGGAATGCCATTCACATTTCAAGGGGTTTTCACTGAACGGATCTGCCAGTGTCCTTTTTTGTGTCATTCTGCCCTGCACCAAAACTGTCACTGTGGGGAGAGCGAGGTTGTGGGTGGCTGAGCACATCTTCCATCCGTGTAGGTGCACAGAGAGCTGCCAAAACCCTTGCACAAAATACAGTTACCTTGTCCACCCGTAGCTGGGAGAGTTACTCCTGGGTCACTGCCTGTGGTGAGAGCAGTGGAGCTCTTGCAGTGCCAGAAACCCAGGAAAAAGAGCTACAGCTAGAGGGTGCTGCTCATCCAGCCCAGACAGAGGGACAAGAAGGATTTCTGCTGCTTACAAGCAAGGGAAAACGAACACTGGATCCCTCCCTGACTGCAGTCCTTTTTTAGCTCTGTACTGGGACTATACAGGCTGGGGACTGGAATGCCTTCTGTAATTTCTTGCTTGGGAAAAGGAGAGCTGCTGCTCTGCAGGGTGCCTGCATCCTTCAGCAGCAGATGAAGATGGGTTGTTTAAGGAGGATGCTACCTTTTTTCCTGATGACGATAGGCAGAAATTCTGCCATGAACGGGATGGTAGCTTCCATGGCGCCATTCTCACAATCGCTAGTTAGCTCTGCGCTCTTGACCTTTGGTAGGAGCAGGTCAGGACAGGGAGAATTAGACAAAGATGATGCATATTTTCTTTAGTACAGTAGCAGCAAGGTATTCAGCCTAATGAAGTCTGAGCTCTGCAATACCAGAAAATAACTTGCAAGCGAGAACTGGGAGCTGACAGGGTAGGGAAGCTGTGGCAGTGCCCCAAAGCCATGCTGTAGGAAAAATGTTGAAAAGTTCACACAGATATGCTTCCCTGGATCTCCCTAATCCAATAGATTTCTGTATTCTTCAGGCATGAGAACAAAGTAATGAGGAGTATGGGAGATAACATCAGCCGCAGCCTTGTGACGGTTCTACATACTAAGTTCCCTTCCAACATAAAGGAGAAACGCAAGGGATGCACGTTGTGAAACTGAGGTTCCTACAGCACTACCCACAATTCTTTCACTGCAACAGAGGCTGTACAGAATGAGTTTATCAGAAGAATTCTCTTGTGGATTTGAAATAGCTTATGCTTTGTATCAGTCAAATGATAGTTATTTTTTGAAAAATTTGAACAAAACATCTTTAATTATGCAAAACTGGAAAAAAAAAAGCACATAACCACATGTTTAGTTTGGCTTAACTGTGTTCAAATAAAGTGCACGGATAGACTGACGAGTTTTACTAGATGCCCACTCAATTCATTGCGAGTGTTATCAAGAGTAGGAGGGACTGCTGGATGCTTGCCTTCTGAGCTGGTTTTGTTACACCATGGCTCCAGTTTTGGGCCATGAGTGCTTTTTAATGGTCCATGCAAACTGTGTTTAAAAATTACTTGGTTTTGTTTCTTTTTAGCAGCTCTCCGTTAACCAAAACGTGATACAATTCAAATGTAACCCGTGCTGAATGTGGAATTTTCACATATATGTACATTTCAGTAAAATAACTACATCTCCCATGTTGTATACGAGAACTCACAAGGTTATTTTTCTCAACACAAACACACACGCTCTCTCTCTCTTATGTTGAATATCTGTATGATACTCATAAAATGCCAGTAGCTGTGGTATCAAGATAGTGAATACAATAGCGTAAGAAACAGAATTTGTGTATAAACAGATTATTGTATTCCTGGGTCCCAGTCACTTGCAGATGGTCAGACTAGACAATTTCTGCTCTCCTTCGACAGGCAGATTCAAAGCTTAGGACCCAGAACTGGAAATGTCTTCTTAGGTCCCAATTCTGCTCCCATTTAAGTCAATGGCAGAACTCTCACTGATTTCAATAAGAGCAGAATTGGGCCCCAAGAAATTGGTCCACAGTAGTAACTACTCTCCTGTGGGTTTATTTTCTCCAACAGACCTTATTGGCATTATGATAACGTGCTAGTCCTGGATACGGACGCTCACCGTTTAGCATTGGTGTCAATGACGATCGGCAAGTAGTCCATGACAGCGATGTATACAAACTGTTTCGCATCATCGATAACACTGTATATAGCTTCAATGTCCAGGACTCTGTCCTTTGGGCAGAAGAGTTTAGGTGAATTCTGTGAAAGGAAAAGTTCAAATACGGCATTTGAAATATGTGATTTATTTTCTCTTTCTCTTGTTCTGCATGAGATGGAAGGTAGTATCCTTTATTTTATAGAGAATATTAACTCATACCTGCAACTGTCCCGCTACAATACTCAAAAGGTATAAAGGAGAGGTATTTGCTTAATTCCCCTTGAAAGTCTGACCATTTAGATGTTAACTGTGGGTAAAACGCAGAAGACAACAAGCTTCAAAACATCCACTGCCACCGAAGAAGTTCTAGTTGAGGTTACATTTCAGAGAATTTTGTTCCAAAGAGTCCCNAGGTATACAGGAGAGGTATTTGCTTAATTCCCCTTGAAAGTCTGACCATTTAGATGTTAACTGTGGGTAAAACGCAGAAGACAACAAGCTTCAAAACATCCACTGCCACCGAAGAAGTTCTAGTTGAGGTTACATTTCAGAGAATTTTGTTCCAAAGAGTCCCGGGACTGGTTACTATTAGATAGGGTAATATCTGTGATTCTTACCACATGATCCATCCCTTGCTATCAGGAATTAACTCTATCCTGTCAGTTCTGTTTAAAGTTCCACGCAAAGTCACCATTTGCTGAGTCACTGTCACAGGTAGATGCTGTAGTTTTGCAAGAAACTTATCTGTAAAACTCAGCTTCAGGTATAAGCTAATTCTTTACCCGGTACTGAGCTGGTTTCAGCTTTATTTGCCTTGTATCTAGGGCTGTCTACTGTGTCAGCCAGCATGGTCAAGCAGCAATCACCTGTCTGCGGCAGAGAGGCTCAGGACTTTCTGCTCTTCTGCCTGAGCAGGGAGAGAAAAGTGGAGCCACCTGCCGAGTTCCTAGCAGGCAACGCCACAGCTCCTGGGAGTAGAGGTTGTTAAAGGCACTTCATAGAGCTCGAGCAGGTGCCACTTGTCCTTTTCTTAACAGCTGGCCCTGCCAGACCGCTCCCTTCCTGCTGCTGTATCACCTCCTCACCTTTGTTATCTGCTTGGGTTGCATCTGACACCTAGATTAGTGTTTTCTTTAGGGACAGATCCTGGGGTTTTGATCAGTATTTTTCTTTCAACGCAGCGCCCGTCACAGTGGTTTCTTAATCACTGAATGGTGTTCTTAAGGATTTACAAGTAGGTTCAGAAAATACTACAAAATTAACAGCAAGATTCCAAGACCAATATTCCAGATCCATTCCTGGACACTAAGCGAAACAACCAAACCCTCACATTTTATCAGCCAGTCTGGAAGAGGAGTCTGTTGCTAAGCAACATTGTAGCCACGATTCCTGAGTATAACGGAAAAATTCAGTGACTGCATGTTATGCTTGTTCTTTTACACAGCACAGACATCGAAAGCGAACCACGTTTTCAAAGAATGAGTTTTGACTCGAGAAAAAGTGAAAAGTGGTTTTGTTAAACGTAAGTTGTATCTGTTGTCTGAAACTTTTAAGAGGCTATTGCACTGAGATTTTATTCTTATACTCTTACTGTTTTCTTGAATAGCAGTTTTAAGTCACAGAACAGCTAAAGAATTGAGTTCTTATGCGTTGTCTTTTTCAGATGCGTTCAATATAAAGACCAGAAAGTGAGAAGTGCTTAGAGGGCAACGATGGCAATAAGTGAACTGCCCGGCTTGTGGAGACTCTCTTCTTACCACTAGGTCCAGGAACAGACAGCAATGTTAACGCTTGGTTCCACCAAACCAGTCCAGTGCGACTCCAGGACTGCCTTTCGGAGGGGCATGCTGGCAAACATTGAGAATTTGCTAGCAGGTAGGTAATTTACTGAAAAGCCTGTTTTCAGGAGGGAAGAACCAGCCCAGCTGGCTGTGGCTATGAATTCAGGTAGCTCTTGGAGTTGGGCTTCACTGATCCAAGCTTCTGGAGTACCTGCAACTCCATCCTTTTGTTTTCCGAAGGGGAATTTCAAGAGAAGAGGCCTTTGTTGCCCACAGAAAAGGAAGATACAAATCACAGCAAGGAAGTGAACATTCTGCAAACTGCAGAAGAGAAGCTTTTGTAGAGTCGCTCTCCTCTTGTCTTCGTCTAGGATCTCACATTCCTTAAAGTAGGCCTTGCCCAGCTTTCCTTACTGTGTGCCCCTCCAGGACTTTTTTCCATTTCTTACAGGTTGCTTAGAAGGGAGCAGGAGTTCACTTCACAGCTCCTTAGCTAACTGTCCGGAAGTCAGTCTCTAATTTAAGCTGGTCCTTAAGACTTTCCAGAATCAACAGAAGCGTATGTGTCTTCAGAAGGTTATTAATTCTGGCTATCTTGGGCAATTCCAGATTTTCACTCCAGAATAGCTCTCTGTCTCTCCACTGACTGCAGGAGCATGAAAAATCCTGCACAACTGAATGCTGCATGGCTCGCAGCAGGTGAAGGTAAACCCTGCCCCACATAACCACTCATCTGCACCAACATCCTGTGCCAGCGGCTCTGCAACTGAACAGTGTGCTACATGCTTTGTGGTGGTTTAGACATAACTGGATATAAAGCAATGGGGTTTTGCCCCATGTTTTATACAGAATGGTAAATAACTCAGCAACTTCATTATATTCCTGATTTTGAAGGAGTTGTTTTTACTCATGGAGTTACCTGCGAAATGAAAGCCACTCTGCATCTTTCATGATCTCTATTGCTCTGTATACTTTTTTCCAGTTTTGCTACATCACTGCTGAGATGGAGGACTGCTCCGTTTCTTGCCATTAAAAATACACACAGAGACAGTGCTTCCACGGGGATTGCTGCTTGAATCTTAGAAGTTTTAAAATGTCATTTAAAAATAAAGCTAAAGTAGATAATGTTCTACAGAAGTATGAATGCTTTCAATGGAACAGGGTGAAGAGGATTAATCCGTACACATTACACTGATAAAAATGGAAGCTCTGATACCAAGCTTATTCTGTATCGTTTCAGATGTCTGATTAACAGTTCATTTACTCCCAAGTCATTCACCTTCTATCTACTAGTGTAAATAAATAACCTAATTTGAAGAGCCTCCCCATCATTTTTTGAACGCAAGAGGAAAAGTGGTAACATTACAGAGAAAGGGAAAAAGAATAATGCTCAAATGAAATTCTGCAGCATATTCAGTCCTGGCAAATTGCATGTAAGAACAATGTCACACAAATCAGAATGAAAGAAAAAATTGTGATTTGTCTCTTCTGCACCATAGGAAAAGGCAAGTAACTTTTAAAACCCCTTTCAGTTACATACATCCCCACTAAAGTATTCCTATTGGAATAACCGTTTTCCCAGAGAACAGAATGATTTGGTTTTCTAGCACTATGAGATTATCAATCAAGTTCTGTCTTGCATAGATGACAGCTGTAGTGGTCTGACCTCTATAGTTGAGTTTCCAGTCACTCGTATGAGTCTCAATTTTAGTAGTTGGTTTTGGTTAAGCATGTATCAGTAATGTGCGTCTTCTTCAGTTAGGGCCAATTTAGAGAAATACTTAAGTATAGGCTTAATTTACACTATATATGTTCCTATTCATGGAAATTACCATCCGTGGCAATTTCTCCCTGACAGTATCTGTCAGGGAGAACACAGCGTTATGATGGACTTACTGCAGGGAACTGCAGACATCTCCATATCAGTGAAATGACACTTGAGATTCTTTTCATAGTTGCTACTAACACCTACCTAATCTGGTCTCACTACTCTATAGTTTGTAAAAGACAGTATTAGGAGAATTATCAGGTGTTAAATTTCCAGATCTTCCAAAAATCTGTTGGGTTATATAAGCTTCTTCCCTTCCCTCCCTCTCTGCAACTCATTTCAGAACTTACCGACACAAAAGCTTCTGATTTTGTCTCGTTCAGCTGCAGTGTCAGTTTATTTTGAGTATCGTACACTCCATAGAGTCTCTTAGACCAACTTGGAGGTATTTTATTCTTGTATCTTAATGAGCTATACAGGGCAAATATCCTTTGCAAATCCAAGACCAGGCAGCTACAGTTGTATACGATGACGCCGAGTTCCTTCATCTGCGAAATTAAAAGTTTGTATCATTAGTGATATTTTGGCTGATGGATCTGTGGCAGTACGCAGCAAGAACATAAGAGTGTCTGAGGCGTGTCTTCAAAAGCGTACCTTAAGCTCAGCAGTAGTACTGTCAACTACAAGAACGTTCCTAAAAATATGCTTTTAAAGGCAAACACGTAAGCCAAGTCTTCAAAATCAAGAGCGGGCAAAAACTGTCATGGGGTTTGTACATTCAGTGTACGTCAGAGCTGCATGTCCCAATAGAATACAACGCACCTGAGGGACAGACGCAACCTAGGGGTGACGCCCATTTGTCATAGGCACCATTGGTGGTATAGGTGTTGCCCCAGGTTTACTACTCTTGGCTAGATTGGTTTTAATTTATTTATTATTTTTGTATTATTTTGTTCACAGGAAAAGCATCCTTTCTGCTGGATGATACGTGAGCACACATTGCTACCAGTGACAGTTTCTTCCTTCAGAAACAGTTTGTTCTCTGGAAAAGGTGAAAGAAATGGACTGAAGTTATTTCTCTGCTGGAGAAGGAATATGATGCTCCACCTTGACATAAAAGGATGAAAAAACAGGTGTTCAATACTATCAGTAGCTAAATTTACTGTGCTATTGAATCCAGCATGATCCAGTTTATAGTATACCCAAACAAGACACAAAAAGGTTGGGTTCTTAATTCCCCCATTGCTATGGTATGGTACCTCACACCTAGGGTACTCCAAACTTCTGGGTGTCAGTTTCTTCATGTGTAAAAATGGAGACCATGATACTCTTCTCTCATGAAAAGTCCTCTGTAAGCATCAACATTCTCACATATAAAGTATGAGGAAAAATAGCCCAAGAAAATACAGATATCTTCCTTCAATTAAATGCTTTAACCTTCTACGGACACAGTCTCACTTGTCCATTTAAGTAAAGGCATGTCTTCCTGGTCATCATAAATCTTGGTTTGGCAGAGATTTCATTAATTGCACATCCCTAGTACTTAAGTCATTGGAAAAATTTCACTTAAAAACATATTGCCTGGCTTCTGTAATCAAAGTGTAACCACACACATGCTCTCTCCCTTCCTTTGCTTTATAATAGTGCAGGAAAGCACTGCCGTGGGCACAGACACTATTGACCTCTCATTACCTGCACTTCACACTAGTCCAGCCACCTCCGAAAATAAACTGAGAAGAAACCTGCATGTATATGTTGGAAAACAATACGTAGGGTAAATATTTAAGGGATCCATGCTGGTTTTCTGCAAGCAAACTCTCTTGGTAGCATGTCTGAGAAGTCTGTATGGCACAATGAAGAAAATAAGGGGAATATGAGCTCTCCAGCATGCTCATCCTTTGACATCAAAAAATCCACACTGGTTTTACTCCCTTAGATGAGCTCTCTGCAGCCACATAGAGTAGTTTCTGGTAGGAGCGTAGCCTTTTGTAAAGCCTGTGGGAACTCTGAACCCTGCACTAATGTTATCTCAGCGCTTGTTCCTGTGCAATTCTCCCTGCCTGCAGATGAGAAGTGCTGTGCAAGAGCAGGCAGAGGAAGGGAAGTGAAGGACAGAACTGAACCTTCAGCTCTCTTCCTACGGTGGGTGAGGGGAGACAAAAAATTCCAACACTCCAAGGAGAAAGAAACTTGATGGGTGACACCTTCTTCAGGTCCCCAACCTGGAAATACCACATAGAGAAGGAACATACAACACTGAGCAATCTTATTACCAAATACTGAATGGTTGCAACCACAGGAATATTACCTAATATTCTTACTGCCTAAATCTGAGTATTTCTGCAAGCTGCTTTAATTCAGAAAAAATACAGAATTCGTCCATTAGCCCGCACAACCTGAAATTTTTGGATAGTTGGCAAATACGGACTACTTGCTACACTGCCAGTAAATTCACTTTGATGATAAATGTAAATTATTCCAAGCTATGCTCATCCTCCTAGTCAAGCAGTCTATTTGGAACATCATCTTTGTTTTTTCCCCCGGGTGCTGGCGTCTTGGAGGACGCTCCTGTATTCAGTTCTACGCTGTCCCCGTACTCTACGCACTGTTTGACTCCAAACGTTTTTAACTATGCATTATAACTGTTTTCACAGTGTGCTGCCAATACTGTTCTCTTAATTGCCAGGCATGCCATTGCAAAGGACTTACTAATAGTATTCTGTTACATGTATCTGCATAATGTGGTTTAATTGGCTTTTCATGGCTGTTAGTTGATTCTGACAAAATTATGTGGTTACAGTTTTCCTTTCATTTATCAGTCCCATTATTCCACTTTATCCCTTCCCTTAAAAGTAAAGATAAAATAATGTCCTCACAGCACACCAGAAGCTGCCAGGATTGCATCTGCGTGAGCAGCTCTCCTCGGAGCAGGAGCACTTGCGGTGTGTCCTGTCCCTGTCTGTGAATTAAAGGATTGCCCTTCTGCCTAAGGGCTTCCTCACGTACACAGATAGGGAGGAAGCCAGGGGCACTAATGTTTGGGGGTATTTTTTGTAAGTGCAATTTTCACAGAACGCCACCTAGCCTGACTGTAAAATGAAGCAGTAGCCATGCCTTCCCGCCCGCCTCTCCCCATGAACAGAGGCGCACAGGAACCACATGCTCCGGTGGGAGCAGGTGTCTGCCGAGCCGAGGTGGTGCCTTGGCTGAGCCACTCACCCACTCGCAGACCGGAAAGAAGCCATTCCAAGGGATGCATTTACAGTGCAGTAATCAACCCTGCCTTCCCACGGCGTTGCGTCTTGCAGTTGCTTCTCTGGAGGCAGGCCCTGATCAAAGCTTTTCCTGCTTCTGAAGCCAAGGTAAGAGCTGTCTCTCATGTGGATTCCCTGGTACACCATACAGGCTGGGCTCCTCCTTTCCCTCTCTGGGAAAACAGTTATCCTCTTTACCCAGCTGCCTGTTTTCATTAAGCTTTTATGAACTTAAGTTCAAATTCACCTGAACCTGGAAAGCAGATTTAAAGTTAGTGGAATGGTGCAGACAGTGACTCGGGTGCTTATTGTGCACACCTCATCTTCTTAAGAAACCTGTCACCTCACGACCGTCTTGGTTTACGTATGATACATCACCCTGAAATGAAAACAGTACAAACAGCACACACACGTATGCGGTAAAAGCCCAGCCATCTCCTTTCTTGTGGAACAGCCCCAGTAGGTTTGGAGACCAAAAAAACGCTCTGTTTCAGAACACTCTTCCACACTGTGCCTATTTTTCCTCCCATACTCCGAGGTGAGGAGAGACCGCTCTTTTTCCAATTAATCACAAAGCCTATCAACCTGGAGGCATTGCAGGGAGTGGGCAGCAAGGACGTGCTAGTGACACATTTAGCATGAAGTGGTATGTCATCTAGATAAGGGAAAAGGCTTTCTCTTCAGTTTGAGAGCTGCTGTTATTACGGACTTTTTTTATAACAGTCTCAGAGGAGAAGCAGAAAAAAAAAAAATGTATTGAAAGAATCAACATCTGAGTGTTGCTCCCCGATTTGCGGTGACTGAAACCTGCAGTTAGGCATCATCTGAGGTTTCTGTTAAGGTAAAACCCTTCAGGGCAAGAGCTCTTAAGGCAAGGATTTCTTAATCCTGAGTTTTAAAAGCAACTAACACAGTAATGAAAACATCACTGAAAAATTAAAGTGAAGAAGATCTCAAGGAATCAAAACCTTAATAAAACTCAGAAAGATAAATCGGAAATGAAGATGAAGAGTCACAAAATGGAGTGGAAATATTTGGCTGTTAAGGTCACACCGTTGCTTGTGAGTGACATTTTCAGAGCGTGTGCTGGGGGCTGGGGACAGCAATGGTTTTTTGGATAGAGAATTCTGTGTCCTCTCCGGAGCAGATTTTTTTTCCCTCTTTGTAAAGAGCCACTACGAGTGCTCTTTTGAAAGAGCTGGTTTTCCTCATTCCCCTTGCCATTTACATGTGTGCAGAGCAACTATTAAAGGCTACAAATCACTGTTTGTCTTTCTTGCCAATAAAGGCTTTCTTAAAGCACCAGAGAAGCGAATTACTAAGAAAGACTGAAGGAATGGTGACTTATACCTACCGTACAACGATGCTCTAACTACAGAAAGTAACAAATATGGCCTAGCTAGAAAAATACTGATTTTTATCACAAGAGGAGGAATTCCTTACTAGATTGCACAAAGAGCAGGATTTCACAAACGGGAATTTCCGCTCCTTCTTCCCCTTGTACGTTTGTAGCCATCATATATGAATTTAAAAAAAATACAAGAAAAGAACCTAAACAATACAGGTTGGGGACCTATAACACCGTAAACTTCATAAACTGGGAAACAGCGTTAGCAAGGCTTTTCAAATACACTTAGATGATGGGTCAGACAGGGTATACGATGTGTCCTTACCCTGCACTGTGCCGACTAGCCAGTGCGTTTTATATTTACCTTGAGCTACGCTCTTAAGAGACAACCCCGCTGTGTAAGCAAGGTACTATCTGACCTACATAAGAGCGGCACAATCTGGTTCACAGCTTGCAATATCTGAATCATGGCAAACATAGCAGGAGGCTTTAGAAAACTCGTTGTTAATTTCTTCTAAAGAAAAAGTTTTTAGTAATTGCTCACACTCAAGTCCGATCCTGGAAATAGGCAGCTCTCCTCAGGCACTAACTGCCATTTACCCAAAAGCTCTGGCCACCGGCAGGTACTGGGCATCCATTGCCTATACTAGAGAAACACTGGATCAACTACAGGTAGTTACCGCACACTAAATTTACCAAGCAGACTTCTTACATAAAGGACTGTGTGTGCATCTGCCATTTGCCCGTGTTCAAAAATGTATTTAATTATCCTTTCAAGTCTGTGCTTTTTTAAATGACCAATTGCCAACTGAACGACTACACAAAATACAGAATCACAACCAGGTAGAGTAATGGGGTAACAAAAAGCATGCTACACTGATAAATCAATGGCCACGGCTTAGAAGACCTAAGATTTTCAATAGCTTCTGAAGAAAAATAATAGAAAATGTATTAATTACCACCTTAGAGCTGACCACAGAGATTTACAGTGGTAAAATCATTATATTTTCATAAAATGTGCTCAAATTATTTGGTTAGCCTGCACTCCAAACATAAAGTTCCTTTTCACTTGGTTATCAGTCTTACCTGACCCCTACTGCAAACCTCCCTTACGTTTTGATCTGGTATCATTTACTGCCCAGTGAATCGTCTCCAATCATACACAGCATCCTCTTAAGGCTGTGCAGCTATTCTTTACCTCTCACCAAAACCTGCTGAGCAGATACGTGTGCCAGTCGCACGCCAAGCACAAGCAGCAGCCGAGGGGAGGCCCGTGGTGGCAGCGCAGGAGGGGAAGGGCGTTCTGATGGGAGCCACTATCACCAACAGAGACAGACAGACATAGAGATTTGAGAAAGGTAAAAGTGTTTCTTTGTGTAGTATTGTTTCTTGTGACTGTTGTAGCAGACTTTGCTATAACAGGATTACAGGAGTGGTGCTCGTCACAAATGCAGTAAACGTAACAGGCACCATTCAGATAGGCGTCATTTTGACGTAAACCAAAAACACACCCTGATGCTGAAGAGGCCAAGGAGGCTACAACACTGCCTGGCTCTTCCTTCACAAAACCTTTGCAGATATTAAGAGCCCACCAAAACAGCAAAAGCACATACCTCAGCTAATACTTCACTAGAAATTGCAACCTACCCTTGTGCATCCTGAGCCAAAATACTGCCTCTGTGCAGAGGCTTCACAGCTTTGTTATGTTAAAAGTAATGCAGCGAAACCCAAATCCAGCACAGTCCTGCTTCTGCTCTGAGTTCCACTTTTTCCTTCCATGTTGGTAAGAACACGGGACCCATGCTACTGTTGGGAAGTACTAAATAGAGAAGATTAATATGTAAAGCACTCTATTCTCAGGAAGTTTGTAAAACTCTGTCTAGCCTAAAGCATTTGAGAGTAAATAAATGCAAAATCAACAGCACCTTTGGATGTCAGAAATCATCTAGGGCACAATAAATATTCTTACCCGAATTTTCTGTTATTTTGAAAATCGCAAACTGCCTTTGAATGTTACTTAAAGAATTCAAACAGATTTTGAGATTAACTGTTACAATGAAACTATTGTTCCTATTTTCTACAGACACTTTCATTGAATAAATGGTATTTCAAAATTCCTAGATTTAACTCTTAACCATTCTCCAGTGAATCACTCTGAGTCTTGCACATGGGTATCTCTTGTGCTCAGCCTACATCCCACAGTTGTGTGGATTTTACATTGCTGTCATCGAAGGCCAAAGGTTCATTTTCCATCATCTTGATTTTAAGTGATTTGCAAATAATCAGCTGGAAGAATTTCTACTGAACCAGAAAAAAAGATCCCTTCCACTTGACATGAGAATGCAGTCTCAACCTGGTACACCATACAGGCTGGGCTCCTCCTTTCCCTCTCTGGGAAAACAGTTATCCTCTTTACCCAGCTGCCTGTTTTCATTAAGCTTTTATGAACTTAAGTTCAAATTCACCTGAACCTGGAAAGCAGATTTAAAGTTAGTGGAATGGTGCAGACAGTGACTCGGGTGCTTATTGTGCACACCTCATCTTCTTAAGAAACCTGTCACCTCACGACCGTCTTGGTTTACGNCGTGTGACCAAGAGGAGGTGATGGATTCGATAGAGAATGCACCCCGCGTTGGCACTGACTGTTGGTGTAACGCCACGACATGCTCTCACTAAAAGAAAGAAAGGGACTTAAGCGGACTGACTGTACCCCACTGGAGCTCATAAAGTACGTTTGAATTGGCAGCCGCTAGCAGCCCACTGGTCCTTATTTCTCACCTTTAGAAAGTACATTTGATAGATTTTGGTCTGTGGTTCTTGCTGAATAAAAATCCTAGAGAAATCACAACTTCGCACATTATCTTTGCTTTTATTACCTAATAGCAAAGAGCTGCCACAATAAGGCAGGGGATAATTTTTGTGTGCCATTCCTTTTCCTGCTGGGCTACAGGTCGAGAACACAGAACTGTGTGGCGATGCTCTATTAATTTCCACTTCGCCTTCCATTCAGTAGGATAGTCCCATCGTTATTTTGCATAGCACCTTGATCTTAAAGGAAACCATGCTGAAATAAAAGTAGGTTCAGCATTTCATTTCCGCTGAAAGGTAATGCCACTGGGATGCAAATCAAGCCAGACACCTAGGCAGAAGCAGGGCTTCCTTTAAAACAGCGTGGTTTAAAAAGAACTTTGTGGGGAAGATGTAGCAACGTATCTTCAAAGCAGGAAACCAGAAATCCCCCGTGTCCTTGTCATATTTGAAAACAACTCCATCACAATTTTTCTTTCTCAGTTATCCACTGATACAGAAAACTCAGCAAAAATAAATCTGCTTCAACAGACAACACAAATACAATGCGTTTTGTATTGGACCACTCTATGACGATGTTCATGTAGAACCTAACGTAGCACTGAGAGCGCAAGTCTGGGCTTTGTTACCGCTGTTGACGAAGCTCACTAACAAACCAAGCCTGACACATTGCTACTTGTCAGAGCACGCCGAAGGCAGAACTGAATCAGTTAAAAATTCCTTGCTATATAGTCTATCAGCATAATTAACATCACTTGGCATAATCACAGCCTAATTTATAATTTTCAAATGACTTCGCAGTTTACAGTTTCATTACCCCCTCAAAGCAAGCACAAGTGTCCTTTAGGGGAAAAGTTGCAACTGCAAGAAAGCATTTTTCCAGGATCATGTCTGATTTATTTCTTGGTTTACTGCAGGAGAACTAACTAATGTGAATTCCAATTTGATTCTGTTTCTCTTCTGAAACACAGTTTTTGTTCCTTATATCAAAGAAAAGTGCAGGCTGGGAAGAAAAGGACCATGTTGTGCTGGCCTCCATTTCACTGCTGGCAAGCTGCATCACATTTCAGTGCTGCTGTTGTTCACATGACATTAAACAATTCACTACCTCGGTGGAATCATAAAAAAATTAAAAGGTGAAGTGAAAGATCCTGCTAGGCTCTGGAAAGGCCTGGACTCTCCTTTACCACACGCATACATCCCACTGCCTCTTTCCATCTTTCCTGCATCGGAGCCTGTCCTGTCAGCCCTTATCTTGCATCCTCCTCACGCAGCTGGAAATCACAGCACGAGCTCTCAGTATTTGTTCTCATCCTACATCATGCTGCAAGGGGCAGCCTCCGTACATCATCTGCTGTACAACAGAGAGAGGAGAGTGCAAAGGACTGACCTCAGAATAAGGGCAATATTTATGTCTAAACATTTATCTCAAAGTGCAGCTTCCTTGGGGCTTTCAGATTCGTGGGCTTCAGGGAAATGCAACAGCACGTAGTTGACTAATTGGATGCATTATTTATAATGTTACTGACACACACAGTGGGTTTTCCTTTGGCAAACCGGATACCGATTGGTGGCAGGCGTGCTGTGGACACAAACTGGGACAATGACATTGCATATGAATTACTGCTGTAACTGTTGAGCCTTGCCAGACTACCTGATCAGAATCAGAAACCTCTTCTCTTGATATAAGCAGAGGGCCAAAGGCTCTAATTAATTTTTGACTCTATCTTGATTAAATTTGGTGTACAGTACCTTGAGGTAAGCTAGGAAGCCAACTGGTTTAGATAGATAAAGTAATTTAGCGAACAGTAGCCAGGCAGCCCCAGTGCAATGGCTAGCCAACATGAAAAGTTGTTTCAGAAATCCGTACTTGCTCTTTGTCCTATTCTTCCGAGTAGCCCCCTTAGATATTTGTGGGGTTTCTGTTTGCTTCAACATGGAAGCAATGTGTCCTGTAAAGATGTGGTCCTGGTATATTCTCCTAGGATTAAAACTTGGAATTAAATAAATACATCCTATTCGTGCCTCCTGGCCCTAGCAGTAAAAATGGGAACACGCTGATCTGTGCTTCCTTAATTCCCTCTTTCTGCTAAAGCACTATGTTGCACATACAGGTAAAGGTCATTTGGGTCATCTGAAAAGCCTCTTTGAACTTGGTGAACAGGTAGATTCAGCTCAGGTGCCAGCTGGCTGCTACTATATGAACAAATAGTAATAATGCATGCTATCACTGTATCATCATGAGAAAGAGGAATATTAATCTGGGTGTCTTCTTGGGTCTCAGATCATGGCAGATGCTGCCCCTGTGGATGTAAAAATTGTGTATTTCTAAATAATGCATAACACCCCTTGTGCAAGAAAAAGAATATATGTGCCAAAGACGTCAGAGATTTAATACGCTAATAAAAGTCAGCATAGCTCTTACGTAAGTTGACACTGAACAGAACGAAGAGGAAAAAAACACATAAAACAAGTGTGAGACAAGTTTGAGGTTTGATGCCATTTCCATCTGCAATATTGGGTAGTAATCACTTAATACAAAAAGAAAAGCAATACCTGAAAAGATACCTGAAAACATGTTATTCTAATTCAGTATAACTTCCAGTCTTAAAACTCGATGATCAAATTTGTTTCTCACAGTTTCTGTTTAAACTGAGTTCTTTGTTACGGTACATACAGAGTCGAAGGTAGTAAAATGTATGTCACAATGATGATAGAAGATGTTTTCAATACATCACCTTAGCAAGCAGAACATACATCGTGAAACTGTCGTATATGTTCATGGTGTACATACGTGGTATATGTAGGTTCTGTACCTATGCAACAGATCTAAATACAAAATGATGTGCTACTCAATCACAGAAATATACCGTACTGTTACATTTGAAAGAAATGCCCAGTAAGTCATTATATTCATCACAAAAACCTGACTGACCAATAGGGGGATTCTCATGACTTCGGCAATTTCCTGAAGATACACCTCACATTTCTCTTTGCATGCACTGCCTGCCTGATACACCTCCCTCAAGCCATGATTAATAGCTTGCCACTGAGCAGTTCCATGCAAACATCAATGATTTCACTGTTTTGGTGACTGCTGTTTACTTAGCAAAGTCACAAAAGGTGACTGCATGACAACTTCCAAACTAGGCCTTGATGCTTATGAGGACAATATGAAAATCTGAAAAGGTTTAGCGATGCCATTAATCCTGTACATTCATATGGAAGGAATGCTTTGTCAGAATCTGTTTTGTTCTGCTTGACGACTTATGAATACAGAAGGATGAGATTTCATACTGAACTGCAGAACTATTATTCTTCTCGTAGAATGACTGAAATGGTTGTCCTTCCTTGCCCTGACTCATGAAGATTTACGGCACTGTATTTCAGCCTGATTTACTGTGTGTCTTTTTCACAGGACAATACTAAAGCCAGTTTTCCTTGAAAGGATTCCACTGTTAAAGTGGGAGGCGATTGGGCTGCTGCACTGGGGAACATTTTGGAGCTGAGGCAGTTCTGAATGAAGAAATTTATCTAGAAGGGAACCATCATCTGCGCAGTATCAAAGTGTGTGTGCGTGGGTGGAACCACATATTGGGAATACACTTTCATGATTATTTTAATGTTGTTATTTTAATTGTCTAGTTGAACAAGACTGATCTGATGGGGTATGCTAATAACTAAATCCCTCTAAGAGGAATCTGCCTCCTTTCGTTAACATCACTGACCAAGATGAGTTGCCAGCAAGTTCTTGTGGGAGAAGACAGACTAGACTGTGGTGCGCTAGCTCCCCCTCAGAGATTCAGCTGGGTTTTAACAAACAAGTTCTCTTTCAGCACAACATAAAATCACATTTTTGGGAAAGTGGTAGATTTACTGCCTTTCTTACAACCATGTAAGTTTACTGATTATTTAAGACTCTACCACCAGCTGCTGAGCCAGATGCCGGAACCCCTGGATCAGAGTGTATGGCCTGTATTGTTATCTAGAACAAACAAGATGATTAACAGTTGGACTTGATGATCTTAAGCGTCTTTTCCAGCCTAAATGATTCTACGATCGTAAAAGGCCACACTGGTCTTAAGAGCTATGACTCTACAGGCATGACTACCCCTTAGCTGCTGAACTCCATCAGCAGCTTCCCATGAGCCAGCTCTGGCACATAAGGGCAGCACAAACACTTTTGTCCCAGCCATGCAATCTAGCTTGGCCTCGAGGACAGACAGGTGCCAAACAGATCAAGTTCTGGTGCCCCCACTCTGCGCAGGCTGTCTGCAAGCCTGGTGAAGAAACCATAAAACCATTCTAGTGCAGCACCTGCATTAATACCCATTGCCATCTCAGGATGTCTTACTATTGCAGGCTTTCTTAATGAACACAACACTTGCAAGTGCAATTGGCTGGAGGATCTTTAAATTCAAAACAAGCCCTTTGCTTTACTGATCACTGCAGACAGGCCTTACAGAGGTGTGCCTGGAAACCATTCTCATCACTGTGACCAGTGCCTTTTTTTTTTTNCAACACTTGCAAGTGCAATTGGCTGGAGGATCTTTAAATTCAAAACAAGCCCTTTGCTTTACTGATCACTGCAGACAGGCCTTACAGAGGCGTGCCTGGAAACCATTCTCATCACTGTGACCAGTGCCTTTTTTTTTTTGTTTTTAAAGACAAGACAACTGTCCAGTGCACTATTTGTGCTGCAGTTTCTTGGAGGTCCTCCCAAACAGGTTTTGCAAGTTTCAATAGCTTAATTTTTAGGCTACTGAGTCTTATCTCTAGACCATGGATTCACGCAAGCACAACTCACCAGTGCTGTCTGTTCACCACACTGCATGTCTATTTGCTTCATGATAGCAGTAGGGGGTCTTTAACGCTGTCCCTAGTTTTGCACACACTCGTATGGATGATTTTCTGTCCTCTGCGTGGTTGTGTACAGCGTGTGTTCTGCCACCAAAACTCTTCTGGAACCCACCCAAAGCTCTCAAGTCCGGTAATCCTAATGCACTGATATCATTTGCCAAGTATCTGAGGGACCACTCAAACCAGAACCAGACACACTGTCTTTGCAATGTCTTCTACGACTCTTAATTAAGATGTAGTGATGGCATGGCAAGTAGTAAAAAGCAAGAAAATCATTATGAGGTTAGTTTTACAGCAGAAAAAAATTTCCCTTTTCCTTTTGATTGAATAGATTCAACTACCTGAATACCCCATTCTGCTTGGGAAAGAAGTGAGTTTATCTGTTCAAATTGGATATTCCATCATTTTGCTCTGCAGGTTTATTATTTATAGATTTACAATGTATTACTGATTACTCCAACAGTAGTTAAACCTGTTCTACGCAACTTCCAACAACAAAATGCTGAGAAGAAAAATTAATCTCTAATTTCAGAGGTCAGAGAGAGTAATGAACATACTCCTGCAGTCAACAGAAATCAAATAAAAAAATGCAGCAAGCTGTATTTCGCACTCTCTTAGACTAAATACAAATGCATAACTCAGACGATGCATGTGAGAATGGAGCACAGCAGTGGGAGAAGTATGATAAACACAAATAGCTTTCTAGCATCTCAGAGCTAGGAATCAGCTCTGCATCTAGAGAAACTAGCCAAGCTGGACAGGCATGAGAGGTCTTCTTGGCTCCAAGCACAGGGTGAATATACAGCCCCGTGCTGTTTTCAATTGCTAGATCACAAAACCAGAAGATTTCAGAAGTAAGGAGGAACAAAGAGCACTACACCAGGCAGTAACAGAAGCACATGCAGAACGCAAGCATAGCAGCCACATTACCCGTGTTGCGGTCCAGCTTTAACCATCCCTCTGTTAGCAGTGCACAGCAATGCTAGCAGGAGATAGTCCGTTTGCTTCACTGAGATTAATTTTTATATACTGGATGGTCAGATAATAAATTTTGAGCAGAGTAAGCCTAATGGGCAACACTGACTGGCCTGATTTACTAGATGTAATGAAGTGGCCTGTCTCAGTTAAACAATAAAACAAAACATCAGACTTCCAAAAATACAAACTTTACACCATGACAAATGCATGCTGTGAGTCCTGAGCATTTCCAAGAGCGACTTATCTTCCCCCCAATCCCCACAACCACCACCAGAAAAAGAGGAAAGAAAAACGGAAAGCTGCGATTTTGGAGATAGGTAACAGTTATCAAACTGCACTAGATTTGGTGAAAGATGGAGACCCTAGCCAAAAGCTCTTAGTGAAAATAAGAAATACATTTTCAGTCTGTCTTTTGAAGAACAAGCTATAAGAGCATCACATAGATGTTTTGACAATCCAAGTAGCTTTCTACACTGCAAGAAATAAAACCACAAAAACGGTATTTAATTGTCAGCTCTGTAACATCTACTCAGACCGTTTTCTTCACGTCTTGTCTCATCCACCTATGCTTGAAGATCTGGGTTGCACTTCTGTGTTATCTTTATGACATCAGCTAGTTGTGGAAATAATCCCATGGAAATGAATCAGATTAGCAGCACGAGTATTTTTAAGGACTGGATCACAGGGCTAACAATAGATCACAACTTTTTAGAAGCAGATATTCTCTGTCGTATATAGGAAACATTATTTAACTCAGAAATATGACTTTAGATAGAATGTACTGGTATTATGTTGTGTGTCCTTTCAGCCTAACATTTACCCATCTGAGTTTGATTGAACCTTGCTGGATGACGAAGTTGAAAGAGTCTTGTTTCATGTTATAGGACACTTGAGACCGTGCTCAATTTACTAATAGTGATATGATACTGAACACTGCTGGGACAGTAAGAAAATCGAGCAAATTATTAGAAGATGGCAAGGATTGGCAATGATCTAAAGTGCACATCAGGGACATAACTATAGTTCATGCTAGAATAAAACTACATCAAATGGAAACTCTCAATATAACTTTTGCTTGAGTGAAAAGATGTAATTCCACTGTCAGACAAAGTGTGTTATCTCAAAAGGACCAGATGCGCCATTACATAATTTCAAGAGACTCATTTAGATAAAAGTTCAAAAAAATTCACTGACTGATTATAGCATGCTTTTTGCTCTATGCAGTTCTGTAAAGATAGGATGCAACTGTCATTAACAGAAATTGCAAATGTGCAGATCCTGTCCCAGTGATCAGTTTGGAGAGGTGGCTCCGCTACAGCAAGGTTTTGGGGAAACTGGGGAAATCATCATAATGTAGTTTGAGGTATACAGAAGTCCAGTATTTATTACATGTTGTTTTTATGGGAGGACAATTTTGATCACACAAATAAACAGAAAATACTGTGTTCAAGGATATAGTTCGAGCAAATGACTGCTCTCTTTCCCTGAGAGAGAGACATAAAAAGAAGCATGGGTTGCATTTGCTCCTGGGTAGCATTCCAGAGTTTCCTGAATTTTGGGGAAGTTTTGATTTGAACCTATATCCCCAATAACGGAGACCAAGAGAACGAGGAATAATCCCTGGATGGGTTTTGTCACTCTCTGAGTGTTGCCTCTGATCTGTGACTCCTCATGAGTCTCCTCAATATAATTGGGATGTGACTTCTGAGTAAACTACATAGATCGCTTCAAATTGATTTTACCTGCCACAAGCAATCAAAAGGTTGCTCCTCCAATATTCCCACAATCCCAAATTGCCCCGAAACTGCCCTTTTAGATGCAGCGCTCAGTACCTGAGATACCGTATTCACCTCCCAATTTTGTCATCTCAGAGGACGAAAAAGAGGTTAGGCTTTATCAGTCTTATTGTCACAGAAGACAAGAGGAGGAGGAGGTGGTAGAGAAGAACTCTGACTGCTGCTTTTGTCTCTTTTTTTTCTGTGTTACAAGGAGGAGAACCTGAACAACTAAGTTGAAAGCCCCAGTATCTCTCAACCCGGTTCTGTTCTGTCTGGTGATTACAGGCAAGACACGCAGCAACATCCCAAGTGCTCCTGGAGCCATCCTGCTGCAATTCTTCCTATAGCTAAGTCCAAAAAAATCTAACTCATACTAAACCAAAAAAAATATTGGCTCATCAGGTTTTACTTAAAATTGACACACATAAAAGTGTATCTTTTGACTGACTGGGTTTTGTGGTTGTTTTTTTTTTTCCTAATAACTACAGGGTTCTTAATTTCAGAAAATTCAGAATCCAATATACTTTCACTGTAAGTGAAAATAATAAAATTATTAAAAATTATAACTTTACTGTATCTACAGATGCTTAATAAACCTTTTTTGAATAATTAATACTCATACATCTCAACATCTCAGCTAATTTGACTCAGGTGATTCAACTGAACCATTAACACAATAAATGAACTGGGCAACTTATTTCTTGTTCTTCAAATGTGATTGATAGTTTGTAACTGCTCCAACTTTCAAGTACTGTAGGAGTCAATCCTAAAAGAGACAAGTATGTTTTACACAATAATCATAATGAAAAAGTAGTCCACAGAGAGCTTCTCCTTCACACACTGTCACACATCTCACCTTCTACAGCATTTTGGCCCTCTTGTGTATTTAACATCTTAGATGCGTCAAGTGAAAACCTAACTCCTCAGATAAAACAGGTCACTCTTTCCAACCCAACAANACAGAGAGCTTCTCCTTCACGCACTGTCACACATCTCACCTTCTACAGCATTTTGGCCCTCTTGTGTATTTAACATCTTAGATGCGTCAAGTGAAAACCTAACTCCTCAGATAAAACAGGTCACTCTTTCCAACCCAACAAACAGCACCGGGACAGTTTATCTCATTTTCTAATTACCTTAAATTACATAGATATAATCAGCAGTTTCTAACTTATAACAACAAGAGAGTAAGAGGAGGATGGAGAGGAAATACTGTTGTTTAGTAGTCCTGTCAGATACCCAGCTGTCACACCAGACACTTTAGAAGTGCTCCAAGGCACTGCTTAGAGGCAGCAGGAACAAATCATTGATCCTTTGCAACACAGATGATTAGATAAACTTCTGCTATTCAAAACACTGCCTGAACTCATTTCATGAAAGAAGCAAGGTCAAAAAATTCTATTCATAAGACCAAGTCTAATTTATCAAGAATTAATATGTCTTCATAAACAAATACATAGGTGAAGACATTAGGCTTTATTTCTCCAGTCCTCCTCCTGATGGATTTTTAAGATGAACAGAAATCAGACGCCTTTCTGAAGTCTGTCTTTGTATTGGTGAAACCAATCACGCAAAGAATCCAATAGAGACATAAAATAAGTGGGAAATGAGAGCAAATTCACATGGTTGGTTTTTTTGTCCTTAAAAAATTACATCTTACAGCCATTCAGCTTAAACTGGTCTGAATTTAAAACAATTGGAAGACTGAACAATCCAGAAAATATATAGACTTAAGGGTCATCTTAAAATGAAAAATCATCTGCTAGCAGTTTTTACACAGCTAAATAAGAGAGAAAATCCCGGATCTGCTTAGGAACTTTTCCTTGACGTCAGCTGAGCCAAAATTTAAGTAGGACTTTTTGACATGATGCTTTTAAGACGTCACAGGCAAGATAGAGTAAATGACTGCAGTGGATCTGGATATTGGGTTTTGTTTACAAACAAAGTTGAGAGCTTTTGCAACACCTTCCATCCCTGCAGGGAGGTGGCTGCTGGTCCGGGATGCTTGGGCAGAAAGTCAAGACTGTCCCTGCTGCGTGGCTACTCATTGTTACCCATCTCAAGCATCACCAGCCAGTGTCCCTGGTGCATCCCCTGGCTTCCATCTCCTCACAGCTCCTTGATTTCCAGGATCTCCCCCACTTCCAGGATCTTTCCTCCAGCCAGGAACGTCACCTTCTTCTGTTCGGGTCCTGTTCTTTTTTCCAAGACCACTTCTTTCTGGCACTTTTTATTTTTTGACATGCCAAGACACATCTTTCCCCTAGTCTAAACAGTCTCCATGCATAAGCACAAGGTGTGAGCAGTCTCCTAACTGATGGTNATCACCTTCTTCTGTTCAGGTCCTGTTCTTTTTTCCAAGACCACTTCTTTCTAGCACTTTTTATTTTTTGACATGCCAAGACACATCTTTCCCCTAGTCTAAACAGCCTCCATGCATAAGCACAAGGTGTGAGCAGTCTCCTAACTGATGGTTCTGTCTCATGTTTCCTCAGTAAGTGGAGGACTCTGGACATACCACTTTAATTTAGTCCAGGTATGTACTCCACCAATTACAGGCAGCAAGCTTCTGCTTGAGACCTTGCACGTTCAAATTTGGACACTACCCTCTGCTCCCCACNTTCCCCTAGTCTAAACAGTCTCCATGCATAAGCACAAGGTGTGAGCAGTCTCCTAACTGATGGTTCTGTCTCATGTTTCCTCAGTAAGTGGAGGACTCTGGACATACCACTTTAATTTAGTCCAGGTATGTACTCCACCAATTACAGGCAGCAAGCTTCTGCTTGAGACCTTGCACGTTCAAATTTGGACACTACCCTCTGCTCCCCACCCCCGCTGCCCCATGAACCCAACTACCTGCTATCTGTTAGTATTCATGATTTAAGCTATTTTTTTGCCTGCAAGAGTATTTAATATCAGTCTGATTCCACTTCCACTGAAGAATATTGGATTAATGTTACTTGTTTCAGTAATAGCATTTTCCAAGGGCTGATTATTTGTTNCTGCTATCTGTTAGTATTCATGACTTAAGCTATTTTTTTGCCTGCAAGAGTATTTAATATCAGTCTGATTCCACTTCCACTGAAGAATATTGGATTAATGTTACTTGTTTCAGTAATAGCATTTTCCAAGGGCTGATTATTTGTTGTACAGAAATGTATTTTTCCTGAAGAGGTTCAACTAATCCATTGCAGTTGTTTGCCCACTGGATTCAATTACTCATGCGTGAATAAAACTTTCCCAAAAATGTTGTTAGCGTGAAGAGCCCCAGAAGTGTTTCTTGTGCTGATTAAAGGTCCTGTCTGTACTACAAACCTCAGGCTCCTTAACAGAATTAAGGAGCTAAATGCATTTTCAAGCTTTGCTGGAACCATTGGAGGGAGTCATGGAACAAAAGAAACATACGACACTTTCTGTTGGCTCTTGCTCTGCATTAATATTATGGATTATAACAATTTTTATATAACCAATTTCTTTTCTTTAAGTACATTAATAAGCTACCAGGTCAAGGAACTAAAAGACAGAATACAGCACCACGGCCACCTCAATTGTTACTAGTTCAAACCACAGGCGAAAATTAATCAGTGTACACACCTAATTTCAGGCATGTTTGAGTGAATCCTTTTTCAGCCAAACATTTTAACATAGGTGCACGTATTTTGCTGAATAAAAACAGACTTCAACATGTCGTTATCTTAAATATATACTTAAGTGGACTGCACAGCTAAGGCCCGAAGATAATTGCTTGGCTTGTTGAACTGTTACAAGACTAACTTCTTAGTAGGTGAGAGCCTGGGAACTCGGTGAAAATACTTTATCAATTGGATCCATTACTGAATGCACGTCAGTGAAGTAGAAGGGACAAGTTGTGCAGCTGATCACACAGATCTCCTATATGAAATAAAACGTTCAAAGTGTGATTTAAAATTTTAACTTCATAATTTTTCTCTGCTAGTTCTCCCCCCACCCCGTCATATTTTAAAGGCAGAATGGCACCACAAAGAACAAGAGCCCATCTCTCCAGAAGTCTTTCATCAAGCTAGCAAACCTGAAAGACTTGTTTATATGGTTTTTGCATCATTTTATCAGCTTACAGAAACGAACCAGGAAGAAACTAGATCGGTAGAAAGATTATTTCACTGATAAAATTTCACACAGCTTACTCATATCTTAGACAGTGGTACCCATCTAAGAAAGCGGTAAAACGCCTGGCTGTTCATAACCCAGAATTTTCAATGGGTTATGTAATTGGGCAATATTTGCCAAATATTGCTAACAGAAGATGATGCATCCCCGACACAAAATCTAGACCTGTTCAAAGAAAAGATCAGAATATTCACTATGAATAAAAGAACATCTAATTTTCGTAAAATCCTTTTTTTTCAGGGAGTCTAAAACATATTTTTCAGTTGCCTGTGAGGTTTGATTTCAGACTGAAGCTGATAACTGGCATAGGTTTCAGTCGAAACTATTAGTTTTGGAAAACTTGTAGCCTACCTGAAACATAGTTTCACTTGAAAAGTAATGATCAAACTTCATAATAGACTGTGCTGTCATCCCTGCCCATAATTTCCAAGCTGAGACTCTGACAGGTATTAAAACTTTGACAGCGAAGGCACAAGAATATATGCAACTTTAAAGGTTATTCCCCAAGTAGTATACGCAGCATACGAAAATGTCTCCCTGATACAGAAAATTTACTTTTAAAGAAAATACTAGTATTGCTTCTTGTCAGTGCTGGGAAATCAAGAAGATGGCAATAAAACTCAGTATGCCTCCTGTGAGACTGATTTCTAGTGGCCAGCTTATAAATGTAGAGAAGAATTCTCCACAAAGACTAAAAACAAAGCTGACACCTTTGGACGTGCAATCCCTGATGTTGTTTTCTAAAGAGCTGTTAAAAGTTAAATTACTATTTCGGCTTTAGACTCAGGCTCCAAGAAAAAGAATGATGCCAAGACTTTTTTTTTTTTATTTTATCCCCCCAGCAAAGGGACAAAATAGCTATAAAATCCAGTTATACATACCACAGTAACCTTGCTTAGATATTCCCTAGTATGCTGAGCTGCTGTATGTTAAATGCTCTGTACTGCTACATCCCAGAAGTGTTTCTACATCTTTAGGCCCCTCACAAGCAAGAGGTAGAAACGCTCTGGGACTACAGCCCAGGGTGAAATACTGTAGGGACCTGCTGCATCGTTAGTGCAACTGCACACCAGCGAAGCAGGTAGTTGATCCTGTATGAATTGTGCAGTGTACTGGCCTGAATGTATGCAGAGGAAGCAATAAACATGCACGTAGAAAACACAGGGAAAGGCACATGAAAAGGTACGACAACCACTCACAGTTAAAATCTCAAGGTTTTCATTACATTTTAGGTATTATTAGATGTGAAACTGGATGCACCCACATAATTTACACTGGAACTGCTGCTGAATAACGAGACATGGTTAGCTACAAGGTGGCTGACTCATACTGGATGTTTTCTTTGAGTGAGAATAAAACTGCTGTGCTCAATAGGACGGAGTACCGCATGTTTCTACAATACCAGATACCTACTGTATCACGTGACTAGCTGTGAAGGTCTAGTAACACTGGCTGAAGTGGCTTGCTGATTCAATAACCACAGTTCTGTTACTCTAAAAGTTGGCTGAGCATATGTGACTAATCAGCAGCCCAGTCTGCCTTGTCAAGGTCCTTTCCCTGCAGGTGAACCAGGATGTAACAGGAAACACGCGGTGGCATCTGCAGCGCGTTCCCTGCCTCCCACTGCAGAAGCCCTGCTCGGCTACTGCAGGCAGCGCAAGTGCAAGGGCATGGGTCCAGGCAGGCCTGGCACTATCTGCTCCACTATTTCCCAGTTAAAATCAGTCCTTACTCATTGAAGCTGCTCTGAGAGAAGATAACGGGGACCTGATCCTTCATTTGCAACTATGCTGGGACTCTGATAATGAGGACCTGCGGGACATATGTTTCCCCAGTGAGGGCTCAGCTCACCATGGGTTTTAAGATGAGGTCCTATGCATGTACAAAGTACTGCCCTGAAGGACAGCACTCAGAATAAAATGACAGAGTTCTGTGCTTACTTTCCCTCTTATGTGAAAAGTTCAAGACAGATTATTTTTTTAGGACTGCGTATCAGATCCCTCTGACAGTTGCTCTGATTTATTAACCTGTAACTCTGGGATAGGGAATTGGATACTCATATCTGATCTCAACAGGAGCCAAGCATCTAATTTCCTTAGGCTCTTCTGAAACCCTAGCATACGTTGCTCAACTAATTGAAAGCAGATTCTCTTTAACTGCAAGTCAGAGAGATTTCTTTTTGCTCTGTACAAATATTCTTCTGGGCTTCATCTTATCACTAGATATACAAATACACTGTTATATGACAATAAGATAAAAAAGTCTCCAAATGCATGCAGAAAAGAGTGACAAAATTAACAGTGAGGAATCACATTTGAAACACTGGCCCACAAAGAACTCGGAGTTTAACGTAGGTATGCTACAAGAGTAAAGGTTTACTTCAGTAAACAAAGAAGAACAATCCTGCGAGGAATTTTAGCGTCTGTGATGAAGGTCATAAAACAATCATTATAAGTTTTCAACTAAGCTGTGTGGTAGATGTGCTGCTTTTCTTCACATTTATAACTTTCACTGGTACTCAAAATTCCAATTGGAAGATGCTTCAAAGCTAAAATACAGCATAAACTATTTATAAACTAAATAGTTCTGTGAAGAGCTAGTTTGTTGATGACATATGAACAGTTCAGCTCATGAGGCACAGACAACGTATATACTTTAGATTTCTAAACCGTCCAAAAGCCCAAACTATGCTTTCTTACATTGACTAAAAATACAACATCCTGTTGGCCAAGATTTTCTCTGGTTTGTTAATGACATCCTCTTGTCTATGTTTTCCAGATTCCTTTGTAAACATTCAAAAAGTTACCTTTAAAATAAATTGATACACATAGGAACAGCAAAGATTTATTTATTTCACCCTTTACTAAAATGGTTGATTTGGTTTTATTCAGACCTTTAGCCTCTTAGCTTAAAACAAACCTTAAAAACTTCAACACAACCAGCATACACCTTCTTCTTTACAAAGTCATTAAAGCCTGTGTTCAAAATTATTCATGTGTTTCTGAGATTCTGCTCATACTTAGGAAGTAAGTTTTTGTACTGCAACTAATAACTACCTCGGATTGCTTCTTTTTCCCCCCTCCGCAGTGCATTTCGGTTACTGAGATCTAAAAGCACAGGTTCCACTCCCTAAACAAGACCCCACTCCCTAAATATGACCAACAGCAGTCTTGCACAGTCAGCGGTACATAGCAAAAATGAACATTAAAGCCTTTAGCAATCCTGAAAATGTTGGGCAAAGGGAAAAAAGCTACAGATACCTACAAGACGACAAACAAGCTGCATTACTGATGAATTACTTCTTCAAAATGGTCGTAGCCTGTACAGCCTGTTGGCAGAGGCGTTTGTTAGTGTAGATCCTTCAGCTCTCTTGTTTATGAGGAATCAAAAGATGGAATTCTCTCTAATACATACAACCTTCAATAACGTTATGCTATTTGACTTTCTGTACCTGTAAATCTCTTTCTTCCCACAGGTGGTGGGTATTTCAGGATAATACCCACTCATCCATTTGGAAGTATTTCCTAATTTTGCTTTTCCTTACTTAAATGGCAGATGAGAAGGACTAGGTCATGCACAAAACATTACCAGGGAGCCTCTATTACGTTTTGTTTTCTAACAGGTTTGCTCACTTTTATTTTTTTAAATAAGCAAACCAGAACTTACAATCTTCAAACAACAAAATCATCACAGAAATCAATAAATGCAGTAATATTTTTTTAAATTTAACCCAAAGCATAACTGCTGAGGATAGCTATTCCAAGGAAAAGAAGCAAAATTTATAGCAATATACTTTTGCCAACCCAGAGGAGTCATCAAAACCACGTCAGCCCAGCTTTTTATGGTAGCACTTATGCCAGCAAACTATCAGAAAAAGAAAGCTATCCATCTTCACTTGCTGGCCTTAAACATTACTTTTTCCCCTCATTATACCCTCTCAAACGGTATAGGATTACTTTTTCAATTAAATTACCTGTCCCAACGATCTCCAGTCTAGGCTGGCACTTCCAATGTACACGTGCTGTTTATCAACAATCCAGAAAGATGACTGAAGTCGACCTTCATTATACGCTGACATGTTCATATACAGCACTTCAGCACCTAGAGATTTAAGGACAAAACAATAAATAGCATTATTTAAAATAACGTAATTTACATTATTATAAAATGAAACAACTTGACATTTGAGGGCCTCAGCTTCCAAAACTGGTGAGAAATGTAATTAAACATACCATTAAGGTTTAAAAATCAATAAACAGTGGGACAGCAACACTGTTGTTAAGACCTTAATTAATACGTACTCCAGAAAAGCAGGCATAGGAATATTCCCATGCATTATACTGTTTACTGAATTTTCTTCAATTTCAGAACCAAATAATTGCTATTTTTCTCCAGCACCGTATGTTCCTAAACCCAGTTTATTTTTAAAGGTCCATTCTGCAACTCAAACCTGCTACATATTATAATAATGATGTTTAAAACAGGAATCCAATTACAACCCCTTCCTGAAAAGCAGACTGTTCGTGTGCAATGGTTTGAGCAGGTAGCTTATGGTGGGCTGTCGCATGGAACAGACCCCGACAAGAGAGAATTAAGGTGGAGAATTAAGGAGTGAGGAAGTAAGCAAAGGCCTAAAAGTATGCCGAAACTGCTCTTAATCCTGCTAATCTCTGACATTCAAACTACCACTTTGAATTGCACAGTTCTAATAAGGATTACAGGCCACTGAAATCAGAGCTACTTGTCGGGTAAAAGCACGTTGGCTTCATCGCATCATGTCTGAATTGCCCCCATCAGTGAGTTTAGGTGAGTTCAGGGGATTTCTCACACCGTTATCGCTCTTTCAGTGCTCCAGCGTTTGTAAGGTTAGGCGATTAATCTGAATTAATCATTGCTGAAGGTAAAGTAAACCACTCATCTTCACATTTTAGTCATGACAGTAACCGTGGAAGAGAAGTGACAGGAAAAAGCAGCCTGGAGGGAAATAATGGTACCACCCATCTTCCATTAAACATTCATGAGATCTTCAGTACGATGAATTCCGGTAACGGTTGGATATGAGTCACAACTTCAAAAGAATTCCAGCATACCTAGAGAACTAAAATACGTTTCTTGTCATCTAACTTCCTGTTTCTGATCTAAGAAACGCTTGACTCACAATCTCAAGCAACAGTTACCAGTGCTAAATATTTCTTTTTTTTATTATGGAAACTATAATCCTCACTTCAATGAATGATTCTAGAAGTTCAGATATCAAGAAAAGAAGAAAAAATATCCAGTAAGGTGACACTTTTCATGAAGCACCAAACAAAGGATTTTGAGCAAGTGACAGAATTTGTTTCATTGTACAACTACATTTGCTGCAGTCCAGTCACCTTTCCAATTTTTTCCAGGTTATCAGCCATCCACACTCTATGCTTAGCAGCAAAGGTATTTTCCAATATTCCTTGGAACGTGTTGCTGCTGACTTGCAATCCATGCATTAATGAGCAGGACTGTGCTAATTAATGAAATAACATGTGTGAAATGGAAAAGAAATCAGAAAACACTACAGCAAGTGTTAAATGGTTTAAATTGTTTTCTGATGAAGCAACAAAACAAAAGCAACTCCTCAACTCCTCCTATTACCCAAGGAAAACAATTCTGTCAGGTGCTAAACTTCCAGCTGCTTATCCAAAATTTGTGTTTAAAATCAAGTTTAACATAGCAATTTGCTTCATCGTATTTTCTTTCCATACACCCAATCTGCAACATTAAATGGCAGTATGAATTTAACAGCCACAACACACCTACATTAAATAGGTTATAAATGAAACGTTAGGATTTTTGTACAGGAAAGGTAAAACAGTGGCAAGCAATGAGCTTCCTTCTCAGAACTACGAGCCCAAAATAAACACAGTTTAAAAACATTTTTTCAATATCTGATGCAAATAAAAATACTCATTGTCAAAGTTTACAACAGGGAACTATTTAACCAGTAATACAAATGTTAAAAATAGGAGACATCGTCAGAAAACTTGACACAAAAGTTGTACGATACCAGGATTTGTGGGCAGTTTAGACACAGGCATAAGCAGGGAGATGGGACTGTCACTCTAAAATATAATCCAGGCTTTAACTACCAAAACAGTGAATATAGCAGTGCAGGAGATACTGCTATCACACATACCATTAAAATAAAAACCTGGAACCCAATTCCTTTTCCTTCTGGAAAAGGCCAATTCATAAGGCTGAGGACACAGTACCTCCAAGTCAATTATTAAAAAAAAAAAAAAAAAAAACATTGCAAGCAGCAGCTGCTGTGCAGCCTGTCAATGAGCCCTTAACTTTTGATGAAAGAAACATGCATCGGTATTGATAATTGCCTCTGTTCTAGAAGCCCTTGAGATGTTTTGTTAAAATAGGCTTATCAGGTCTTCAACACAATCAATCATCCCTAGCGTGGTTCAGGTCCCCATGAGGAAATTAAATTGGACTGATCAATATGTGAAGCCGTAACAGAACTCTTTATCATGCTGCAGTCTCAATTACACAAAGCTGTGGGTCTACTGAGTTCAACCAGAAGGCACAATTTGTAGGCTTGATTGCTAATATAAATGCCAGACTCTTAAAAAGTAAATCTAACAATTCTGTTTCACTGAAGATTAAACTGCAGGGTGAGATCTTAGGGAAAACCAGCGCTGTCACTTAAAACTCAAGTGGATTTGCCTGTCCCATAAAATTTTGCATTCTAAATGTTGGGCCAGATTGCCCTCTTTCCTCAGGGAAAAAAGACCACTGCAGGGATCAAAGCACGCTTTAAGTAACAGACGTTTCTCTGAGTACTTTTTCTTCTAGGTGGGGGGGTTTTGCACTCTGTAAATGTGAGATGACTGATCCCGTCTGGGACGCACAGAGGGGACCCTGCCCTTGAGAGCCCGGGCCTTCTCCATGTGATGGAAACATAGCCCCTGGGAGGTACCAGGCTGCTGCTCAGCCTCTTGCTTTGTCTCATAATGGAGGAAGAAAACAGAAAACAATACTAGTATTGCAAAAAGACTGACTTTTCATCCGTTTCCAAAAGAAATTCAATTCCCAAAGTATTCCCAAAGCAGAAGGATGGCACAAGCAAGCGCCATTTACAATTTCCGGCCTCGCAACCCCCTGTTTGGTCTGGCTGCCTGCTCCCAGGCACTCCACCAACAACATCACGAAGGCCACAAAGCAAGCTTGACTTCAACAACAGGAGATTAAGGTGAAGACCTTTTCTATACATTTGAGTCAAAACACTCTAAGCAGTCAGTAGGAGACTTCACACATATGCACTCTATTATGAAAAAACGTGTCATCGTGAAGCACATCTTGGCGCAGCTGTGTTTCACCATAAGCGGATGTGGATTTTACTGCTGCTCAAGCAAGGCCACCAGGCAGCTACACAAACCGGAACACTTCTTCATGGCAGAATACAGGAGGCCCAGGCTCACGGAATTGCCACTCAGTCTCCACATCCAGGCTTATGCCACAGTCCAGAGGCGCACCAGGAGGCTTTGGATCCAACACCTGAGAGCAGTCTAGGATAATACCAGATTGTCCGGGTACAGGCACAACATCACTGAGCCAAATCACCTCTCTGGTGGATACTCGAAACCTTTTTTATACAGAAGACCCATAAAGAGCAACTGTTTAGGCTGCTATTATCACAGCTGCCTTGAAAGCAAACATGCAAATTCCGCCTGCAACAGTTTTCAACAGTGCCAGTTACAGGCTAAACTCACTCTGGAGTTAGCAAACATAACGCCCAAGAAACAGAAGCTGCATTTGCTTGTACCACGGCTAAAATTGGCCTTCTGTCTTTACAACTTTCTTACTTTCACTATAGCGTTTCTAAAACCAGAGAGAAAGGAAAATGGGAAAGGGGAAGGACTTAAGGACTGACAGGAGAGCCACACAGAGGTATATGGGAAGTTGCAGCAACAGTGCTGGGTGACTCGCAACAGGCAGAGGAAGGATGAGAAAAGCACCAAGAGCCCTGGCCTCAGCCCTGACAGCAGGAAACAGTGCCGCAGCAGAAAAGAGAGTGGAAAGAAATGGAGATACGTGATCTGAGGGCACACGTTGGGACTGTGCATCGTGCAGAGCCCTGGGATAAAGGGTCATGGAGCTGGGCTGGGCTCTGCTACACCCTGCTAGGAACAGGAGAGTTGTTAAGGTGGAGGAGATGAACAGGGGCTTTTGAACGCTGCTCCTTCCCCATTTTGGGAGAATGGAGCTTATCAAGTGCAGGCTGCAGAGCCACAGCAAGCAATGGAAGGTGGAGCACATTGGGGTGGGGGGAGCTGCACAGAGCTGTTGGTAGATGGGGAAGTGGGGTGGTTGTAGAGGGATCACAAATGAGAAGGGTCAGCAGGATACATGGAAGTGTTAGTATACGATATGAGTTTGGCCAGCAAAAGCAACACTGCTTACAGCTCTCTTGTATATTTGCAGTTTGAACCTGACAGATGCTCCTGCACCACATCCAATCCACTGCACATCTTCCAGCCACCGTTCCCCATGTCACAAACCAAGCTGGCCACAGAACAGCTGCCCTCCTCTGCTTACCCCATTCTTGCCATCCTTTCACTCTCCTCATCACCATGTCCATATCCTTTGCTCACAGCAGTTTTTTTCCCCCCTCTCTCCTAATTCTGTGTATTCCCAAGCAAATGCTCCAAGTAATGAGACCTTTTAAAAGGAAACTGAGAATGCGAGCTGTGGGCTCTCTGTTTCACCCCACTGCTGACGGTCACTTGGCACACAAAGATACACGTTTTGATCTATACCTTTTGGAGAGTGGCCTCAAGCCAGAGTCAAGAGCAGACTTAACTAGTCCATACCATGAACGCTAGCGCTCACAAGCGCGCGCACGCTTGAGCGCGGCTGGCACTCAAGCAGCCTGCACAGCACCTTGCACGGCCTCTCTCGGAGGCAATCACACATCTGGGAGGCAGCACATGCGACACCTGCCGTCGTGCCATAGACCTGCTGTATTTGTTCAGCTAAACAGAGTTTTCAGATCAGTAGAGGTGCAGTTAATCATCATGTGCTAACTCAGAAAGATCAACAAAAGATCCTTTACTACCCCTGGGTCCCAAACTTATTTTTTAAAATACAATTTGCTCACTACTATATGGATGTGTACACATATACACACATACAGTGAATGTCTCCTCCCCTACATTTTGCAATAGACACTTTCATTTTATTTATGTGCTTTCAATTACAAGCCTTAGCACACAGTACACTCACAAATAAAAATCGTAAGTGGCAGAGTAGCTGGCTCATATTGGGCAGACACAAGCAACCCAGGCAGAAGATCATCTCCCCAGGAATTTTCACGCTTTTCTCTCGACTCATTGCAAAAAGTCTGGAGTTGTTCCAGAAGCCCCATTAGCGTGACCTGCCAGCACTCAGAGGAGAACAAGTACAAAAGCAGAGGAATGCACAACTTGACAACAAAGTTATTTTTACTACGTCTCTGAATGATTAAAAGACAAACTAGACTATTTACTATTTCTGTGCTCTTTATGGAATATTGGATTTGAAATGCAATTTAAAAGTCCGCCTAGCCTCAGAAGGATTAATGATTCAGACTTACTTTAAAGAGAGAACGCTTAAGGGAAATCTCTGATGGTAATACCTTTACTTTGAATCAGGTGATTTATTTACATTGCCCTCTAGTCCTCCCCCCACCCCCCACCTCTGCTTTTTAAAAATGACCAGGACTGAATCCTGCCACTCTGGAATTATGTGCTATTCATCGGTCCAAGCCCATAGTAATTAAAAAAAAAAAAAAAAAAGAGCGTACAATAAAAACCTTGCTCCCTTTTCTTTAGCAGCTCCATACACAACTGCCACACACACCAAAAATGAAATCATAGAAAGAAATTGTGCTCTGGTACAAGCCAAGCAATCTCCAGAAAGCCTTTTCAATACAACTTCTGCCCACACTACCTTGGCCTGCCTCAAACTGTAGCACTCAAACTACCTGCGTGACAAACGTATCTTGTTTCTTAATGAAATTCCCACTCCCTCCCAATGTACAATCAGCCATAAACTATGCGCACACACAGCTTCCCAAAACACCACCAGCCCCCCAAAGTTAATGCTGCCTGTAGCAAAATGAGGCTGTTTCTGATGGAGGTATTTTTATGAATAATTACTGTAATGCTTACTGCTTTATTTTACACCATCTGAAGTCACCAATACAAAGATAATTTTGAGGAAATCGGTGCACAGGCGAGGAATCTCTCACTGTAGCTCCGCAGGCCCCTCTGGTCTGCCTCTAGAGAGACATGGGTACCTGCAGCAGTCACTGGAATTGCAACGGATGGGCTAATGTGCTCAGGGCTACGGCGTGTGTGGTTCAGGGAAAACACTCAGAAAATGCCCATGCTGCCACCACTCAACTCCACTGGCACGCTCCCCAGCCAGCTCACATGTCCATGCCTGGATGGATCTTGGAGGAAAGGCTGCTGCAAGAGCTTCCCTGAGCAGACGGGCTGCAGTCAAGGATCTCCCTGTGGCGTTGCAGGTGTGAGAAGAGGAGAGGTCTCTGTTGCTGCCAGCTGACTTCCCAGGCCCCTCTCCCAGCACTGAGCCAGCTTCTTGCCTGGTTCCCTTCCCTCCCCAGCAGACTGTAACAGGCTGTCGGACTCTGTCCTGCACAATGAGGGAGAACAAATATCCTCTACACTCACCAGTGGTTTTTTGCTTTGTTTTTCACTGATTCATTGGATTAAAACAGTTTCTGTGAGCCAGCACAGCCCCTGAAACTGCTCTATCCACACAGCTGAGGAAGCCAAGAGCTGAGTATGGGGACAGGAGAGAGCAAGAAGAAGTAGTGAGAAATGAGGATTACAAAACCCAGCTTTCTGTTGGAAAACAAAGGTATTACAGAATTACAACTGGCATGGTTAAAACAACAAAAAAATCCCCAGTAACAGTAGCATGAACAGATCTCATTTTCAGCAACCCTTCTCCTTCCCTCCACCGCCTCCTCAGCCATGCCCAAGTAGCTTTTTCTGGGTCCCAGGAATGAAATGGATCAGAAAATGGAACCAGGTTAAATAAAAATAAAATTATTATTTTAAATGAAGAA
The DNA here is from genome assembly GCA_013398225.1 of Steatornis caripensis. NCBI lineage: Eukaryota > Metazoa > Chordata > Aves > Caprimulgiformes > Steatornithidae > Steatornis > Steatornis caripensis. The sequence continues at coordinate 41,881 of VZSC01008279.1, forward strand.
CAATTCACTAGTCCAGCTCACCACATGGCTATAAACAATTTTTGCAGCACAACTGAAGGCACAGGGGAAGTGTGGGAACAAGTGGCTTGTGGCTGGGTGCAACAAGACGCAGGAACTGCTTATGCCACTGCTGGCGTTTAAAGGTACGTCCATCTGATTGCAGCCTCCCTTCCTCTTGAAATCAGGCCCCTGAGAAATTCGAGGTGGCAAGCCCCAGCACTCGTTTGCCTTTTATCTTGCATAACCACGTGCCGCGTGCAAACAAAGCAGACAGGAGGGCAACGCCGGCATTTGCTTGGGATGACATTTCCTACGCGCTTACACAGGGGTCCACAGTGACACAGAAGATCCAGAGAAGACCCGTCAGGGGATCCTCATGTATGCAGAGTTTGCTCACTGGATGCAGGATGGCAGATTCTTGAGAACAAAGGAAAGGTCAGAATTAATTTCTTTCAATTGCCTGTTTAACTTCAATGACATCTTGGGAGCTAGTTAGTTCCCAAGGTAATATTTATCTAAATATGCTCTTACACTGGCTTCGAATGTTGGCCTTTGTTGCTAGTGGAAGTAATCAAAATACCGATTTCTCAGCCAAGTACCCTGCTGTACACAGAGTTCAGCGTTAGAGTGTTGTTACAGCTCTCACCCATGAGAACGCAGTTTGTGCTGCCTGCTGGGTCCTTTTGATTTACTCCGCAGAAAAAAGAGACATATAACCAAAACGCTTCCCACCCCATGTCACAGGAGAGACGAGAGACTTGCCTGACATTTCTTTGTAATACTTACCCACCCAGCTAAACATAATTTCTGATTCACTGACAAAAAGCCAAAGGTCCATCGTAATGCAGGGTGGGCAAACCATGACAAATACGAAAGCACAGAGGTAAGAGGTTTCCTCTTTATCCACAGAATAGATACAGCACAGATGCTCTACTGGAGCTTCCCTATGAATAGCAGGTAGCTCAGCTGATTAATCATGTGTGTGCATGTTTGATTAATGGCTGCACATCATTCTAGACTGTAAACAAGGAAGAAACTCATACAATTACAGACCTCTGGTCCTTCCAAAGATCCAAATCCAGTTTCTGTGGCTTTCTCATTTTCACCCACAAGACAGAGTGCTTCCAGAAATCCATAAAGCACTGAGATTCCATAAGGAAAACCACAACATGCAGTGCACCCCATGTTAAAAAACCCCAGTATTTAGAAACAAGATTTGAAGCCTGATACCTCTTTCTCTAATGCAGAATATATAACAACATGAATTTTAAAAGTAAATTAACCTTGTTTCCCCGTGGGTGTTTATTATTTGCACTGTAACAGTTCTTTCCTTTCTTCCCACTTTTTCTTAAAACCTTTGGTGTGTACTTGACTTTTTATTTAAGGTTTTTGTTACTGTAGAATTTTACATTCTACATTTTCCACTGGAGAATATCTGTTCTATTCTTCACAAAGACATATCCATGTCACCTTATCCTCAGAAGGCACGTGCTGCCACCCAGTAAGTATTTCATAAGCAAGTACCCTAAAACTGCAAGCAGCCAGCACTACAGTTTATTATATGGAACAGGTCAGGAAAGCAGATATGCTTCTACACTTTCCTACCTGGATTCAATCTCTATAGTCAGTCATTTCTGTACTTATCTGCTATAGAAATCCTTACAGTTTGGGACAGAGTTTAGGACTCCCCATTTTAGACTACTTTAAAAAAAAAAAAAGTCTGTGCACAAGAATCTCTTGTAACTTAGAAAGATCCAAACAGCTTTTCCTTACTCTCTAATAATTTTACTGAAAATAGCAAACATTTAATGCCTTTTTTAACAGATTTTGCTGCCTGATGCAGTAAAGATGATAGAGATCCTCACATTTTGCACTGACTTGACTTTGACATCAGGATTTTTCAATCAAATTTTTACTTCTTTTCGAGCTATTTGAGGTATTTCATGTCAATAGCCATAGATTATTTTGAATAAAACTTGGAATAACGAGCACTGCTGATCAGTTCAATTCTTTCCCCTTAGCAGAACTCAGCTTTCCTCTAAATAGCATTTTCTGAGTATAAATCTGTTTTCTGAGTCTGATGAGTCAGTAGTCTGTAAGATAACTAGCGTACAACAAAGCTTGATAGAATGTTTTAAAAAAATCCACATCTTTTTTGTCCTTCATTATTGGAGAGTAGGCTGCTCATTTACTAGATGAAGCTATAAAAGTGATTGCTTTAGAGACTGGGAAAAGTAATTTTCTTAGTTGATTCAGGCAACAAAGCATATTACCACTTAAAGGAAGACTGTAATACTATAAGTAAACCCATTACTGAAGTTGGATTGTGGCTTTCTTTCTTTGCCTAATTATAATTGCATACGTTTTTACTGTAAGAGAAATCTATTTTAAATATAATAGAGATATTAGTAAACTCACACACGGCTTACCCCACCTCCCTTCAAAGACTCTTTTTCTTTACTTGGATTAGCATTATGAAGCCCTAGATAGATTAGTTTACACGCTTCCTAGATCAAACACCCAAGAATTCAGGGACATTTTTTCATCTCAACACATGAGGAATTAGAATCTCAACCTTCTATGAATGAACAAGGCTAAATCCCTACCAGAAATGCAGCATTTATCCCTACCTTTCTTTTTAACGTATCGACATGATTTCATTCTGATATTTATGTATTTTAAAGCCATCACTATTGTTAAGAGTCACTTCTAAAATGTGCTGACTAGCATAACAACACTTGTACAATCATTCCCAAAATGTGGTCCTCGGACATCTGTAGCTCTGCTTTGGGTTCTGATGGTTTCCTTCCCGTGAAGGAGAAATCTCAATTCGGAAAGGTGAGAAAGCATACGGCAGAGCAGGCAAAGAGGTGAGGACGCAGCATGCCTCCTCAGGGGGCAGCATTATTTGGTCTTAAGATACTGCTTTTTATTTTTACATACCTTCATAATAGAACTGATTTTTTCCCTGCACTTTCAGTAGCTGATTCTCTGAGCAGCCCTAGAGTATTATCTCTAGGCTACCAAAAGCCAAGAGCACCAGCCGCGTGGGCCATGGACACACAAGGAAAGCAGAGGCACAGCCTGAACTAACGCGGGTCTGCCAGTGGCGCAGCCGTTGCCTTTTACTACTTCTTCTCGATTGTCTCTCAGCGTCTTTCCCTACCTCTTTGCTTTGATCCTGTCCTATTACCCTACCAGGTCAATCTTTGACTTTTCTATTTTTTTCAGATCATTCCTATCTCAATCCCAATTTTTTTTCTCTCCTTTCATCTGTGTGGTCACAGGTCCACCAAGAACACGCTTTGCCTTTTGCCAGCACTCGTTACTGATCTTTTCCTAAATTAATTACTCAGTTTTCTGTTTCTGCCCTTCTCTTTCATCTGATTCATTCCCCCCTTTTATTTCATTTTCATTACTTTGCCCCATGTCATTCTTCCTCCCTTTCCTTCACACTCTCCCACTTCATCCTCAGTTCATCATTTCACTCTTGCCCTTGCCCAGTCATTCATTGTTTCCATTTCTATAAAATGAATATAAATATACACATATGTTAATTCAGTTATTCATTCAGTCCCCCACTCTCCAATTACTTGAGGAACGTATTTTACTCTGTAACTACCATAAGCAGCACAATACATACTCTAAGCCTTTACAAATACATCTGTGGAAAGGAAAATTGTTTTTTTCTTAAGAGTTTTAAGGCTAACCATAGTTTTTGGGTGACCAGTTTGGTCCTAATTTTATTTTATTTAGCACGTGCCAGAACTCCTGCAGATACTGACTCATGATATGCAACATAAAGGTAGAGAAAGATTGCTGATGCTTGTTGTGGACTGGGATTCTGGGAATTCCTGCTTGCCCTCTTAGTCCAAACAACAACTGAGGCCGAGCTTTTGTTTCTTCCCATGGGTCTAAGGTTCTTAAAAGAACAGGGCACTTTTACACTCTCTTCTTTTATAAAAGTAATGATGTAGACTAGATGCTGCAGCTCTGCTGTAGCAGACTGAAGTCCCACGCTTGATTTACTATTGTTCTGACCAGCCTGTTGGATGCATTTTTGAGGGATTCAGCATTCTGGTTTGGTCACACAGATACTTCATACACTAAAATGGAGACATTTTAAAGAGACAAATGGACGTGCTCCAATATCAAAAGCAGAAAAATCCACACAGTGTACTGATGAAAAATAAAAAGCATGTGAGGAAAAAAATGCTTTGTCTTTGAGGAAATACACAGGAGATACAAATCAATAGCTTGTCAGTTAGCAGCTTTTTAGCACAGATTGACTTACATCCAAACAGCCTATGTGAAAAGTAGAAAGCAAAATAAAAGGAAGCCACAACCCCACAGATTCTATGTTATTAGCTGAGTGAAGGACACACGCAGTATACAGTCAATAAAAGTGACAGCACACTGAAATCATGGAGGATTTTAGTGTTCCAGAGGGACTAGACCACAAGTATAATCTAATTTCTCCAGTGTAAATATCAGCAACTGCCTGTGAAAGACAGGAATACAGCTGTATTACTCTCCTGTGACACTTTGAACTGGTGAAGAACCAGGTCTGTAGGACTTCCCTTTCTTCTTCATACCACACAGGACAGACTGAATTAGCTTGAGACTGACCAGTTCAGAGCTACCTGGGATTGCAGCAGGCTACTGGATGGGGGCTGTGTAACTGGACTGCTTGCAGCTGCAGCACAGCTAGAGGTTAGAAGGCAGCATGTGCACTTCTAGTCCCCACAATCACATTGCGGACTTGGTGCCAATCCCTTCAAGGCACTCACTCTAAGCTGCAGGAGACAGTGCTGCCATGACTTCAGAAGCCCATCTGAAGTACCTAGCTGGGTGCACATCCAGGAAAACCTGAGGGATGAGAGCGCGGGGCAGTAAGACAAGAGGCAGAAAGGGAAATCAGTTAGATTTGCACTGTAAGATGCATGTAAACTGGAAATGACAACGACTTGACGGTGAATGTGGCTGAATACTGACATTAAGTATGGTGAATGCACAGGTAAGAGGCAACTCCTGCATGAAAACAACGAAAGATCAAACTGAAATCAGCACTAGACATTAACAGGGTCATACGAAGGAGACAATTCTGCTGGGGGGGTGGGGGGGAGGATCAGGTCCTTGAAATAAAGACTGCTGCTGTAGGACCTCTCTCTCATGTGCTCAAAAGACAAAATGAATGCAGCAAATAAGGCTAGGATTCAAGCGAAAAGGGATAGTCTCATATTTTAAGTTGCTTGAAACTGCCCATATATTTGGATCCCACAGCTGGTGTTCCACAAAGTCGTTCCGTACGACAGAGGGCAGGTCACGGCAGGGCTGGGGTTCATTTCATTTTCTGAGGACTTAGTTTGAGCCCTAGGGATCTAATCTTGTTCACAATGACACTGATACATATTAAGTGCAACACAGCGATAAATACTCTTTTAAAAAAACCCAACCAAACTAACCAACAGATTGTGTGTGCCACAAACTGACACAAAAGTAAGTGGATGTTTTGGCTCTTACTTGTGTCTTACTTCTTCATCTGTAACCAAACCAACCTACAGATTGTGTGTGCCACAAACTGACATCAAAGTAAGTGGATGTTTCAGCTCTTACCTGTGTCTTATTTCTTCATCTGTACAATAGGAAGTAAGCTATTCCTCCCTTTTCTGTGAGCATCATGAACATTTATTCTTGAATAGTCATGAAGCACTCTTATTTCAGTGTTAATATCACAGGAAAAAAAGGAAACAAGTTTGTCCCCAGGTGAGGTCTTGACCAGTGATCAGTAAGCGAAAGAAGAGAACACAATGAAAATGATAGTGAAATAAAATATTCTACACATGGTTACATGAGCATAAGTACCCCTGTGCATTGAATTTGATAGGGTCCAAGTGGGAAGAAGATTATGTCATGTTCAACTAAAGTCTGTATCATAAGTGCAAACAGCTTGATGGTACAAAAAGACATGATACAGAGAATATACTTTTACATACCATACATGATTGCTTCATGGACCAATTAGAGAATACACAAGCTGAGAAGCTACTCTTGATTTATTTTGAGAAATGCATAGTACTGATTCAAGCTGCAACTGTGAAAATGCCCCTGTAGGATGGATGACTCCAGCTCACTGTCTTCGTAGCAACATCATCTGCATCCCACAAGCCCATTCTGGTAACGTTTAATTTCAGAAAGAAGACCTTCATAATATAAGGATGCATGTTAAGAGAAAATCAAAGGCCAAAGAGAAAAATCTTTACTGGCTTCCTGGCAATACTTGAAAACATTTTAGTAGAGGCTCAGCATAATAAATGTATACAATTACCAAAACCAAATACCCCTCCCCCAAGAGATGATGGAAGGTCAGTTAAAAGAGAAGCTAAAGAAGAATGTTAGAGATAAAATGGTATCCTTCGATAAGTACATTTGAGTCCAAGGGAGAAAAGGAAAGAGAAGAAAGGAAAGAGAGAAAAGTAAAATTAAACTCGGGCAAGCTAAATGTACAACTACAGAAAGTGAAGCAAAAAGATTTTGAGGAAATACGGATACTGAAGCCGCAGAACACATTGCTGCCGTGCACAGTGTTTCGCGCATTGCAAAAATCCAAATAGACTCAAAAGCGATTGCACAAATTAAAGGAAAAACATTATCCAAAAACCACAACAGATTGCTGAACTCTATGACGAGGCAGTTCCTAACCTACAGATTGCTAAAAGGATATAGAGTAAGGGGAATGTCATCCTCCACTTGTTTCAGTTGTTACACTGCTTCCGTAAGCGTGCGGTTCTGCTGACCCCAGCAGTGCAGAAGACCAACCTTCAGTCTCTTTCCTTTGTCTTATGGCCGAGAACAGTTGCTCTGTGACCCTTTGCTTAGGAAACGTTATTTTTGAAAGCGTGACATTGCAACCATAATAATCTTCTTTTGACATGATTTTAAAGCTTAGTACAGATATTATGTAGTCCTGTAACTCTTTCCCATCGCTTTATGCAAACACGACCACTGAGATTAAAAGCATCAAGAGCAGGGATCTGTTTTGAGTCACTGAAGTGGCTGTCGATTTCTGCAACACGTAATAACTAATTATTTGCACACTGTATGTAGTTCGTATTCTGTGCAAAGGAAGGAAAATACTCTGAACTCTTTTCTCAAGTGTAAGCATTAGAGACAATCACTCTATAAGGGTGTGCAATAAGAGATGAAAATGATGGAGAGTAGCATTGAGATATCATTCTGGGAACTTTTCTTTCCATTGAATTACTTTAGAACAAGCTTAATGTAATTTACTTTCCAACCATTAGGCTGTGTAAAAATTCATAAACACATAAAAGTACTGTAGAAGACTAAGGTTAATTTGAAAATTGATATAGGAGATCACCGGAAGATTAGCATGATAGTTGCAACTCCTTGTTAAAAAGATAAAGCCTGGTAACTAATGCTGTATAAACCCCCAAGATTTAGTCACGTTTATGGTGCAACCACGCTGTATGCAACAACCCAAGGCTAGGCGCAGTTGAGTAGCCTTTCCAAAGCGTTCACCAAATGAAGACCAAACGGTGTCAGTCAAACAGTGTCAGCTTGGACATTAATGTTCTTAGACAACTTCTTATATAACTTTGAGCACACAATAATTGCAGTTTTGAAGCAGAAGTGTTACTATTGATTGAGCTAAGCAGCAAAGAAGCTAGAAGAATACGAAAACATGTACACATCTTCAGAGATCCAAGTGTCTGTGCCATGTCATTTCAGATTATGGTCTCCTCAGAGCTGCCCAGCTTTGCAGTTGCATTTCACTCTAGATGACATAAACTCGAACAAGGTGAGAGACCAAAGACTCACCATGACTGGGAGGGCTGAAGCCTGCTCACAAACAGCAGCAATCAAAAATACGCTGCTGTGACTGGCCAAGACACAGCTTTCTAGAAAGACAGTCAGGCTTCAAGCGGATGTGAAACATGTGGGAACTGCACTAATGGACAAGACAAAATTCACTGACAGTAAATTAACCTGCTTTCTTGGGATTACTATGTAGGACCATTAGCCTTCATCCCTTTTCAGGATGAGATAGCGTTAGTGCTTTTGCATATAAGAGACAGCACAGGGTGCCAAAATTTCTGCAAAGGGAGCACAGCTACCTAACATGTTTTCTGAGCTCACTTGGCCCTAGCAGCTCTTACCAGCTCTTCCCGTAACTGTAGGTAGGAACTTGCATTGCTATCCATATGTTTTAAAAATGTCACAACTAATTTCTGCTAATGCCATCCGTTATTGGTTCCTCTGTACTAAAAAGTCTCAGTGACTCAAACCAACTACTGTCATACAGGAAGAATCTATTCCAGTATGCAAACTATCAGGCAAGATTTGAAGATGATCCCTGTGGTACGAACCTGCTATGTTGGACCTGACTAGTTACTACCAGACAAAAGCAATTTGACTGTTCACAAGATGGCTGGATTACCAGCACTCATAGTTGTGCTGAAGCTTATGAAATACAAAAGTGCACATTTCTGCCAAATCCATGAATACACACGCATTAGTAACAGACTCAAGCGCAAGCACATTTGCAAACTGAAATTATGTACTAAAATACTGATCAATCTACCATAAAAGACCTTTTCAATTACAAATTCCAAAGCAGAAGAACTACAATATTGTTTCTACTAAGCACCTAGCATCTTAGAAGTGCCTTACAGTACATCTAGCCTTAACTCATCAAGAAAAGCGTAATATTATTTACGTATGGGTCTTTGAAACAATGGCTACAGATACCGGAAAGCATGTGACCGATATTTTATAATGCAAAAGTACACATTACCAATGCAAGGGTACTGTCCCTGGGTACACAGTCATTCCTCTCAGCAAAGGTCTTAATTTCTAATTAAAGTCTACAGACACAGATGCTGTAGAGCTTAGAATTTATCGCTTGCATATGTGGCTCTGGTGGGCACAGGGTGTTTGGCTTCAGTGAGCCTTTTTCCCCCCTCTCTCTCTCTCTCTGCAAAACAAGCCTGTCTAACCCAAGGCCCTGGTTGCCTTTAGAATTTAAATTATAGTGAAGCTTTTTTGTGTTTTTTTTAATCTCCATTGGCTGTGGACGTGACAGCCTCATACTGCTAATTGCTTCATGCTAGAGAACTCTGTAAGGCAAGCTATGCCTAAATCTTCTTGAAGTTGGTGGGCTTCAGACTCATAAGAGAAAATAAGCTGTTTTACTTTGTGATCTCGTACAGTTCCTAATTTGGGGATACTTGTGTGTCCAATGGAAGTTTTATTCCCAGCTTTGGCATCTAATTTCCTGTAGAAAAATATAATAAAAACTGGACTATCAGAAGTTTATTTTTTTTTTTTTAGCCAAAATACATCTAAACTAGGTAGCAGGTAATGCCAATGGAAGTTATGTTGTTTACCCCAGCCCCTCATCTCGAATTGTACAGAAGAATCGATTCTCCAATGGAGTATCAAAATCCTGTCCTACAATCAGAAGCTTAAAATAATTCTTTCACAAATACAGGCAAGACATTTCTTTCAAAAACATATCTGGTGGCAGTAAAATAAGCAGAAGCTGAGCAGGGACTGGAAGCCAGGTTTCTTCCATCCCAAATGAAGTGTGACTACTACAAGGTCATCTTTAAATGCAGACAGAGGTTAGAAGAGTTTCTGCAAACTGACAGAGCTCAAATAGGAGGAACCGAGGAATACTACGGAATATCCTCCACACTTCCTAATACTTCGCGATTGCAAACTCCGTTTTATGAAGTTTAAGATTTTCAATCCTAGTTTAAACAATTTGCTTTCTGACTGGTGCCTGGTAAGGTAGAGAGCTCTTCTTCAANAATACTACAGAATATCCTCCACACTTCCTAATACTTCGCGATTGCAAACTCCGTTTTATGAAGTTTAAGATTTTCAATCCTAGTTTAAACAATTTGCTTTCTGACTGGTGCCTGGTAAGGTAGAGAGCTCTTCTTCAAGTTGACAATTTAGAAACCTTCAGACAGAGCAGGACTTTTAACCTAATCTTTTGCAACTCAGGCAGACGTTCTGTGTATCTATATGTGTGTCTAAGATGTAACAAAAATGCTACCCACCTGCTCTTTCTAGCTATGTTTCGTAAGGATGGACATGGCTTACCTTACATTGCAGGATCTAGCTCCCCAGCTGAAACAACTGAGAAATCCAAATGCTGAACATTTCCTTGCTATCAAGACGGTAGTGGATGTGTGCACACTTAGCAACATGAACTGAGGCAAGAGAGTTTAGGTGCCTGAACAGAAAGATGTTTACCCCAAAACCAACCAAGCACAAGTTTTTGCATGTTAATGTTGCCTAGATGCTAAGTAGATACTTGAATGCTCGAGTCTCTGATGCAAAACTGGTAGCTGCTGCTTTCTTTTAAGATGAGATGCAACTAGTTTTGGAAATTCTGTTCAGTATTTCACATTATGCAGAACTCTGTCAAAGTTATTATGGAGATACTAAGAGGTAAAGAACATAATGAGATATTTCATCTTGAAATTAGCTTTAAGATTGCTTGTCACAGGCTGAAAGCTGTTGAGAAAACATGAGGAAACACTCTCCAGCAGCGACTAATAAAATCTAAATCAAGGCATGCATCTACTCTGTTGTGAGTACCCAAGGAATATAAAATAATAATAAAAAGGGAATGAGATCTGATTAATAATAAATCAAAATATTAAAAAAATTAAAATCAGATGTCAAAGACGTCACCAGTACAATTTTCGTTAGTTTTCTTTTGAACACTCTAATACTTTAATGTATGGCTTTGGCAGAGTTTTAGCAAATTGTCAACATTTTAAATCTGAAAGGAATGGAAGAACGCATTTCTCCTCCTCTGTTCTCATCCAGTTTGTTTAACTCTGTGAAACTCAGATCCAAATTACTTGCTTCCTTCAGGAGGACTCGCCTCTGGTCTGCTGGTCCTCTCAAAGGATCCTGCTTACTTGTTCCTGAAAAATCATACGGCAAAATTAGTCTATTTTTGGTACTGCTGAATTTTAAGAGAGCAGGAGCTTACCCCATCTTTAACACCCTTCCCTCTTCCCTCTCACATAGTCTTGGAAAGACTGATCAAGAAAGCAATGGAGCTACAACTCCATTCAATGCCTTGCATAAAACCATCAACTGAACTTTCAGCTCTCAAGCACTCTTCACTCTCCTACGAAGCATGAGTCAGATAATATTGTTTTTATGGTACACTGTGCAGAAACTTGCCATCTGGACAGGCAGAAATCTCTTCAAGACCCAGCTTCAGGATTCCAGTTTCCCATTGTATGAATGGAGTGTATTTTCTTTTTAGTCTTTGCAGTCTTTTTACATTGATTCCCAATATTATCTTCACATTAAGAGGAATTAAAGGCTTGCTTAGAATCACAGAAAAGCCTAGGTTAGAAGGATCCTCGGAAGGTCATCTGGTCCAAGCTTTCGTGGGAAAGGGAGTCTATATAAGATTATCTAGCACTCTATCCAGATACATCTTGAAAACCTCCAGTGACGGGGACTCTACCAGAGCCCTGGGGAGCTTGTTCCAGTGATTGGTTGTTCTTACTGAAAAAAAAAAAAATTTTTCTGATGTTGAGATGAATGTACTTAAACACATAATTTTATGTTCTCCTTCCAAATCATTATGGAACTATTAAAACCAGCTTTAAAACCAATCTAGACCTTTCCCATGAACAGAGCCAAATACTCATGAGGCCACTCCTCACAGGGGCTTGTCTACTTTCTTCTTAAAATTGCCAGTGATAGCTCTTTCACAATCTGCTTATGGTCCACTGTCCACACCATTTGGAACATTTTCTCTAATACTGAAACCAAGTATTCTGGGCTGGATGTAAATCAATGTCATCATGGTTTACCCTACCAACAGCTTTCACAAAGAACCAAGTCCCTCACAACCCAAACACATTTTAGGCCCAGATAAATTGATCGGAAAATGCCCTCTCTTACTCCTATAGCTTCATCTTTTTCCAGATAAAGTTATAGTTTCTCTCAAATGGTGAACTCCATATTCCTAGGGTTTGCAGTACACAAAGGCTCTAGGTTAAAAAAATTGCTTAACTCACAGCTTGTTTTATAAAGAGAAACTGGACTGATATTCCCAAGCGATCTCCATCTTTTCTACGGCATAACACAAGTTTTTCAGTCCTTCCATAATATGTTAAAAATATGACATCATCTTCCCATTCCCCATAACTAGACAGGGAAAGGGAACTTGATTGTGGCAAAAGGTGAGAACAACTCATTTCCCATCAGCATCACAGCTCTAAAACTTTAAATGTGCCGACAGAAACAAAGAGAATATGGGACTAAACACATTTCCTCTGATACATAAATCATATTCACTATTGCTGTCCATCGTGCAGCAATTTCATTAAAACAAAAGTACAGTGAAAACAAAACCCACCAAAAGTCCCTACGCATTACATGAACTCTGAGCAGATTATCTAAACCAGGTTCCAGTGGTCCCACCTCCCTTGCCAACCCCCGCTATGTGTTTCCTATCTGTGTTGTACCCAGCATTTATGCCTGTGAGATCATACACTGAGTAAAGCAGAAATCTAATGCAAATGACAATTAAACCAGGAAAAAACCCGAAAAGCAGTCTGTAGCCAAATGAGCCCCCTGAACTGTCTTACCACATGATCACTGCTGCAAGGAAGAAGGCAGGGACAACATATGGTGGGAATGGCAAAGAGGAGGCTGAGATCATGCAGCTGTCCAGATATAAACTGATTTAATTTGTCACGGAATGGTATCTGTTAGTGTTTGCAATCTAAAGCACACAAATAAAAGCACAAAAAGCTTCTAGAGCTCCACCTTCTATTCATGTCTGTCTCCCTGCAATAACATAGCTTTTTAGTTTGCTGTGGTTGCATCTGGTTAAGAGAGAGTGTAAGCCTGGGCGAATGTGCATGAACCGCTCAGTGAGTAACAGCTGCACACGTGATCTAGTGATTAGCTCCTGCCCTAGCACAATGACTTTCTATTATTCTTCAGTTTCATTGCTAACATTCGATAGCTATTAGTTGAGTTAGCTGCCTTTTTTTTTTTTTTTAAATTGCATTGTGACATGGACAGACTCCTCTTTTCATATCTGCCTCAGCCAGCACTGGCAAAACAAAAAACATTCCTTGCAAATATATTCAAAATGATTTACGAAAAGAGAGTATTGGGGGAAAAGAGTAAATCGAAAAGGAATGAAGCAATGCAAATTGAAGAAAGGAAATCCATTGGCATGTCTTGAAAAGCATTAACACTGTCAGCTAAAATAAGATCATAATTAGTAAGAGATTTAGATTCTGTACACGTAAGAAATGATACAACAACCTGCTAATTGGAGACAATACTATTCAAATGTTACTGAGGAACAGAGTGGTACGTAATTATGTGCAAGGAGTGGGAGGGTTACAAGAAATGTTTCAATCTAGTAGACTGAACCACAGCTGAGAAAAGGCTAAAACAATAACCTTGAAAACAAGCATTAATAAGCTACTGTCACAGCACAAGGAGGATAAAGAAGAATATGTTTGTTTACACAGTGAGCCAGGTTTTGCCTACAGGCAGACCTACACTTCACAAGAAAGTCATATACATACATGTGTAGTATTTGTATACATATGTGAAAATTAAATATAGCTTTAGAATTAACTATTGAGAAGCAAGACTTCACACCCTAGGACTGCATATTACAAAAGGTCCTATAAAAATAACATCATCGTTCATAGCCTGTTTAGTAATAATTTTGACAACGTGAGCTAGAGAACTTACATGCGGTTGATTTTTTTACAATTACAAATACACTTTTTTTAAATTACGGCTATAGAAAACAAATGCTCAGATCTGGCTTCTGGTCCCTGTGCTGCCACTTTAATAATTGCTAGTTGTCCCTGAGAGACAGAAACAGCAAGCGACCTCACCTAACAGTGATGTTGTAAAAAGAAATTCATTAATACTGTATTTGCGGAGCACTCAGAGACCACAGTGAGAAGCAGCACGGAAAAGCCTATGAGGAAATTAATCATTCTGCATTCAGTGCAGGATCTGGCAGATGTGCAATAAAGAAAGCCTGGAGACATACATTAAATATGAAGATAAAAAAAAGATTCTAGCCATTACCAGCAGAAATAATATCCCCTGAATGAGCATCGTCTGCCTTAGGCATTAAATGTTCAACGTTTTCTCATTCAATACAAGGGAAAAACTTCTGATTAATGTGGTAAGATTATAGCAAGTACCAGTCAGGTATTCTATGCAAAATACAGAATCTCATAATGTAATTGAAGTCTAGCATAAATAAATGTTCTGGGACTAGTATTTCCTCATTTCCACATGCTTAATTTTGCAACGGAACAACACTCCCACAGTGCAGCAATTACTAGCAAATGTACATTACCTCAGCACTCAGAAGCTCCTGTCACCACAGCTCTACGTGTGTTATGTGTTAGCACAGTAAATCAATCCATGTTTCACGCTGCAGCTGCTAGATTGCTTCTGTAATGAAGCTACCTTGTTTTACAGCTAGGTCAAGAGAGTCAGGATAGCAAAGACATGACAAAAGAAGGCTTAGCAGTGGTGACAAACCTGCAGGTTCAAAGCTAGCTCAGACATTTGTACTAACATTGCAACTATAAATTACTAATTTTATTTTACTCTACATCAGTTCAGTTCTACTCTCCTGTCCACATACGTTATACTTTATCTTATCCCATCAGCTCAAATCTGAAGTCAGATTTCAACTTTCTCCTCTGTTAATCAGTAAGGACAGCTGCTGGAGAGGAAGGATGTGTAGGGGAGGACTCTAGGATGTACCCCTGGGATGCAAAAAGTCTATCAAGCCTGCTTTTTACAGTACTCCAGAAATAAGGAGAAGAGACAAGGGGGCTCCATGCAAGCCTGTCTAGAAAAATGAAATATGTCCTAGAATAATCTGGCTGACAGAAGGAGTCAGTAGGTTCATAGTACAACCCTCCCTCCCCAAGCCACTGCATGGGACAATATGGATGACCAAGTATAGTTCTTCAAGCAACCACATATAAACCCATGCCACTGTGCTGAGACTAAGACTTTTACCTGGGCTACTTTAGGGGGCACACTACCTGAAGATGCAGCATGAGGTGGATAACCATGGCATAAGGAACTGCGGCATCCTTAAAGGTTCCTGGGCAGTATATCAACAGGTACATCCCAGGGCTGACACCTGAATGATCCCCTCATCCTGACACCAGGAAGCAGCCCGCACAGCAAGAGTGCATGGCTCAGGGGTTCTAATCACCCAGTCCACTGAAAAGACAGACAAAGCTCTTCCACCTTCTCTGTGCAATAGCAACCATCTCTCATGTTTAGTAGGACAGCCCACTACCTGGAGACAGTCTGACTCTTGCACACAATCTGCCTTGGAAAGAAGAGGCTAGCCAATGTTTACCTAGCAAGGTGAAGGCAGGATCAAGAACACGTGAAACTCCAAGAGCTCCACAGGCTGTGTATGTGCTTTCTCTCCATGCTACTGCCCATGGCTTGTACTCCAAGCATATTTGCTGTTTAGGAACAATCAGCTCGGTTTATTAGCTGGTGAACCACAGAGTAGCGCTTGGACCCTCCTCTGCCTAATTCATACAGACACTGCAAGTGAGAGTTTGGGCCTGTTCAGCCAACTGTGTTCTGGTTCTCCATCTTAAGAAGCTTCAAAACTTGGCCAAGCTATTGATATATTTACTGCTTGCTTTCCCACAAGAAGAACATTTCTATTAAAAAAGGTGCATGGCATACTTTCTAAGGCAAATCTGAACAGTTGCAGGGGGGAAAAAAAATTAGTTATCTTCATGAACATACATGTCCAAATGATGATGCACACTTCCCTTTCAAGGATCAATTCTGATCGGTTTCTGAGGATGCAGGTGGCCAGTACCTCACAAGCAAAGAGATTAATAATTTTAGTAGACAGGCCTTCCAGGATAGCATAGCAAAGCTTAATGATACATTTGTACGCAGCTAAGACAATGGTAGTAGGTAACAGTATTTTTTTTCTCCAGCAGACATTAAAAAGGCTGATACAGATACATTTTCCATTTACTGTGTTATTAATATTATTGAACTAATGAAAATTGAGTTAGTCTTTTTTTTTTTTTCTAAGCTAGGCTACCAGCTAGCTTCTATTTGACACAAGCAGGACATACCATAAATTTGCTGTTCATACAAGGTCTACTCATTTCAACCTAAAATTTAGACAACTAAATCTGACTGAATGTCAAAACTAACCTACCTCTTTTCAGGGATGCAGAACCAAATGAAAATTTACCTAGCTTTCCTGGATATAAAAACCAAACACAGAAACTAAATGCAGGCAACAGAGCTGGCATTCACCACGTCATAATCAAGACGTTCTAATAAAAATATCAGAATTTGTAGAAATGAGCAATCCAAACCGTGGAATGAGAAAAAACCGAAGAAAACATTCATAGTGAGAAAATCAAGAATTTATAACATTGATCTTTGAAAAAGGCCAACAGTACGTTATCTACAGTTACAGGGTTCAAAGACGATGACAGCAAAATTCACAAGAATTACTATGTAAAAGCGACTTTCTCAGATTCTTCGTAGCTCAGAGCACTCAAATATATTGATCACTTCATTTGAATACTCTAAAATTTCCTGTCTTAGAAATCTGAACGAGGCACAAGGGAAATTGAGACTACTAAAACTGTAAAAGCCTATGTTCTGTTTGTTTGTTCAAAAAGCTCACAGGTCTGATTAATTCTCACATAAACTGAAGGAAGTGTTAATGACAAACATTGCTCTCTCTTTTAGCTAAAATTTTTGCTCATCTTTTTTTGAAAGAAGATAGTTTTTGATATTGAGTATTCTCAATAAATGATAGAGAAAGTATCTATTGCCAGGTATGTCAATATAAACGTACAGGCCCTACCTCATCTCCTCTGACTCATGGGAACTTAGGACATTAGAATCACAGGTAAAAGAAACCATTTTTTCAAAGACAGTTTCACTGAAATTGATATTAAAATACCTATTTCTTTTTCAACACATCAGAAAAAGATAATTCCTTGCTTCACAGATGTCTGACAAAGCTGATGTATTATTACTGGTTATCAAAGGATCAAGATTACTTTTGGTTACGTAACAGAAATAATCAAAGCCCTGCAATAGGCAGTGTCGTGAAATGACAAGTCTCTGTAGTTATTACCTTTAAATAACATGTCAGTCTTGATGAAAAAATTNTCTGACAAAGCTGATGTATTATTACTGGTTATCAAAGGATCAAGATTACTTTTGGTTACGTAACAGAAATAATCAAAGCCCTGCAATAGGCAGTGTCGTGAAATGACAAGTCTCTGTAGTTATTACGTTTAAATAACATGTCAGTCTTGATGAAAAAATTATCTTTTTAAAGGACCAGTGTCCTGGTTTGGGCCAGGACAGAACCGATTTTCTTCTAGTAACTTTGCTTTTTAGTTAAGTCTCTTCTGAGAAGCTGCACTCTCTGAAATTAACTGCATGTTTTTCCAGACAGTAGCTGCTTCTAGCAGTGATAAGGCTTGGTGTTTATAGTTAGTGCTGGAACATCAGAAGCAATGGTATGCAGAAAGGCCCTTGCTTATAGTTATCCCTATGGAGACCAAGGTCGATGCTTGCTTCTGCTAACTTTCTTGTGCGCCGGAACTGAAAGAGCAGAGAAGTCGTCACCCCTGCGACCCTGCGGTGGGGAGGAGCGGGTCGGACAGGTGACCCAAAACTGACCAAAGGGAGTATTCCATCCCATACGCGTCATACTCGGTATAAAGCAGAGGGATCACGAGGGTCTCGCTCTCTTCTTCTATGGCCGGCATCCGAGGAGGACTCTGTCTGATTCTTCTGCCTTCGATCCCGATCCGTGCATTCCTGAATCCAGCTCCTGCCTGCTGCTGCTGAGTACAGTCCGGGACTTTCCTGGGGCGTGCCCCGCAGCGTCCGGGTGACGTATTCGTCATCAGTGGGGGGGAGCTCGATATCGGTTTTGTACATATTTGTATATTTGTATATATTTCATTATTATTGTTATTCATTATTATTGTAGTTAGATTAAAGCTGTTTTAACTTTTCTAACCCATAAGTCTCTTTCCCTTTTCTCTTTCCCCCCACTTTGGGGAGGGAGGGGGTTAACAAAGAGCGTCTGTCGTTCGCTTAACAGCCAGCCCAGCTTTAAACCGTGACAACCAGGACTTCCACTAGTAATGTTCTTCTACTTGCCCAGTAGAGAACATTTACATACATGGAACTTAAACAAATAAAAGACTTATTTTTTTGGACAAGGGTATTTTTTTTTTTACCATAAGCAGATATGTTATGCTAGGGTGCTGCTACACACAGCAACAGCTTTGCTCAATTCATTTTTTAAAACTCCCTTAGTGATCCATATAGTAATATCATCTGCGTCAAAACCGATCACCATCAAAATACATAGGTTCTTTCTGTCCTTTTAAAAACATATTCTACCCTTAAAATCATATCTTTATCGGATTATATAGGTAACTAAAATATTATTCAGGAGAAGTGTGTACGAGATTAGAATACCTTAGGAGTTTTAGCAATTTCTTTCAGCTTTTCTTAAACTCTCTTTGCTATTTTTCCACACAGTTTTACATAATGAAAGTTTAGGTCACATAGTGCCAGTGTGTAATCCCTCTTTGGACAGGGATTTTATGCTTCAAAACAATAATTAGGAAAGCAGGCACCTGAGAAACACACGTAGCATGGAAAACCTTGTCAGTTAGCTAAATCTGACTGACGGTCTATTTTCCAGCGCTTCAGAATCATCAGCACCATAGACATGTTGTTTTATTAATTTATTTTGCTATTGGTCAAAAAAGGAAACTATCTTGCCCCACAAAGTATGACAGCAGTCTCTCTGGTTATGTTGCCTACCATTAGAATGGCCACAGTGAGTTTAAACATCTATCTAATCACTGCACCACCTTTTTAACCACTTATAAACTGCAAACATCAACTATGGTAACAGAGTTTCAGATTTTTGATAACTATGAACCAGAGAAAGCTGAAGGGCTACAGGGTAACAGTGCTAAGCCAATAGTGTGCATTTTATACATCATCTGAGTCTGTATTTTAAGTAAAAGGAATGTTACATAGCAGTCATATAACATAGCATTGTTACATAACAATGTAAAAACCTTGGTCTTACCCTTTGTTTTCAAGTCGTTTAGTACCTTTGATTCCACAGGCAGTATATCGCTCACTAGTTTTATCTCAATATTTCGAGATGCCAGTTCAAGCAATTTTTCAAAAAGACGCTGACCCTGGAAAGAGTATTAAAAGAAAGCAGAAGTTGTAAACCACAGACTTGTTCAAACAGCATACCAACAAATTAAAGACGCATGTTAAATCAAAAATGTATTGTATGACATCCGTGTAAGTACACTCCTTGATATGGTTAAACCTAACTGAAAGGTTAGCAACTCAAACAACTTTCTCTTGAAGAAATACTGTTTTGAAGACCAAACCTGCTTCTTCCTTTTCCCAGACTGTGCAATACTATTGATGACAGGTGACACTCGGAGAATGAAATTTCTTGGGGTTTTTATGTTGCATAAACATATTTTTACATTTACTTTCTTCTGAATAATTACATTCCTTTAAATCAGGATAAAAAGTGCAAGGAAAAGAGTTTATTAGACTCCAAGGTTTTTTTTTTTCTAAGTGGATCTAACTATAGTACAGTACCTTTTCAAGTGATGCCCATCTTTGCATGAGCTATATTAGGAAGAAAAACAATAATCTACATGTATTTCATACAGTTTTCCTTTTTACACTATCGTAACTTTATTATTTAAGCCCTATTTCTAACACAGAACAAAAGGGAATCTCATGCAGAACTAGATACATGTTAAAACACAAATCAAGATATTTGTTTCACGTGAAAAACAAAATTTTAAATCCCTGCATTTTTCTACATCCGAGAGACAAAGTGGACCTTCCAATTGCACAGTAAATGTTTTATTTTTAGATTCAGTATTTTAACTTAAAGAAAAATGCTTAGTTAGAAGCATTTAGCGGCACAACATCAAGAATAAAATATCCAATGTACCACTACTGTGCTGTGTTACTACAATCACAGTTAGAGCCCGTCTCCTTGCTGCCATTCTAGCTTGCTACAGCAGAGACCAGTTACAATTAGCAGTTGAATACACAAAAACTTTGGGTTTAATCAGCTGGCAAAGTGCCTGCCCTACTGACACAGCTCACTTTAGATTCAATATAATGCTGGCCCCAAGGTAAGGCTAAGACAAAAAAGCAACAGTCATAGCAACTTTCAAACAAACAGGTAGTCCCTTCCATTCTATGATTCTAAGATAAAGCTTTTCACGTTAGACAATTCTCTGTACAAGCTTTTACTCTAAAAATCTTAAAAGGATCTTTCTATTCTACAAAAATGGCCAATGCAAAAGCAGTTTGGCACGATGCAATCTGATGTAGCATGGACAAATTAAACATCGGACAGAAGCCCGCCTCCCACACTGCACCCAGAAGCAGCAGACAGTGGAAAGCCACCCTTTGCCCTGTAATTCCCAGCACAGATTGACACTTTGAGCTTTGCAAGGACTTAAGCATTAAGCAGTCACAGAAAGTAGCTCTTCACCTGTCTACAGTACAGATCTATTTTTGAATATGCACTTATTTTTTTAATATATATTGCAAAAGTAAGAAT
>VZSC01008279.1:62728-103734 GCA_013398225.1 Steatornis caripensis
ATATATATGGCAAAAGTAAGAATCCCCAGCCTCCTAAAAACTAGCTTTCTTAAAGTTACAGAGCAACCAGAGCCTGCATTGGAAACATAGAACTACTGTTCATGTTTTACTTTTGTAATATATGCCTGCCTGCTGGCTCAAATCCACAGCATAGCTCCCTGCTTATCCCAGGGCTCACAGGAACTTAGTACTGTCAACACGATACTGCCATAACAGAAGCATTAGACAATAGCTAATGGAACAGGAAAACAAAAACATGCTTTGCACAAAGCTCCAAATGCTTATGATAATCAGATTCAGCATTTCTTGAGGTGAGTAGGTAGTTCCATATGTAAAAAATAACACCTGTGATTTAACTCACACACTCAAAATCCCTCACTGAGTTGCTGTGCAAGTCAAGGAGTGTCTTTCCCTCACATTCGTCATGAAGCTGAAAGCATCCTTAATTCTCACATCAGTGGTCGTGCTGGTTTGGGTTTTTTGGGTTTTTTTTGGTTTTTTTTTTTTTTTTTAAGAGAAGTGACAAACTTCATCTCTTGAACAGAGATTTGCTCTATCAATCAAGTGTTAACTAATGCTAGCTTTGACTGAGGACAAGTCCTGCACTCCTCCCATCTTTTCCCAGAACAGACAAAATGAGAGTGGACATGCTCCACGTGTCACTCACTAGTGTGNGGAGGGAATGGCTGCTGCACACAGAGTTATGCAGTAGCTCCACTGTGATCCTGGGGAGCAGAGGGGCACTGACCAGTATTCCTGGGTGCCCTGGTGGCCCCCAGGAAGGTCTCTCCTGCAATTGCTGTGGACTGGCACTGCTAGACTCTAACTGAATCAGAGATGCTCAGTCACTGTAGTGTTGTCCACTGAATTCCCAGCCCGTGCTTTGTCCCGTTCCCCAGCTCCCTAGGGTGACAGGCTCCTGACATGCCAGAGTTCAGGCAGCCATTGGCCCCGCTTCTACTGGGTCCACCAACTGGAGACATCACCAGTTTTGAGTTTCATTAGCTTTACCTTTGCAAAAAGTGAGTAGGGAAAATCAAAAGGCTTGCATGACATAAATGAATTAAATATATATATATATATGTAGAAACCGCTACTCAGAAAGGTTCTAAGTGTTGATTTAATTACTAGGTAGAAAGACAGAGGCACATTGTTCTTGTTCGGGTTATCTGTAAAAACTGATTTTGACTAGAGGCATAGTAGAAAGCCACAGCACACAAAAATAAACACGGAAAAAGTATTCATAAAACTGATGGAAAGTGATCCACATTATCCATACAAATTAATGCATTAACTCTTCTGCTAAAGAAATACTTAGAAAGTTAACATCTAAAGCTGATAAAATACATTGTTTCAGGGGATAGTTCTTTACATCTTATTTCCCCCCCCAAGGTAATTATTTTTGGACATTATTGCCACTTCACCTCTACCTGTACAAGATTTCATTTACATATGATTTACAAAAGCTTTGATAAACAAACCTGGACTTTGTGTATTAATTTTAGTTTGGACAAAAAAGAACACACCAGTGTTTACTGAGTTTTACCTGATCTTAACATGCCCTGATGTGACTGACACACAACTCTTGACGGACCACCTGGCTGGCTCTTACAGGCCATGCTGCCAGCTGAATGGCCCATCCTATATGTGAATAGACCGCTTGGAGTGTGGCCCTGCATTCCAATGAAGACATCTTCCCTAGAAATACATCTCTCTTCCCATCAGGACATCACAAGCTATGCATTTATAATATCCCTTTTTGTCCAATTATGTTCATAAATGGTAAAACCTCAAATTGATAAACATTTAGGCTTTCCAAATAGAAACAGTTAAGACCAGGAGCGCACTCATCACAAGTATGTGTGTTTGTACAGGTAAACAAAAAACACCACCCAGTGTCAGAACTGTAAAGAATTCTCTCTGTCTGATCTCTCGCTTCGTCGTCCCTCAGTAGACATTCATATGCTCAGCAAGGCTTAGCCTAGACGCTCAAAACAACTACTATAAATTCACGACTTGCTTTTAAAAATCTGTACATACCAAGTAAATTAGGGTACTAGAAGTTCTTCTTTCATTGTTGAAGAACCTGGCCTTCTTCTCCATGAATATTAATCTGAAACTCAGTTTCTATACTCTCTGACATGTTTACTTGCAATTTTACTGTTTTGCTCTATGAAAAGGAAAAAAGACAGGACAGAAGGTCTGAAGAGTTTTGTCACTGCTGTCAGCACATTTGAAATGCTTCTCTTGAATACGAACCCTCATGCTGTCATTTAGACCACATTCCCTTTGCGAGACAATACCAGGCTGCTGTGCGACTACATGACAGTGATCAAAATCATTTCTATGTACTCAGCTTGTGAGGACTGAGAAATAGTAGCAGCCAAGTACTATGAAACTGCAGTATGCTACCTTATACCACGTTTACACTTTAACAAGCAATACCAGTAGAAATCTGCCCATCCTGATATTTTCTTACACTTTTCACAGGGCTGTTTCAAAAAACCTACTGAAAGTGACAAGACAGGATGTACAAAGTATTTATCACATGAACCAACTGACAGTCTCATGGTAGCTTTAAAGTACCATACATCCAAAACATCAATCCCAACTGTCCCTGCCACAGCCAAGCAGTGAATTTTAAAAAAAAACAAACCAAAGTTATTAGCGAAAGACCCTGAAATTGCCCCCAAAGCAATTTCTTAGCAGCCACTAGGCAGACTGATTCTAGCCTGGCTGATTTCCCTTGCCTGCTGTTGTCTTTATCAGCATGCATTCCTCATTAAAAATAAAATACAGGAGGTATGAACACAAAAATGCTTTATTTATTGAAGTACTCTAAAACTGGTAATTGTGCTCTTCAGTAACTTAAGATTCCTACAGTTCAGACAACGGTCAGCCTTTTCTTTCCACAGAAATAAAACTGGTTACTTCCAGAATTTTCTTCTGAATTTATTCTATATAATTCTAATAACATTTTTAAAAGTTGTCTTATGATCAAGCCTTTGGGTGTATCTATAAAGCATCACTAAAAATCGTAGCATGCTGGCAGAAACCAATAGAGCAAATAAGCGAGGAAACCTTAAATTTAACTTCTGCCATTCAATGCAGAACAGAGAAACTCAAATGCTCTCCTGAAATTCTTCTAGCAAAATAGCTAATAAAAAGGGATGGAATGTCAGATTTTGAAATATCAGCCAGAGTTAAAAAATGCTTTCACTTTGAAAACTCTCTTTTAAAAATTTCTTTTCTATGCCTCAGTCTGTACTAGGTGCATCGGGAAATGCCATTACCCGAAGAGATGTTTGTGTAAAGATGAGCTTACAGGAAGGAAAATACAGTGCAACCTGTATAGCTGACTGCAGCCGATTTCTGGTGGTAGCTGTTAGATTTGGAGAAGTACTCTTCCCTGTACTTATTTGCATTTTTTAATAAATTGTCAAGGAAAGGAGCTTAAGCCCTGGCACTAACATTTGTTCTACCAAACAAATCACTTGGGCAATTCGTGTTTGAGACTGACACAAGACTCATCGTCAGAGATTTCATTATGGAAAAAATACTGGATAGTACGTCTCATGTAAGCCCGCTGTCAGGTGAAGTGGGAGTCTTCTCCCAACAAGCTATTTGGGAGCTGAACAATAGGTAGGTAAATAGAGATAGTCAGAACTATCTATTTTTTGTGTGATCACTGTAAAAATCAGACGTAGATCTACCCTTCAATCATCCAAATAACCATCCAGTGAGAACTGTGCCATAACTTATGGTAATATTAATAGAACATGACGGCATTAATTCTTATTTGTTAAACCTAAAATGGAATTTGTGAGGAAGAATTTGCTGGAACTATAAAAGGTGACTCTAAATTAAGGTTTCTAAACATGAGATGAGCCAGAGGAAATGAGTTCTGAAAATCATGAAATTGGCATGATCTTATGTTCGCCTCTCCCTTCACTGCCGATGAACTATAAGCTGTCCTCAAAAATTGTCTTTCCATTGTCCTCCGGTATCTCTAAACATCAGACTGCCACAGGAGAAGTTTACATGTTCACATTCCGCAAAGATCTCAAAGCAGCTGTGTGACACCTCCCCTGCCATCTTGAAAACGCACACAGATGACATCACTAAGTCGGCAAAACACATGGTTTTCTTTTGAATGAGAAAAGCAGGTGTAGAAAGCCTGCTCGGTATTTTGCCAAATACTTGTTCACTTGATTGCCTAAGCTGTGGAAGCACACAACATTGTAGTGTCATGGGTTTGCATTAGGGGACACCCATTTAACAAGACTCATGAACTCAGATGGCTGAGCACAGCAGTTGTGACCCAGGCAGCTCAGCCCGCAAACTGTTCATTTAGATTTGTAACAACAAAACACGGATAGGCAACTGTCAAGGACACTAGGCAACAAAAATGAAGAAAAATATGGCAGGAAATTCTGCAATATATACATGTGCATACATATATATATATATGTATGTCCAACGTACATGTGGATAAAATGGACAGTATGTATACATATGGATGATATGAATATTGGGCACATACACGTATGCATGTGCGTATATAAAATTGCAGAATTTCCCGCTGTGTTTTACTTCAACATGTATATTGGACATATGTGTGTGTATATATGTGTATGCACGTGTGTGCATAACTACGCAAACACATACACAGAGAATGTAGCTAAACCTTCTAACTAATTAAGAAAAAGCAATCTAGCCTACTCAGCTTTTCTCCTTCAAAAATCCACGTCTGTTGAGGTGCTCTTGTAGAGAACCTTGCTTTGCAATATGCCTTGAACATACATATAATGGAAATTGCTAGTTATAGAGCAGGATGTGAGTCTGTATGGAAAATGGTTATGCCCTTAGTTTCTGATAAAGCCAGAATCATTCAAGGAACAACTAGAACTCACTAAGCGCCGTGCTACCTGGAAGTTTTGCATCTCATGCCTTTACTTTTCATAATGCTTCCACTATTTTTGGGCAAATTTCCCTGAACCTGAATTTGTAAAGACTTGAGGACATTTGACTTATACTTCTGAAAAGAACTAAATTACAATTATTGAAGGGCGTCTGAAATTTCACTTTCATTTACAAGTGGAGAAAGCAGATGTAACAATATGAGTTTCCGCCCCCTCCCTTTCACACACTAAGCTCTGTGTACATTCTCTGGGGCAGTGATTTGCTAAGAAACGCTACCTCTTGACAATTTCTTCAGCAATTAGACTGGCCAATAACAGTATAGTGTTTTAGGACGAACAGACAAGCTTGACAGAAAGATCTATCAGCTGTTCAGCCCACATTGCTGTACAAATGAAGAAGTGACTGGAATATTAATTGCCTTTAAATAGAAGTAATTATTCATTTTTGTAAGACTACTAGCAGGCAGAAATAGATAACTAGAATAGACTATTATGACAAATGTTTAGTTTTTCTGGCTTTAACAGTGCATTTGAGGATGAAAAAGCAAATCCACTTCTTGCATGTCTCCTCTTCCTTTTCCTGCTCTGACATTCAGCAATATCTTACAGTTTTGACTTTGCATGAGAATGTGGAACAGTGAATGAATTTGATGCTTAACTACTGAAATCCCAATTTCCAGTTTGCTATTTTGGTCCTCTGTTAGGGATTTGTTAGGCTCTACTGGTTTTGAAGCAAATGACATGTCGAATTTTTTTCAGACAAAACATTTAAAAAAGATTCATGCACCTAGCAATTCATGCACGTCCTATAAACATCTAAGGCACTATCTCTTTTGATTCATCTGCTTGAATGACAGTACATGAGTTTGAAGTTTCTTAGGCAATACATTTAAATAAAGCTTAGCTGCATAATTACACTGTGAAAAAACTCAATATTTTGATACTCAATAAATTTATTCACAAACTATATTCCAATATTTATTAGCATTCTAAAAGGAAGGGTTTGCACTACATTTCCCATTTGCTTATCTCAGATTTTCACTCTTTTAAATGGACACGCAGAAGACTTTTTCTGAAGAAAAGTTAACATATGCCATTCAACTAAGCTACAGCCTCTTTCAAAAGAGGTAGAATACAGTTCATGACTTAAAAACATAGGCTATTCACAGTACAATCTTTAATTGCTTGGAATACCGGTCTTTGTGAATCATCTACCAAAAGGCTTTTTTTTTTACTGCATAGCACCAAGAGAACTAGAGAGGAAAGCGAAGAGTTTGTGACATAGTATGTTAGAGTTGACTCCTTAGAGTTACCTGGCTGTCATTTTAATCCCAGTCTGCGTCAGCTGAGCAGCTTCTTTCAGCAAATAATCCATTCAGAGGAAAAGAGGAAATACTCTCAGCCTATCAATTCTTTGATATCGTAGTTTAACAAGTAATACTAAGTGGAAAGCTGCCCTTACCATATTTCTAGAGGATAGCTCTCAAGAATAAAGTGTTTGTTGGCACAGCATCATCGTAGTGCACGTCTGTCTCATTCACTGTGATTTATGATTTTTCCTATTGCTCTTAATTGCGTAAGTCTTAACACAGCTGTCTCCCAAGACTCATTTTGAAAAGGTATGAGAAATCATCTGATACTACCTTGTTCTTTATAAGTGTAATTCTATCCATCTATTTGGCTGTAGAATTAATCCACATACTTGCTTTTTTACTTCATCAGTTGCACCAGATAGAAAATAAATATATAGATTTATGGATATTCCTAGATTATGGATGTGTTAATATAGGTATGATTTTGCAGGTTTTTTAAGATTACACAGTGACATCCTTTCCTAAGATGAAGTGATATGAATATGTGTCGGATGTGTTATTTAGTCCAAGCGTGCCACCACCCTCAGAAAACTACTGTATTGGCAGGAAAATCCCCATATAAAAATGGTTTTTTACACTAGTCAGGTAAGTCTGCTACAGGGAAGGGCTGTAGTTCTAAAAAATTAGTAGTGAAACAACAAGAACAGATTGTTAAGGTCTCACCCTTTCGTTAGGCTAGAACATACCTGGCATGCTGATGGATGACTGTGATTGAGGTCCCACTGGGAAGATACTATGTCAACAGACTTTTCAGCCATATTAAGCAAATTCATCCAGCCTTGGAAAAGAGACAAATGGGATGGTGCACTGTCTGAATAGTTGATCCCTTCAGGAATATTTTCCACAAGAGCAACCCTGAGAATAGATAAGGAAAAAATAACCACTTAACAAAAGCACTTTTCTTTATTAAAAAGTTCCAAATTTTAAAGAATGCCAGGTTTTGGGCCTGTGGTTCAGCATCTGCTCCCAGAGGCTCTCAGCAGTGTGCCACTCTGCGACTTGCTCTGAAGCTGGCAGACTGTCATGCTCCGCACTTCCCAAAACAACAAACTGCGGAAATGACCTACTGTTAATGCAGCAAAGCCAATGAAGCTTTTGAAGCTCTGCAAAACTAGCTTAAACATGGAAAAGCCTACTTCTTGTAACACAGTAAGTGGGAATCAGTCCTTAAGGTGAGGATGGAAAGAATGAAACAATCTCTTATTGCTTTGCCACTCTCATCTTTGCATTTAATTTCTTCTCTCTAAGCAATGTGGCAAGACACATACTCCCTGGCATTCTCCTAGGTCTGCTTTTACAGCTGACATTTTATTACATTACAGTCTCTATATATGAATTTTCCTTTTCCAGCTGCTCTAAGCTACCTATTTTTTCTGCTTCTGTTTATCTGTGTAAGGCTCTAACTGGGATCCAATGGTTAAGAAAAGAATTGTGCCCTTTTAATTTACTGTTCTTTTTGGAAGGCTCCTTGATCTTATTGTCTGTATTATTCAAAATGCTTGCAAATTACATTACATACATTCACATGGATCTAAGAAGCTAAACAAACATTGTAGTAAACTGACAGTTCCAAATACGCTCCTCTGCTTCAAGGAAATGATGTGTTTCGTTCAGCATACTGCCTCAGTGCTAGATTTCCTTAAATTGCAGCAGGTAAAGCTCCTCTCTACACTCAACAGAAGAATCTTAAAAACAAATGCAAGTCAAACAAGTTTCCCAATTCTGTCTTTAGCTAAACACATGAAATTTTCAACTTGTCCAAGTGGCACTTCTATAATTGCCCCCAACATCTGCCACTTTTACTGTGAATCATACAAACCAGATTTAGGACAGCTGTAGCAGGGACTTAGAGAATGCTCTTTTTCATTGTATCCAAGTACACCAAGTATTTCCACACTGTTTCTATACTTATTAACAGCATTAATTATCAACTCCAGCAATATGAATATAATTCATAAACTTTTTTTTAAGTAAATCATTAATACAAACTTCTAGAGTAAACGAGAATTGTACACTTTTTGACTGTTAGAAAAACAGATGAATGCAGTATCTTCTCTTCACTCAGTTCATCCTATAGGGTCACATGGAAACTTTGACAGCTATTTCAGAATATCAAGCATGGTGGTAAAGTTAACCCATTAAAAGACTGAAGATTAGTATTCTTTAACAGCAGAGAAGAAAGAAAACTGAGCAAGAACTGTGACAAAGTAAACGTGTGCTAATTATCACATTCTTACTCTCCTGGCCTGGCAAAAAAATCCCCCTCAAAACCAGAACAGGCACAGCTCCTCCTTTCATTAAACATTCAAGTATGTTCTCTTACTCCCTAAAATCCATCAAACAACATACACATCACTAAGCTACAATTACTGATGACGTTTTCCACTTTGAACATACTATTCTCTTAATTAACATTGAACATAACTGCATTACTGTAACACAGCTGTAACACCAGTAAACTGAAGACATTAACCTTTTACAGTTAAAATATACTTTATTCTAAAGCATTCTACCTATCTTGTTTACAAACTTTTCAAAATAACTAGTGCCCTAAAAATTTAGTGCCCTTATCAGTCTATTAGCAATGCCATACTTTTAAAAAGAAACTAAGGTTTTAGATGTATTTCTGCTGCATCTGATCCTGTTACAGAACTTAATAAAACTTTTGTTAGATCCCTCAAAAGTCTGGTTAGTTCTTTTTTGACAGTTAACGTTACCAACAAGACACCTCTTGGTAACCAAGGGACAAGGTGCTTCTTGGTGAGGAATTTTGACCTGACTGTTGGGCTGAGCTTGCTCTTCAACAGAAGATCAGCTCCCAACTTCCAATCTGCGTGCCATTCAACAGACTACATCACTAGCACTAAATAAGGGATGTGACTACGCAGCTCCTGCCATTTTATAATTTGGGTTTGATTACGTAGTAGAAGCAAATGCACTCAAGTCAGCAAAACTGTTATTCAGAACACATATTAACTGTTAATACATTTCCTAGCATTTTGTTTAACCAAATACTAAATGTAAGTACTTTGTGTTCTTTAGCAAAAGATACTTCATCTAGCTAGGGCACTAGTTAAACAGTTGTTTTCAGAGTTCAGACTTTCCTTTAATAATGAACTGATTATGCCAAAAACCCCCAATATATTCCCCTACACACTCAAAACCTCAGCACCAAGCTCAGAAGTTAAAAAGAAAGTCAACCACCAAGTTTCTACCCGATTTTGCCTTCACAATCTTCCCTTTTCCTTTGGCACAATAGCAAAGTTCCAGCGCTTATTCAAGAAGAGTTTTGTTAAACCTTCTGTGCAAAAGTTTGAGTTTGCAAGCCCCAATTCCATCAATAAAAGCTAAGTTTAGCACTCATTTTTGTTCCATTATGACACACAAAGAGGTTTTTAAAATATGGTTGAACAAAAACTTCCCGGAGAGAAGGTCATCCATAGACCTTGAGGAAGGTCAGACATCGTGACGTAATTTATTCTGCAAAAATGGCATATTAAATAAGCAAAGCAGAACAAATGTAACACTGTGATTAAAACAGACTTTTCCTATGCTCACAATCATTAGCAGATAACCTTACACCTGTTGGATGAGATGTCCTTCCCTTCCTCGATTTCCTGGTGCTCTAAGTATTTCATCTGATTAATGCCAACGTAGGCTGGCCTCTTTGGTTATATACCTGAATATTCTCAAACCTACTTCATACAGACTGAGAAACCTGAAAGTAATGTTATATGATTTCTGTGAAGTTATAAAGAGACAAGGGTCATAGTTCGAGATTCTAACTCCTCTAAGCTAACAGAAATGTGGTAAGTACTATAATAGTATTTAATGCCTACCAGAGAATAGACCTTGGCCTCAATAGTAAGACTCTTCCGAGCTCAGCATGACCTTGCATTTAGCAATTCCAAGTGAATTCTGTCCCATGCTAAGAATTCTTAGTCGTCTTTGACAGATCTTTGGTCAGAAAGCAATGAGGCTTGTTTCTGATCTCACCCCACTTTTTTTCCTCTGAAGGAAACAGAGATACTCTTAATTTAGCATCTGGGTTAATTAGAATAGAAAGAGGGCGAGGAGAGTGAAAATAGGCAGAGGCTATATGTCTGTCCCTTGAATAAATTTGGGCTTATTGGCAAAAATGTATAGCTCTATCTGTTGAAAAGTTTAGTTGTAATCATTACACAAGTATAAAAAGAAAATTCCTTTGATAATTCAAACTTCACAACATATTTAAATGATAAGATGTAGAACATTATTCCCTCCAGTCTGTCTCAATCCGTTGTCATACACTACAGAAAATCCAGGTCATATGCACTTGTGTGTCTCAAACATCTGAATGTACTCACCAGTAAAGGGAAGAAACATCGTAAGAAAACACTGCAACCATTTGTATGAGTCAATAAAGAAATACAAGATGAGCAAAGGCTATCTTTGTCATAAAGCTGCTATATTTCAGACAAGGGAGAGAAAAAAAGGCAAAAAATGGGAATTGGGAAAGGTACTGCCCCACACCAGAGTCCTAGTTAGAGATACCCTCTTGTGACCTCTCTTAATCCAGAAGCTCTGGAACTGCCAAACCCTGCTCTAAAGGACCACAGTTCCTCACAGAGTTCCAGCTTCTATTTTGTTACAGCCCCAGAGCCTTAATATCCATTCAAAACCTACCATCTTTCTCAGACCAGGGCTTTCACTTGAGGCTTTCACCATGTCACCTTCAAGCCCTCCACTTCCTTCTACATTGTACCACTCCTACCACCCTTCTCTCACAGTTCCAGTCATTAGCTGTCATGCTGTCCAAGACCACCTTCTCTTTAGCTCCTCAACAGAACTACAGCTCCAGTTCTTGTTTCTGAAAGGGATCAAGAAATATTCTTCTAGATAGGGTATAATTACTATTTCAAAAACTTGCAGAACAAACTCACTTCTGAGTTCAGAGAAGTGGTGCCCTAAAAAAAGAGAAAGTATGGCACAACTTTCTGATACATTTGGATATTCCCCTTACAGTCAGAAGTAAAGATTTGCAAGATCAAGCCCCACAATTCTACTTGAGATCAGACTCCAGACCATAAAGGTATGCAGTGTATTTGGGTAATTACACAGTATATCCAGTAAAGAAAATTTAAACTGTGCATTACATGTAATATTTACTCTGCAGTTAATTACATCTAATTCTTCCAGTATGGTAAGTTACAACATCTGCTAGCTACCACATACTTATGCTGTTGATTTCAATTTTAAATAAAGTATTTTTTACCCATTAAAGTAAATTCATGACAGAATACAATGGTTAAAAGTGAAATGGGGAGCAGGCAAGACTGAATTTAAAATGGACTGTGAACTCTTAAGTACTCAAAAGCACCTAGATTATTAGTATTTAACTGAAAATATCACAAGCTCTGCAACAGCCCTCTAACACTGACAATCTCAACCGGTGAGGTGTGTGCATGTGCGTTTGTACATGAGTGCACCTGGGTGCACGCTACATATGCACAACACAAAAGCTCTTTGCTGACATTTGCTTGTGTGCTGGTTTTGGCTGGGACAGAGTTAATTTTCTTCAGAGTAGCTAGTATGGGGCTATGTTTTGGATTTGGCCTGAAAACGGTGTTGACAATGCAGAGATGTCTTCATTATTGCTGAGCAGGGCTTACACAAAGCCAAGGCCTTTTCTGCTTCTCACCCCACCAGCGAGTGGGCTGGGGGTGCCCAAGACATTGGGAGGGGACACAGCTGGGACAGCTGACCGCAGCTGACCACGGGGATATTCCACACCCTATGACATCATGCTCAGCTTATAAAGCTGGGGGAAGACGAAGGAAGTGGGGGACATTCGGAGTGATGATGTTTGTCTTCCCAAGGAACTGTGACACATGATGGAGCCCTGCTTTCCTGGGGATGGCTGAACACCTGCCTGCCCATGGGAAGGGGTGAAGAAATTTCTTGGTTTGCTTTGCTTGTGCCTTTGCTTTACCTGTTAAGCTGTCTTTATCCCAACGCCTGAGTTTTCTCAGTTTTACCCTTCTGAGGGTACCCCAGCTGAGGGGGAGTGAGCGAGCGGCTGCATGGTGCCAAGCTGCCTTCCAGGGTTAAACCACGACATTGAGGAAATTTCATCTGGCAGCCTGTTTCCGAATAAAACCCCAGCTTTACTTGAGCTTTCACTGTAAAGTAATTAGCGAGAAATCTGCCTGGGCTGTAGTACACCAGAGCTGCAGAGAAGCTCGGTGTNCGGGGGTAAGTGAGCAAGCGGCTGCCTGGGGCTTAGTTAGTGGCTGTCAAACCATGACAGCTTGTCTGCTGTTTGAATTTCATTCATTAAGACTTTGATCTCCGGAAACAAAACCTGGAGATGCTGAATGCTTGGTTTAAGACTATGCTTTGAATTAGATCTGCAGTGAATGGAGATATGTTCAGATTTATGGTATTAAATATATTTTTCTGCAGACATGCAGCACTGGGCTCCAGGTACAGAGCTTTATCTGAACATTTCTGAGTATTTGATAGAGCAGACTAGTCTGATGTTCAAACTGAAAAACTGCTCTCAGTGCCTCCCTGATGAATCTGTATTATCAGTAGGATTCCATGCATTCAATGATAAAACACTGCAATGAGCATATTAACACTTCTTATTTTAAGAAATCAAATTGTGCTGGAATTTTAGATACACAGAGCACCAGTCTCTGTTTTGAAGGAAGATTCTTCATCTTTTGATTATATTCAGAATCTGACTGGCTATAACACTGGAAGATAATGGTAACCAGTCACAAGGTATGAGGGTAAAATGGTAAAAACCTGTTGAATACGAGGTCCAACTAGATGGTCTAAAGCAGACTTTCTAACTTGCCTGTCCCTGGACACGTGAATTGCAACCTATCGGGATGGGACTACTAGCCTGTTGTGTTGGAGCACATAATGAAATAGAGCCATGGCTACAGGGTGCAGCAAAGCAGCATGCCTTCTCGCGATGCTGCCTCAAGACAAGGAGGTCCTGGGCTTTTGCCCTTCATCACAGCAGTCAGTCAGTGACTCCTCAGCCACACTGATCACATGGATGCAACCAGGGCACCCTGACACAAGAAAGGGCCACAGCACTTTACACTACAAATGCAAGACATGCAGATAATTTGCTAAGTAACATGTAGCCGGAGTCGGTTAAGCCATCCTGCACCTACTGCAAACAGGACCGATCTCCTAACCAGTGGCTTAAATTCTGTGAATACCACCTGTGACTGGCCTCAGAAGACACAGGCCCCTTCAGTCAAGTGAGTGGCCTGATCCTACTTAACATGCAGCTGCAGGAGGTGGCTGTGGCACAGGAGTGGGAATAAACAGCCTGCCAACTTCAAGTGTTCTCTGAGCTCCAGCCTTAAGCACTTCAGCTGATGCCTAAAATTAGAAGTTGCCTTTCAGCTTTCCCCTTCTATGGCTGCCCCTTCTTTGCACTTAGTCCCCTTTCAATTTTTCTTATCAGTCCAAAGAAGCAATTGAAGTATGCTAACTATATACCAACACATATTTTAACTCCTCACCACTTAGGTCTTTTTATACGCTCCATAATCAACTTGGAGATCTCTTTGTTATTGCTGTTCCCACATAATTGCTTTTGTGCCCACTCATCACGATGCCTACAAGCCAAACATAGCGTGCAGACATGCACAATGCATCCATCAAATTCGGCAGATTTTACGTGCCAGATTCTTGGGTGGCACAATATGAAAAATAAGAATTGCAGTCAGCCATTATATCAGTGGAACAATATTGTTTTTTACCCACTGAAGATCAGACTCAATTCTCTGGGCCTATCAAATAAATAACTAGAATCACTCCAGAAATACCTCTTCTCTTTGTACTGCCCTAAGGATCATTATGTAAGAAAAAGATGATTCCTCCCCTCTCATACCATCATCTTCAGAAAGAACAAACAAACAATAAAATCCTACTGTTTCAACTTCCCTCAGGTGACAAGAAACACAGTACTCGTAACATACCATAGACACATAAGTTTCAAAAGAAGGACACACTATACAAAAACACAAGTCACCTAAGGTTTAAACCCATGAATGATTTCTAATTAAATGTATTTTAGGTGACAAAATGAAATTTACAGTTGTATTTCAGAAGCAACCTTCAGTTCTCAAAGGCAAAACTGCATCCAAAAGAGGGAAAGAATTGACCAGATGTTTTACAATGTCACTTCAACCTACTGGGGATGGTATTTCCCTGTGCCAAAGCAAGTCTGAACCTTAGTCAGAAATTCAGTCTGGGCTGCCATGACCATTTTAACACTGGAACTAACATAGCAGTCATATAAAGTTTCAAACGAAAAAGGAGCGCAGACATGGGGAGGAAAGGAAAAGACAAGAAAAAATAAATAGCAAACACTGAAGATCTTCATTTGTTTGTACTGACATGAGTGATATTTGCCTGAGTCCAAAAAAAACATGTAAATAAATGAAACTTAGCATTGAGCCTTGAAGTAGCCTTATTGATTTTCTTAGGACTTCTGATATGCTTGATGCAGACTTTGGCATTTTCTTGAATTACGTAGGTCAGTCCAGCTCAATACTGATCTTTTCCCTCCATTACTACGTATCCAGGCTCATACCAAAATAATCCTTATCAACTGCCCCTTGCGATGCTGAAATGAAGGCTGTTAATTCCACTGTATAAAACTATTCAGCATCATTAAGATTCAATATCAAATCAAATATCAACAAAGAAGAAAAAAAATGTTTAGAACTCAAGTGAAGGGGACAGACAAAAATATACGTGAAACTCCTTCCGGAATAAAAATAATGTGTAGTTTTGCTTCAGGTATTTTACTTTAGGCTTCTAGCTCTGTTATGTTAAGCCCAAACTACAACATTAGCACACCCGTCAGAAAATACCTAGATAACTTTGATTTTTTTAAAATAAAATAAAAAGAAAATTAATATAACTGATTATTAAAGTTTAGTCACAAGTAAGTAAAATAGAGCTGAGAACTAGCAATTGCTAACAGGTATCATCATCTGAGACCCTGAAATCTCTATCAGGCAGAATTAACAGAATATGAATGCATTGGACCAAAGAAATCTTTAATTTACTGAACTGACTTTAATTGACTATTAATTTACTGAACAGCTAGGATGTGCAGTTTGGTCCTCTTGACTTCATTCTGGCATTTCCCACCAATTCAGCAAAGATATTTCACAGGTCCTGGACAAACAAATCTAATTCTTCCAGAATTAAATGTGAACACCGAGTGTAAACAAAATGAAACCTCTTTACTGGAACTTTCTCCTTCACAATCCTAAGATAAAGACTAGTATAGTCACAATTTCTAATTCTCAGAACAGTTTCTCCTCTTTTTTATACCTTCTGCAACCATTTATATACATATAGACCAAACAAATAAAATCCTAGTACGTCAGAACAGATACATGTTTTATGGAATAATTATAAAAATCTCATGGTTTCGGATTGGGACATGAAGTTTGTCAACACCAGCTAGGGAAAAATACAGTTCAAGCTGAAAAGCCAAGCCATCAAACTAGAAATGAGCATGCCTACATTTAATAAAGGCAAATGTAAAAACGTAATAAAGTTAAAATCTATGTGATATAGGCCTTCGGCTTCTCCTAATTTCATTTTTGTATATGAATTTGGCTCGTGAAGAGAAAAGAACCCAACTTAATACCAGAAATTAACAGTAGATTAACCACGGACTCAATTAAGACTGGTTTGATCAGAAAACAAATACACTATCCCAATGAAAATCCTATGCTTCATGGTCCCAGCTTTCCTATCTTCATCCATGACAAATAGCGCTTTATTCCACAAGGAGAGAATTATATGCTAGCGGGAGGGGCTGCTGTGGTGGCACCTACATATGAGCTTCCAAGAGACAGAACAAAGTTTCATTTTACGAAACATTCAAGTGTCTTATTTAATCATTTCACTTCAGGTGAACTCTTGCAAGATCTGATGAGTTCTGGATCATCAATATCTAAATCTAGCCTGTGTCAGCAGCTCTTGAAGCACCCACCCTATGTTGTCCAAATAGTAATCAGAATGGAAACGTACCACAACTTTCATACTAACCTAGAAGTTCAGCACTAGGATAAAGACATTTACTGTTCAATGTAATGCAAAAATGTGCCTGGATTGCTTAATAAGGCCACTAGAGATGTCAAACAGACATCATTCAAACCAAATTGGCACAGCAGTCATCTGACTCTCCCCACATTCTGATGGGAACTGACATTTCAAAATTAATAATCAAGAGAAACAGCCTCATAGTCCACATTTCCAGATTCTTGCAATACTTTGTTTGCTGTCAGAACTTTGATTTGCACCCTTTTTAAATGGGATAATTCCTATATTTTGCTCAGAAACAAATTTCTTAAAGTTCAAGTAAATCTAATTTCACTGAACAATCACTTGTTTCAAATACTCAAAAATTGTTCTCAAACGAAACAAAGGCACTTTTATGTCAAAGAAAGAAACACTATCTCTAGACACTAATCATCATTCATTTGGGAGTACACTGTAGCTGAATTTCACATACAAGGAGGCACAAGAATACAGAGGTTGAACATTGCGGTGTTCTGCTCATGGCTCTCTTCATGCACAACAGATACAAGCCTTGGGGATATGTATGAAATCTATTTAATGGACACATACCAAGAATGGAAATTGCCATCTGTTCCTTGTATGTATTTGGGCTTTAAGGCAGTTCTATTAGGCTATCGTTAGGGTATGATGAGCCATGCCAAGAAGCTCTAAAATTTGGCTGTGACATGCCTCTGTCCTTGTCACATGTAAAACATGCTACAAAACTTTTCAGCGCCTTATCATGTGCTAGAGTAACTTCCTTTTAGATTGTGATTTCACAATAGTGTTTAAAGACAACGGAGGGAAAAACATTTGCATTGTGATCTTATTGAAAAAACCACACTGATGCAGAAGGATGCCTTATCAACATTTGCATGCAGCTGTAATTTATTTGAGGCCACAGCAGCACTTCAAGAGCTCACATCCGCTCTGCCAAACTTCAGGTAGCTTAGCAAGTTTCTCCCATGAAAGCTTCTCCGTGACTACCATGATTTCATTCTTTATTTCCCTCATTTGTCATCATTTCTCTCCCTCATTTTTTTCCCAGATGCTCAGACATGCTCATTCCAGCTCATTGTGGAGCACTTTGTGACACAGGACAAAGATAATTTATCTCAGTTACCCTTCATTTTGATAATGTTTTTTATACAACAAAACTTAAACTTTGCTGTTAAATGCTCAAAATGCATCATTTTGAATGAACTATTCATTCTTCAGAGATTTTCTTTCTTCTTGCTCTTGAGAAAAAAAAACCGCTAGGAAGAAGCCAGAGAGTGGTCAGCATAGCCCTTTTCTGGGGACCATTAGGCTTTCTGAAGACAACAGGCTGACTCCTGTGTTTTTTCTTGGGCACTCTCTCCATCAGAACAGCTGGCTTCAACCATGTCCCATCCTTTTTTTTTTATTCCTCCCACCACCTTTTGCTCCAGTTACTCTCTCATTTGAACTCTTCCATTCCCCCTGGCTTCTCCTCCCCTTGTCTCCCTCTTCTGTGTATCACATCCTAGATGACCTCTCTTTTGCTTTGCTCCTTCTAGTTAGTCTTCTACTCATTAAATCTCTTCCAAATGAATTCATTGGCAGAAAATATAGTATGGTTATTAAATCTGCAAGACACATTTCTCTGCATTCTGTCCTGTTCCTCCACCATATCTGATTTGTCTAGGTAGACTGAAAGCTCTTCATTAGTGGGACTCCTTGTTACTCTAACAGTAGCTACAAACATAGTGGGATCCATCTTTGGTAAATTCCTAGGAATTATTGCATTAAGTAGCAGCAGCACGGGCCTCTGAAAATCTCCACTGACAGTATACAATATTCAGGGACACACTTTTGAGTTCTGTTACCTAAATTGTCATCATTCAAACTTTTTACAGAGGCATGAGCCAAGTCTAATTTGGCTTACTCTTTCAGGTGGGGTTTTTTGGTTTTGGAGTTTTCTTTTATGTGTTTTTCTGTTTTGGTTTGGTTTTTTTTTAAGAGGGTTTATGGACAGACATCTTGGCAGCTCCCCAACAACAAGCAGCACAGCAGTAACAACTAAGACTTCTGATCACTATTTCTAGTGATAATTCCTTGAAAGTCTGCTGCAGCGTACCTTCAGCTGCCATAAACAGAAAAATACATATATTGATTTAAAAATGTGGTTACCCTACCTACAAGCAGCTTACATGGTAATATCGTACGCCACGGACAATGTGTACGAACTTCAGCAGATGTTCCAAACTCAGATGCAAAAGGTTTCCTGGGTGATCAAGTCCCTGTCCTTGCTACTTCAGGCAATGTTTCATAAGCTTTTATTCTTAAGTTATCCAGTTGATGAAAAGCTATTAGAACAAGGAAGGGGGTTTACTACCGCTTGTCATACTGGAATATTTTTTATCTTGCTCCTTTTATAGGTAGAAACCTACTTCATTTGATATCCTTTTACCTGCTCTATCCTTTAACCTCAGTAATCCAGATTCAACCCTGGAATTTCTCCATCCTGTGATATTTTTATGGATGACAATCATTTCCCTTCTTAGCTTTCACCCTGTGCAGCCAAGTGCCTTTAGTGTCTTTTTTATTAAATAGACTCTTCATTGCTAGAACCTCCTCCTACTCAGCATGAGTTTAACTTCTTAATTATTGATGGTAAGTTACACATATTATTCCAGATTAAAACTTATTAATGCCATTTTGAAAGGCATTGATACTTCCTTTGCACTTCTGGTTACATCTTGTTGACATAAGTAGTACTGCATCAATCTCTAAGCAATTCTGTCTTCTTTTATTACAGTTTCCCTAAGGAATTGTTTTCCTTAAACAGTATAAAGTGTGTGTATATATATCTCTATAGTATAAAGGAAAATCTAGTTAAGTTACAGTTGTACCACTGCTTAGGAATTCCTAAAATCAAACTGTTAACCAAAATGGTATGTATATTTCCCATAAGAAACCAAAAGACATATTTAAGATCCATTATAACCTCACAAATTTGAAAAAGGGTTTTCCCATCCTCACTCTGAAGAAATGGCATTTTTGGATCACATTTATTTTCTGCCTTCAGATCATGTATTTTCTTACAGAAATTTAATTCTAATGATGTCAGTGGGGAAACACATCTTTAGGAGGCTTTATAGTCAGCTGTTACTTTAGTCACACATTTAAGTCAGAAAACTGATTAAGCCAGGCCTCTGCCATTCCCTGCTTCTGCATGACTGCTCCAATTTGAAGTTCAAAGAGTAAAACAAAGTAGAAAAATACCAAGACTAAAGAATAAGACCAATTAAAAGCCAGATAAATCCTGAAATGTGTAACAGACGTAAGAAAAATCTTTTTACAACCCTTTTCTAAAACTGTAAGCAACACATTCCAACAAAACACTTGACAGTTGAGGTAGCTTTATTTCTCTCAAAGCTGCTTCTCAGGATGTTTTATTATTACTTTCAACTAATCCAAGAACAGACTAACCACAGAATCTGAGGAGCAATAAACTACATGAAATACGAAACATGAGAAATGCTGTGAAGCACAGAGGACAAAAAGAAGGTGAAAATACAGAAAGTCTGCAAAGAGTAATTTTGAGGTGTTAATCCAGTCCCTGATAAGAAATTTTATCAAGACTGGGGATCTGCAGCAAAGAAACTTGAAGAAATTCCACTGAAAGACACAGAATTTACCCTTAGCAAATATACTAGAGATTGCCAGAATCACCTACGTCATACTGAATCCTAGAGAAGGTAGACACCCCTCTGAGACGTGGACATAAAAAGCTCACGTAACTATATAAGGAAGAACACCACTGCAGAAAGGAATAAGGAGCTCCAACCGGCCTTCCAGCAAACAAACCAGCAGACAGTATCATCAAACAATTCAGGTTAGAAGATATTCCTAGAAATCATCTAGTCTAACCTCCTGCTCAAAACAGGTCCACATAGATCAGGCTGCTGAGCACTTTCTCCGGTAGAGTGTTGAATACGTCCAAGGACTGAGATTACACAATCCTCTGCGTGCCTGTTTTGATATGTGACCACTCTCACAATGGAGAAAAAAACCCTCCAACCCATGCACTTTATCAGAATTTCCTGTGCTGCAATTTCTATCTGTTGCCTCTTGTCCCCATCACTGTGCACCCTCAAGAAGACTCTGGTTCTGCTGTCTCTATAACCATCCATAGGGTAGCTGCAGATAGCACCAAGATACCTCCTCTTCTCCAGGCTAAACAGTTCTTTCAGTCTCTGCTTGTACTTCGTGCACTCAAGTCCCCTAAGCATTCTAATGACTGTTCACTAGATCTGCTCTAATGTGTCAGTTATCTTTCTGGTATCGGTGGACCCCAAACCGGAGACAATACTCCAAATGTCATCTCACAGGTGCTGAACAGAGGGGAAGAATAATTTCTCTCACCCTGCTGGCTACATTCTTGCTTATAAAGCCCAGTACACAGTTGCCCTCCTTTGACTCAGATTCAAGCTTGTTGTCTACCAAGAACCCCAGATCCTTTTCTGCAAAGCTGCCTTCTAACCGCTTGCACAGGGTTATTCCAATCCAGGTGCAGGACTTCACATTTGCCAACACTGAACTGGTACTGATGATCGCAACTGTGAGCCCAACAGAACAGCTGGGGTTCCACCCAGTTCATGCTCTTCCCTAACGAAATAACAATGACACCAACAAAATCATGAGCTGAAGCAAACAGAAGAAAC
The DNA here is from genome assembly GCA_013398225.1 of Steatornis caripensis. Lineage (NCBI taxonomy): Eukaryota > Metazoa > Chordata > Aves > Caprimulgiformes > Steatornithidae > Steatornis > Steatornis caripensis. Next base: position 83,807 of record VZSC01008279.1, read on the forward strand.
AACTTCTCAATGAGTTACGAATGCAAAATGTTTCATGTCTTTATATAAGGGACATCAACATCGTCTGATTACTTGTTGCTACCTAACATGAAACATGGCCTGTCCCAACAGCTTTTCAAGATTATTTTGCCATTTACAACAGTAGGATTTGCAAACTACAATATTTGGAGATTTGCTGGTTGCACACACTATTTCTGAATAGGTGACAAATGCACAGCGCCATTTCCTTAAGTTAGTACTACACAACATGAAAGTTCCTTAAAGGCAACAAAAAAACTGTTGTAAAGGAAAAAAAAATTTAAGAATAAAGATTCTGTGATAAAGGCTAGTGATATTTTACACCGATTTCAAATGAACAGTAACCTGAGAAATCTGATAAAACTTTTCATTTAATACTGGTCTATTAAAAGTCAAATAGCCTATGTTAATAATGAAGTAAAATGGCCTGCCCTATTACCTAGGTTCCTCTAGCTCTTAATATGTAGCACTCATTCTGGCTTTTCATCTGCAAATGAATTACGTTTGTGCACTGCAGTATTAATTTTCTGTAACTCCAGACCATAAGACCATGTCTTGTCTTGTATGATATTACGCAATTCTTTTGTGAAATACCAGGTTCTTCCTAACATTGACAATATTTGTCAAACTAGTGTTTGAGCACAAAATACACTAGTAAAAATATTAAATGGTATTGATCTTGAGGATCACTGATTCTTGAAAAGCACTGCTGTACCCTCTCTGTTCCTGGTTTTACAGTACCCACTGTTGCCTTCCCTTGTGGCAATTTCTCATCCACCAAATGATTTGCTCAGACTGATACAGAGTAGATCGACTGCCTTCCCTTGTTAGACAAAGCAGTCAGTTACCTTCTAACTTGTAATATATTAGTCTGATACAACCTATCTTTTGCAAAATCAAGGTAAATTTTATCCCTCTTTCCAACATCTCTGTGCTAAAACATTATGTAACACTGAAGTCAAATTTACAGGCTGCGAAAAAAAAAACCTAGGTAGAGGATATGTTACCTTATAAACACCACCTGGAAAGCAGAAAGCTGAAGTACCCTATCCTAAAGAGACAAGGTTTTTATCAGTACAGATGAAAATAATTTTACTTGACTTAATCATACATTATAATGAGTAAATGAATAATAAAAAAAGCAATACAGACAGGAAACTCACTTGCTACAGTAAACCAGACATACGGAAATGATTGATTAAATTATTATCCACCAAAACCAACTGTAAGGCAAGAAAAGTGAACACATAAATCCAGAAGTAAAGCTTATTTCAGAGAAACATCAATAGGAACACTAACTGGTAAAGCAAAAATATTCCCTAACGTACTTGAGTTCAGCAGCTGTGCTTATTAAAGACATTTATGGCTAGAAATCTCTACATAAAAACAGGTTCAAGAAGAGAGAAACAAAAAATGTTCTAGTATCTCAATTTGTACAAAGTGATTGGATATGAAGCCATCTTATTTTGATCAAAAAAAAGAAAAAACCCCTCTTTTATTGGTTACTCAGGCTATTCCTTTTCTATATTAAAAAACCCTCAAAATTATTTCATTTTCTCATTTCCAGTACTTTCTGGACCTATACTTTCTCAGTTAACATAACTAAAGGTAAGTTCATCAGGGCTGCCTGCAGTACCCATAGAGGCTAAACTACCACTCATTCTTTTCTCATCCTGTTTCTCATACCTATCATAAACTACGTCCTATAGCATCTTATGGTAAATAATTTACCCAGGCTTAATGAAATACTAAGGATTTACAGGTCTACACTGCTGAAATTTTATTGTCCCATTGCAGGATAAAAACGTCTGATGAAAACTCAGCAGTGTTTTGACATAGGAATTGTTTTGCTCCATGTCAATCTTCTCAGAAGTTCCACACTAACATGGTTTAGTGGTGGACTTGTCAGTGCTAGGTTAATGGTTGGACTTGATGATCTTAAAGGTCTTTTCCAACCTAAATGATTCTAATAACAAACTTCCTAACAGTTCACTTCTAACAGAACTTAGCTCTAACTTAATCATTTTACATAAACTCCAAAAATGCCTATACATAAGAGGTTCTACCTTAGTTCACTTCTCAAACCCATTAACTGTCTGATCTCGTTAATACTCAGGTTTAGTTAATTCTGGCCCAGCGATTTTTTTGTGCCTCATGAGTTTATGCATACAAAAAAAGAAGAAATAATTAGGATGTAGAACAATCAGAAATGTTTTAATTTGTAAGGAATGAAAATTGCAAGCGAACATTTTTAACAGTCAGATTTAAATGGTTATTGATGATCAAAAGTATTCCAGAAAAAAGCCATTCCGGGCTGTTTAATATCCACTGTAAGGACCAGGATCCCCTGGGAGTACCCTCAGCAGTGGGCACGTGCACACAGAATTTTAAAAATCACATGCTTTGTCTTGCTCCTTCTATGGGCCCTATGAACTTTGCATTGTTTCCTATCCACCGGTTTCACAGACAGCGCAAAACACACCACAAAACACGTACCTGGTCATGTCCCTGATCCAGTGATTACGATAGTCTTCTGAAAGGGAAGATGAAAAGAAAAGCTTACAGCTCGGCTCTTCTGCTTTCCATCTACTGCTCGCTCTATAAAGGCAGGCACCAACCTCCTCGCCTGGCATGGTTAAGAGCTCAGTGATGTGAGCTCTGCTTGGTTGGGTCTGAGCATATCTTCCAGATGTGTAACTGCCCACAGGAACATTTTAATTATGAATCTCAAGTTTGTGGAAGGATGAGATGGGGAACTCTGCTAAAAAGACAGCAGTCTTAGAAATGCAGAGTAGGAGAAACCTTGCGTGGTTGGGGAGGATTTTTTTACTGGGGTAATTTTTAAATGTCATTTTTTCATTTTTAATAGATTTTTTTTCTGCACAATTTCTGCCTAATTTGCGTTTCAGTACACAAGGTGCGGCTTGGGATATCTACGTGATTTTTCAAAGAAGGTCATTTCCAGTAAAAGTTACAATAAAACAAAGTGAGAGGACAGAACTATCACAAGCAGTTTATAGTTCTCAAAATAATTTAAAAACCAACATGATGCCAATATGACAACATAGGCATATTGTCTGGTTTGTTATAATTCTAGCATAATTACATGGTGAAGAAGTTCTTGGCCACAGGAGTAACCAAGTGCAAAACCAAGGCTGAAAGAATTTCTCCTAATTTAGCTAAAATAGTTGTTCAGGACAGGACTTACTCTTGTGCCTGAGGAAACTTGTAACAACATTCCACTAACTTCTTTTAAAGGATCACAATCAAGTATTTGGTAAATAGGGTTTTCCCTGTTGTTCTGAGTATTGCACAGATGAAAAATAAATCATTTACAATACTCTCTTGACCAGATAGTTTCCACTCTATTAGCCTTCTCCTTATTACGCTGTTTTCTGACTCAATTCAATTTGTGATGAATACTTGTCAATACCTTATTTACCTTGCAATGCATTCCTAAAAGAAGTCTTCCAATATTAAATTAGCATCTCTCTGCCAATTAATGGATTTGTCTTTCCTCCTAAAATACGTTGCAACATAACTTCTTTTCCTCATTTTCTTTAATCCTTCAGGTCTTGGCTGACAGTCCTCCAAATATACGTTAAGTCACTGATCCAACTTCAGGAGCTTACTCTGGCACATCCTCACCACTGTATTTGATTATCCAGGTTCTGGGAAGTTCATTCTAAATCTACCTTGGACAAAAAACCGCACTTTACTTCGATAATAACACAGCCATTACTGTGATTTAGAGCACACAGAAATAAGTGATTTAAATAATTCTTATTTTATACTCTCTATATTCCTTTCCTACTGTCCAGTTTCAAATACTTACTAGATGAATAAAATCAGTCTTATTTGCCACTAGCTCGAATACAATCAGAAAAATACAATTATTAAAACAAGTTTGTATATAATAGCAAGGAGGGTTTTTTTACACCTTACAAATGTATAGAATAAAATAAAAATCAGTCTACAAATTGCATGTCTGGAAAATAACTAAATTTTTGGGAAACTAGTTTAATCCCTGGAAGAACAAACTGTAAATAAATATGAAATTCAAGAGAGTTCACCAAGTAGCATGTCTATTCAAGAACATCAATGAAAACAAAACTACAAAATGATAAATTCTGATGGAGGTTACCAAAATAAGAAGCAGGGCAGGCAGACCTAACACAAACACTACCACCACCCTTCCACCCCGCAAAAAACCCCACCACAACCCAAACAGGCAGAAGGTATGCGAGCATTATATAAGAAGCCAGAGGTGTGTTCCCAATTGCTATGGTACATTCAAGCTTTCAAGTTTAGGACAGACCTTTTAGGTACCGATACTTGGAAATGGATTTGACTTATTCCTGTTAGTCTCTTCTCTGCAGCATCAATGAAAACAAACTGATTGCAGAGAAATATGAGATGCAGATTCAAGACAATAATACTGTGAACAGCTTGATAAAGTGGGGCACACTGTGCCCGAAAACTGCTTTCAAAAATAAACAGCACTCTTTCAATAGGAAATAGACTCCAGGAAAAAAATAGAGGTGGTCTTAAGTAACATGAAAGTCATCTTGTGTCTTCTAGACACAACTGCCTGAAAAGCACAGGACACGACCATAACAGCCTGGCACAGACACTGAACATCCCTAAACTTGCTCAAATTCACTAAGTGAACCCATAGCAATATCCCAAAATGGAACAGCACATTTGTGTTGTAGCAAACATAAAACTTAAGAGCATAGTATAATACTACCCAGACTCAGAATAAACCAGTTTATAGACAATTTAAAATGAATTTTACCAAGTATATAATTAATTGCTAGTTTGCCAATATTAAAAGAAATCCCAATAATTTTACTGTTTGATGCAAAGAAAATGTAGTATGCTTAGCAAGGTTTTCCGTAGGCCTGATGCACAAAGCTAAAGTAGGATTTTATATCATTTAAATTAATTCCAAATATTGTTGAGGATATTATTTGATTTTTTTTTTTAATATATGACACTCAACCAAGAAGAACTTAAGTAACAGAAGTAAGGTATAGTGTTGGTGGCAAATTAAAATGAAATGAAAAAAATTAAAAAGTGTTTTGGTTTGGTTTTTTCATTTATTTTCTTTTTACATTTTAATGAAGTCTTCCTCTGCTCCCAATATAAAATCGTAGTTTTCAGTATCAACTGCAAGTCTGTAATACTATTTTACATTTATGCACCCTATGTATTCTTCTAGACAGTCCTGCTTCCTTATCTCTTTCATTATTGCTGAATTTTAATTCAGTATTTAATAATTGCATTGCAATTACAATTTTGGGAGCTTTGGTGGAAGAAGTCATACATTTGTTATTTAAAATAACAACGTATCTTTCTTTTAATAATTTAGAGGTAAGTTCTAGTCAAGTTTCCAGCCCTAGAGTCTGTGAACTGGAATAGAAAAGAATCACATTGCTAGTGTAAATCCATCTCTGTTAAAACATGGGAACATGAAAAATTTATCCATTATTATATTCTGTCATTTCAGTTACTGAAAACAAGAAGCAACAGCCACATAAGTTATAATTATAATGTAGTTACAAAACACATCAATGAGCCGTGACAATATGATCTTATGAAAAAGAAATTACTTCTGCTTTAAAGCACATGAAAGTTGAAAAAAATGCACTGCTCTTCTCAGCACATAAACAGACTGCCTGATAAGGGTGGCGCTGTTTATGTAAATCAAATGCTTTCTGTGATTGTAAGCTTTCTATTATAAGTCAAATAACTAAAAGACAACAAACAGCTAAAATGAAGATTAGAACAATAAAGTCACTTGCTGTAAAAAAAAAATAAAATCATTAGCATACTCGGTTTTAAAATAATTTTTTAAAAACACTAAGAAGCTTTGCTGACATAATAATCACTCTATACTGAACACTTTCCCACCTGCCCATCCCCTGAAACAACAAGCTCTGTTAAGGAATGGAGATTTTTTTTCGGTTTTCACATAGTTTAATTCTGTAGTTGGTGAGATGTCAGGACTGTATTGGGCTGCACTTGGTTGACTGAGTGACCTAGGGTTTTTCAGTGCCTTCCCTTCCAAGCATTCCAGAAGGAAATAATTTTTTTGTTAAATAAACAGTTTTCTGTAGGTAGAATACAGAAACCACATAAGCAAAGCACCCTCTTGTGCAAATCCCAAGAACTGACTAGTTGAATTATTGACTACTTGAAATTTAGGGGTTCTATTGTGCTACAAGGGGCAACAAGAACATTAAAGAAAACACTGAAGAAAATTACCGTAAGTTTTCAGCAAAGTATTGCTAAGCATTAGCAGCAAGCTTTTGCTTCTAGTGAGTAGCCGTACACAAAATAATGGCATTTGTAATGAAAATCATTTTTCCCAATACTGTCTTCAAATTCATAGCAAGATTTCACCAGCTTAAAAATGCTTTCATTTGCTTCAAATTGGGTCTTCTTCACTGGAAATGGGACACGTTTTTCAAAAATGCAGTGAGTGGTTAATGAAATGCCATTTGTATTACTGTCGCGCTCCTTTAGTGCCGTGCCAAAATACAGACTTCCAAGTAGTCTTTAATTTACTACAAAAGTTTTGCATACAAAATACATTTTAGATTAAACTGAACTTTGCTCTTAATAAGATAAATGTTGTTACTAAAAATCTTTTCACGGTTGTATTCTAAAAAAAAAACAGCTAAGCATTTAAAATCAGGTAAATTTGGAGAAAAAAGAAGTAAATTTAACATGTTAACTCTTCAAACAATCAAAACACTTGGTTATGTAGGGGTCTTACACTAATTTGGAAGTAATTTGTGAGGTAAACTCTCTCTTTGAATGAGAGAGACCAAGCAGTCACCAGGTGACCAAGTGGAAACTCTCTGTTCCAGCATAGTCTTGCAGCAGTATTTTCAACCTTCAACTCAGTAGTTACTGCACTAAATCTCATTCAAATATGGTAATTCCTGCTTCAGAGAGGCAGCAATACTCCCAACAGAGAGACAGAGGCAAGAAAGAAGCACCCCGAGGGTGCAGATGGAGACAGGGTGCCCAAACTCTTTGCTGGCCCGAACAGCGACCACAGCTCTTTTGCCCGGCCACAGCCGTGCTCTCTTCCTGCACGTGGCACACTAGAGAGGGCAGCTTTGAGAAGCACTTGAAGAAAGAGATGACAACAGTTTTACCAGCAACCAAAATGCCTGACAGTAAAATTAAAAGGCCCAAGAGGGACATAAACAATGATAATTGCTTCACTTAGCAATGTGATAGAAAATTCAGTGACTCCATCTCCATGCTCTGCTCCTGTTGATTACAATCCTTTCCTCTTACATCCAATATCAATATGGGGTCAACATCACACCAAGACAGAGTGGGGTAAGCAGTGTTTTGCCTTTAAAACTGCTAACTTGCAGCTGCTTAACCAACATGAGGGCGCCTTCATGGATTTTCAAAAAATAATAATTAAAAAAAACCCTGCTGGAAAAACGCTCCTCAGAAAATAAGCAAAGATACTTTATCTTTTCCTCTTTCTGATGCAGAAATGTGCAACTTCCATTTATGCTACATCTCATGCAATCAGGTATTCTGCACAAGCAATTTCAAGGCTAGCCACTGTGCATGCAATGTGATGACCTTCCAGCATGCTTTAGTTTTCTAAAACATTGGCACTGAAGAATAGGACAATATTTACGACATGCACTCATAAGAGAAAAAAAGTCATGGATACGGGAGCTCAAAGTTTTGCTACTAATTTTGACCTTGAACAAAGACAAACACAGAATTTTTCCTGGAGACTGAGGAACAATAACCAAAGCTTTTTCCACTGTACCTCCAGCCATCTTTTACTCCTGATCTATCACTAATGTCTAGGAAGAGTGTCCCACACTACAGTCATTATTAATAAAAGGCCAATCGGCATTCTTGCCTCACTAGATGTCGAGAGGCATAGGGAGTCCATTAAGCTTGAAATAGTATCTTAAACCAACGTCCCTCTTCATTGCCACATTATTAGTAACAGTATCAGTTCAATGAATTCGTATTACCTGAAACCTGGAAGAGGGAAAAAAAAGTTACACACCATCATCATGATGGATTGCTGGAGCCAGAGAGCAAAGGGAAGTGCGAGAAAAGATGCAACAAAGAACTGATTGTTATGAAGACTGTATACTTCCCCTATGAAATAAGCTAGTTTCAAATAAAAGGTAGCATTTAGAAAATGGGTGTTTACTCTTTGATCTTCACTACTGATTAAATACTGCATTTATGTACCTCCCAAAGGAATTAAAAGCAAACCTTTTACTGTTTGTGGACAAATTTTTGAACTTGATTCAAAGTTTTTATTATCTTGAGTGGATTTTTCAAATAAACTAATCTCGGTTACAACTAGAAACAACAAAGTCAGAATTTGTGAGTTAAGACTCTAGACGTGACAGTTTCACTTTATATCCAGATGAAAGAATAATAGAAGCAACTAAAACCCAAGTTTTCAGTACAGAACCTACAACTAACGCTTTCTTAGANAATCTCAGTTATAACTAGAAACAACAAAGTCAGAATTTGTGAGTTAAGACTCTAGACGTGACAGTTTCACTTTATATCCAGATGAAAGAATAATAGAAGCAACTAAAACCCAAGTTTTCAGTACAGAACCTACAACTAACGCTTTCTTAGAATTGCTACACATGGGTTAGTTGTCTAATAGCATTAGACAGGTTAATATAATTAGGGCAAGCGGAAAACTTAACAAAATGTATTTATTGCAACGCACAAATATTCCACAAATATGTGAGGGCAATAATTAAGATAACGCATACAACTTTAACACCATAATACAGCGAAGTAACCTTCAGTCGGCTCCACTGACAAACCCTTTATCTTGCAGTATGCTTTCTCAGATACAGCCTGAGGATGAACAAGTTTGGTACAGCGACAGATTATCCAGCTGACAGGCCTTTGATTACCACAGGATTACAAAAAAGCAAAGTCTGTGGTCACTGAAATCTCAAGATGTGAGCCTAATCTTCTGTAATTTGTGTACACCTTCAGGGTACATTTGTGCCAACGCTGCTGAGCCTCTCAGACAGTGTTAAATGTCCCACTGAAATTTTTAGGCTTCATAGCCCTGTGGGAGGGTACCATTTCTGCTGCCTCCTTTGTATTTTGCTCCTATTAACGGGGCTTTCACACATGGCATTGAACACTGCAGACAGCTCTGTGTAACACAGATTTTTCTCAGAGTAAGTTGTGAGAATCTTCAAATACATTTTTATGCCCATTTCCTGGCTGCTCAGATTAAAATTAGACAATATTGAAGTACATGTATTAATTCCACATTTGTATACTGTCAAGATCACTACAGAAACTTTACTACAAAGAGCTACTGTTTCCTGATACTGCTGAATTGAGCAATGCTCATGAAACACTCGGTATGCATTTCAGTAGTGTTATGAGAAAGTACCTGGAAAAGACATTAATTTGGCTTATTATTTATCCTTGTGTAAAACAATCTGAAGATGGTGATGACAACCCTCAGAGAAAGTAACCTGCTGAACTGCAAAGGCCTTGTTGTCCTTGTTATGTATCATCTGATGTAAAACTGAAAGCTAAGACAAAATACAGCAACGCAAATACAGTAGTTCAAATAGGTGATCACACTTCGAGGAGTATTATCATGCAGACTATGCCTGAACAGCCCATATTGGGCAAAGGAGGACTAACAGAGGATTAAATTATTGCATTGTTGATATAGGAAGTACATTATTACAGTAGGTAAAAGTAGAAATACAATCAACCCTTTTTTTCAGCCCCTGGTTAAGGGAAGAAAATTACATAATTTGAAACAGTCTTGAGTATCAACTGTTACGCAGCCACTATATTATTTCAGCTAAGAGATAAAAGAAAAATAATTTTTAAATTTTTTGAGCAAAGATCACAGCCTCTTCAAAAATCTGGGCAAAGCACTCACCATCTATTTCTTTTGCAACAGAAAACACCATTACTTTCATTAAATCTTCTTGCTTTTGAAGAAAAACCAAAACAATCTCTCCAGCTTAGTACTCCACCGACAGAGCCAAGGACGCAACTCTGTGCATTTCACTTGGTCACAGCCCTACAGAGCATCAATGAGCACAAGAAGTTAAAATATCTGCTGAATGAAAGCTGACCTTTCTATCTTGGGCGTTCCTATAAAGCTTCTAAGTACAGTATTCAGGCAGGTGAAGACAGACAGTGCCATTTTGGACAGTACAAAACGGTCCTTCCTTTGGGCACCAACAGAGCAGAACACCACCTCTTAGCCCGTTATTTTCTTTTAAAAAAAAGAAGTATAGAAAGCAAACACTCCGTGCCAAAGTCCTGAAGTAACTAAAGAACCAAAATACTAGTGATCTCATTGATGGTATAAGCTTCTCTCTGATTGATTAAAACTCTGCATTCCAGCTCTACCAGTTCCCCTAAACCCTTACTCAGCAGTGAAACGTTTTAAAAAGCATTTCTTGGTGTCTTGCCCTTCAGAGAAGAAAATTTGCATTTTTACAGCATTTCTGCCTGTCAGCACTAAAACATTCTAATGGGTTTTGCAGCTGTGCAGGGAGAATTGAGAGACGGTCAGCAGATTCTTACGGCAGACTGCTGGGAGACAAGCGCCTGAGGGTGCTGAGCCAGGAGAAACTAGCTGACCTGACCAGTCTTTACACTCCACAGAAAATTCAAACAGCAGCTTTCACCTCCAATGAGCATGCCAAAACAAAGGCCCTTCATGATCCATGGGCTCTGTGTAGCAAGGAACATTAAAATCCTATTTTTTTTGCTTGTTCTTAACAAAAGAAGCTTTCTGTAAGAACTTGCAAAAGGGCAGAAGTATAGCTAACTGCAACTTCAACTCCCATAAGCTGTACCTAGTACGTGGGTTTTAAGTCACAGACCTTTATGCCATAACTACTGCATGCACTTTGAGAAAGCAAGCAAGAGCAAAGGCAGAGAACCACAGCGTCCCAGGTTTCTATTTGGAGGCCGGGACAGCAGTGTGTCTGACTTAAAGGTGCTTCTTCAAAGCACCAAACCGTACAAGGGGCAAGGTGAGAGGTAGCAGTAACACCAGGAACTTGTCAGCACATACAACCTCTGTAAGAGCTTCAGGCTGAGGTGGCTGGCATAAGATGACTGCAATACCACGAGCTGCCATTCCTCAGGGGAGCCATCCAGCACTTGGACACCCAGTGTCGAAGTGTGAATTAAGTCCAGGAATCCAAGTCCAACCAAGAGGTTAAATGCACTTTCCCCTCTGCTAAAAGCAGAATAACAACAGTCCTTCATAGTGTCTCTCTTGGTTAAACACTAACCCTACATATTTCCGCACAAAAGACATCCCTTGGCCAATGCAAGAAGAGCTTGCCCTGCTGTTTCAGTACACGTTTATTAAAGTCTACTAATTGCAGTCAGAAAAAAATAAACCTTCACAGTAGTAGAACAGCTTAATTAGTTTGATCTGAAGTCTAATAAAACTGAGATCACATAAGCATATTCACTGGATTAACTGTCTTATGACACAGTCTTCCAATAATCACAGTTAAACTTTTTTTAACTAATTAGCCAAATACTTCTCTTAGTTATACCAATACATAAAACTGTGGATTTATTTGATATTTGCAGCACTGTGGCCAACACAGATTTATCCTTGGGACACACTCTGTCTCCAAATATAGACTCGAGATAGTTCATCCAGGCAGGGAACATGCATGTGTGTAGGAGGGAGTCTGAAAACGTTCCAAGGAATGGAGTTTATGCCACTTCCTAAACCACTGGGGAATAAGAGAAGACCCCAAAAAGGCCTGTAAGGAAAAGCTCAAGGGAAGCACAAGCACACTGTCAAAACCTCACAAAGCCAAACCTAAATGACAAGGTAAGGAGAGAATAAAGTTACAGATGTTAAGGGAAAGGAAAGGAAATTTTAAAAGCTCTAAGAATAAGAAAGCAATAAGGAAACATCTTTATTGCATGACAAAATCTTATCAGAGTGTAAGCCATGAAAAAACTAAGTCCACGTGAGCAGTAACATCAACTACTTCATGCCAGAGTTTGTACGTAAAGTATTAACAATTTAACACACCACTATTAATTATTCAAAACATTCACACTCACACTGAAACTTCTTGAAATCTGTCTTGCTTCTCAGATTTGGAGTTAATGAGAGGAATGCTATTCCCCCATTAGTGTCTGCCAGAGGCCGGCCCATGCGACACAGCCACAGTGCCTCTGTCCTTTTCCTACCAGCAAGGTGTTACATCACTCAGTGCCTTAAAAAATTAAAACCTCACCCTTGCAAAGAGCAGATCTGTAGCTCGTATTATCACACTGTAGACAGCTAGATGCTGTGTTGAAGGGTAAAGTATGAAAACATGAGGATCCTGAGGATCTGAGGTGAATTGAAATGAAGAAAGATGAGGTACATATTACAAAGCTCTGACTGAAAAAAGAAACAGTGTGACCCAATTCTGTTGAATTTAGAATAAGAAATTTATCTGGCATTGTTTTTTATTATCTAGAATACGATATATACTATTAACCAAGAGACACTACGTAATTTAGTTTTCTCTGTTCACTACCATGCTGTAATTGAAGATCTACAGGATACGCTTATCAAAAAACCCACACAGTTGCCTTATCTACCTATTTCAAAAGCTCGTGCTTAATCTCTAGACACGAAAGGACAAGGACATCATCGGAAGAGAAACTTTTTTTAAATCCCAATTTTAGTTACCCAAAGTATTATTTCCCCCCTCTCACTTTCTACTTAGCTTTGAGAAAGGACTACCCAATTTTGGCTTTATTTAACCACTTTTTGCCCATTAGATTTCTGTCCCCTCAACAAGAAGATGCGAAGTTTGGGCTTGTTTTTATTTCTGTTTTTCTAAATATCTCCATTACAGTTTGATGCCACAGTACTACTATACTCACAGTTTACAGACAAAAAATTTCCTACTGAGTTTGTTTTCTTAACAGCTTGTTTATGTGTTCTTAATTCTGAGCTAATGTTTTCAAGATTCACTATCTGTAAATGTTATAAGAAAAAGTCTTCCAAATACAGTACCACACAACCGTTGGCCTCACATCAAGTGCCTGTTTCCTGAGAGTCACTCTGGGCAAGATACCTAAATACCACCTAGAGGAGCTGTACACGCCAGCTCATGGCAGGCAGTTTCCATTCTAACACACATGAGGTACATAAATTGCACACAACTCGGACAACGCTGCCCTTCTTAGGTGAAGCCATTCTTGGCCCTGTCACGAATAAGGAAATCCAGCTGCGGTTCCCAGTGTTAGCATTGTTGTTTTAAATTCAAATCTGCAATCTTCCCTCTTATATGTTATGGTATGCATACTGCAGGGAACACTGAATATCCATCAGTCAGGAAGCAGGAGCTCAGACTTCCCAACATAACATAGTAAGTGCTGACTCGGTACTCATTTAGCCACTGGAAAGACTATCAGTTTCTTTCCTTTGTTTGCACCATATTTAAGTCTTCAGTAAATACCATGACCTTGATTTTCAAATTATCTAACAGTCAAGGTACTCAGGAGTCCTGTACAAAGCTGCAGAGCAGCCACACAAGCCCCTCATCAGCTGGGTTATGCCTACTCAGCTCTTTTCAGCAGCAACCCATTCACTGTTCGCCCATCTGCAAAACACAGCAAAATATCCTAACATATCAACTTTACTGAGCCTCTCAAAAGATCAGCAAATATTGCATAAATAGCCACTGTCATACACATTGATTAGTCGGCGAGATGTTTTTATTTGATTTCTATGTTCAGCTTGTGACCATGTAAGTTAATAGAAAACCTTTTTATAAGGCCTGAATATCACAAATAAATATTATAGGGATATTTAGACCTTTTTATTTCCTTCCACACAATCCCTGATATTCTTTATAACTGTAAATAGAAACATTAAGTTGGACTGAATAATCATATTTATATAATAATCATATTTATATAATAATCATAAACACAGTAAGTGGGAAAATGATTGCAACCTTCTTTTCTCTTGGCCTGTGCATCTTTCTAAAAGGCTCTGATTATCTTGGTATGACTCGGGACGGATGAATGTGTTGGGTCACAGTTGCAGAAACAAGTCAAGAATCAAAATGTTATTTTTCCTCATAAACAAATGAGGGTTTATGTTGTTAACCATAATTTAATGAAAATCTAAGAGCTCTCTCCCCCAGAATCCAGGGACAGGTTCCCCAAAAACCAGGACAAGAAACAAAAGGATATCCTATGATATTGACATTTACACAATCCAACAATCCATTAAGCTTAATTAATGCCCTTCCTGCCCAACAAGAACAAACAAAACTACTTTGCAAAACAATGAAGGAAAATTCAAGGTAAAACCTTTAGTCAGCAACTATTTGAAATCAGCACTGCAAATTCCGCAGATATAGTCAAGGTAGGAATGGTAACGACAACAAACAGAACAAAATAAACCAAAAAACCCTCCACCCTTTCAGGTTTTAGTAGAAAGCATGAACTGAGTTATTGGTAATTACTCTGCACAGAGAACTCTATGGAATGTATTTTAATAGCAACATCCTGACTCACAAAATAGCCCTTAAGACATCAAAACATCCTTAAGTATTAGAAGTACATTTCTAGCTGGAGCACTACCACGTACACGTGCCCAGAGCAGTACCTCTGACACAGAATCACTAGGCTGCTCATCCCAGATATTTGTGTCAGTCTTCTTAACAGCAACTTTGAGCACCTCACTGTTTTCTGCTTTCTAGTCAGCCCTGGACAACTCTTTTCACATGCGAACAGATGAGTCACTAGGAAAAAGAACAGTCTGTCTGATGTCATACAAAGGTTATATCCCTACTGCTTTCCCATACTGTTTCCCAAAGTTGCTATAGTGATGGACTGGCTCCAGGTTGCGGCCGCCTGTCTTTGCCCAAAACTGGAAGGCGTTTAGGATAAAGTAGCTCACATGCATCTATAAAACACACCAGGTGGGGCAGCTCTTGGACACTGTCACCATCCCAGCAGTACTGGCTGCGTGTTTGAGAAGACACTTCTCTGGTCCAGCACTTCAGCCTTCATTGTCCGAAACAGATCATCCCTAGCACCCTCTAGTGCCTTCACTAAACCGTAAGTCGGCCTACTCTCCACTTGTCCCTGTAATGAACTGCAAAACACGCACTGCCAAGCTGGTACAAGTCACCCAAAAATGGGTGAAAAAAGGACTAGTAGTTTTGATAGTGTTCAAACAAAAAACAAATGGTGGCTGCCCTCCTCGTGCTGGTGGCACATTCACTCTTTCTTTAAAGTTTGTGATTAGTTATGAAGCTTACGCATATTCATATTTTTATAAGCTATTGGCAAAACCGCATTCTTCTCCAATACTCAGCCAGTAGAAGCTGAGCTCTAAAATTTATTATTTTGGAGGCTGACTTGAGTCCAGCTGACTTTAGGAGGTATTCCATAAATGACAACACAGGAAACTAAAAACTCATTTTATTTTCCCCACAGTTTTTTTTTAAAGAAATATTTTGGAAGATCAATAAACATCAACTAGCTATATACCTGCCAAATTGACAAAAGATACCAGATTATCATCTATGGTCATATGTATGAGTGCAACATATTTATTCTGAGAGTTCCAAGCAGATGTAGAAAAACAGTAAAAAGTCAAAGCCAACACTTTTAATGTGCCCATAAGTAGCCATCAGAAGTTTAGTCTGAGGCAGGATGAATCCTCCCCCTCATATTAGAAGGGATGCAAATCACTGATGGCTCTTAGAAGAGCCATTTCAACACTTAGTACGTGAAGAAATCAGATTTCAATGTACCAAATTATGATGCTGTCAGTCATAAAAACTCCCTCTGAGCTGTATGATAATTTTGCTATAGTCTTATTTGGAAAGGACTGGTCATTAAATAGAGAATAAATGACAGATAGGGAATTGCATCTGGCAGATGCCAAGGCTGGTATTTGTGCATTATTTTCCTGTTTTCCAGTCAAGTTGACAGGAAGCAAGTTCATTATGGAAAAAAGCTATAACATAACAAAAAAGACAGTAATGGTAATAATACGGATCAAGTCCTCCAGTTCATTTTTTTCGTCCTGGTCAAGATAATTGGATGTGGGTAAGTTGAATAAAGGAAGCAAACTCATACTTTCCTGATTAACAAAGGTCATCAATTGAGAGGTTCAGCTGCCCAACACACAAGAGTACTTTGTATCTAAAGCATTACTCTCAGACAGTGATGCTCTAAGTAGAGACACATGGACATCGGGAGACCACATGAGAGACGCCAGAGAAGTGTCTCTGGCTCCACATATCAGAACCTACGCATTAATGAGGAAAACAAATCAGGAAGAAAGTCTTCCGAACAACAAAGAAAATCCCAAACGTTTCACCCAAGTATATATACCTTCCTGAATCTCGTACAGAGCATCAGAAAAACACAGTCCTAACAAACCTCAACCATCACTTTCCCCCCATGCCTCCCAGTGGGGCATTAACACCAAGAACCACTACCATCTGACTACCACCTCAGTGCTACAACTGGTAAAGCATGCTGCATGTGGCTGAGAAAGATAGTCCGCTCCAGCTCGCCCAGCCAAACAGTACCAACTGCTCCGGCATAATGCTTGGGCTTCAGCAGGCACCACAACCGCTTTTTCATAACTGCAGAACTGCCCTGGTGCTCTGGGAGGCAGACTCAGCCACGTACTCAAGCAGGTCACCAACGGCAGTGTCTAGCATGTTACACTTGCACTCTTGAGGAGTATCAAACCACGCTAGCTGAGAGGACGCTTACAGTACCATCGTAGGATTAGACACAGAGCTCAACACTTCTACTCTAAGCTGACAAGATCGTAAGTACCTTTTCTATATACCACCCTGAGGGTGGAGAAGCAATTAAAAATACATGGTGTCACCGGCACAGGTGCTTGCTAGGATCTGATGCAAAGTCAGCCCTGGCTGAACAAACAAGTCAACCTGAAATGGAGTATGAATTCAGACAGATTCTGCTACAAATTCTAGACACTTTTAATGCCTTTCCCACACAGCAAAGAAAGAACGATTTCTCAGGGAGCTTTATTAGGTTGGATTGCTATTCTCACCAGGCAGAATGAAAACATTCCTGAAATGTCACAAATCAGTTTTCACAATCACGAGAGTGACCCGTAATTTTAGATTTTATAACTGTTTAGAGCAGGCTTACAGTCTGGTAAAGAAAATGACCTTGGGAATCTTATGAGTCCTGCTGGGATGAAGTCATTTCAGTTTTCTGAACACATTAAAGTAAAAAGAAAATAAAAAAAAAAAACACAAGATAGATTTGATCATAGAGAAACCCCAGCAAACTACACAGGGAAAAGGCTACTCTAGCGTATGAACTGTTCCTTTATCCCACTTAAATTACTTGGGAACCTTAAAGTAATTTGATTTCTGTTAAGGCTGGAACATTTTCTCTGATGAGTTCACAAATTAAGTCATATATCTAAGTATGTGTTTGTCTCTCTCTTCATAATTTCCAAGAATATAAAATACCTCAATCTCTGTATTACATCCTAAACAATGCTTAGCATGACAGGAAAAGCTGCCTTAAGTAGTCTCTAAAGAAAGCACTCTGTCCTGAACTCCAGAGGAAACCATTAGATTGAACAAAGAGTGTAAGAAAAAGGGCTTGTGCATTTGGACAAAACAAGTTGAAGCCCAGACCTATTCAATATGATGTAATTAATGATGAACTACCTACTGGCAGCAATGCAAACAGAATAACATCTAAAGAGATAACGAGTTTTTGCACTCCTTTTCTAATTTGTTAAGACATTCTTCACATCTGAAAGTAAACGCAAAACAAACAAATTGACCCTTTTTTTTTGTATTAGTGCGGGAACAGAGGGAAAAAAATTCTTACCCTGTACAGATATGGAGAAACTGTTAATACGGTATCTTTTCCATTGAAATACATTTTTTTCAAATGAAAAATAAAAGGTAGGAAAGGTAGAGCTTCCTCTTGTGCAAGTTTGTTAATTTACAGATTTCCCTCCCTGGCTCAGGATGTTGAATGCCTTTTGCAGGAGGTCCACCAGCTCTCTGCAGTGTCCAGCCATAGAAACTTCAATTGTAAGGGTATTTCTTCTTTTGATGCAAAAATAAAAATGAATGCAAATAGGGATCATCCTAAAAATCAAGTAGTTTTATAGCTTATTCTGTCACTCCAAAACAAGAGGACAACCATAATCACAGAGTGGTTCCTGTTGGAAACAGACCTTTCAGATCAAGTCCAACCATTAACCTAGCATTGCCAAGTCCACCATTAAACCATGTCCCTGGGCACCACATCTGCACGTCTTTTAAATATCTCTGGGGATGGTGATTCCCACCACTTCCCTGGGCAGCCTGTTTCATGGCTTGACAATCCTTTCGGTGAAGAAATTTTCCCTAATACCTAATCTAAACCTCCTCTGGTGCAACTTGAGGCCGTTTCCTCTCATCCTGTCACTTGTTACTTGGGGAAAGAGACCGAACCCCACCTCGCTACAACCTCCCTGCAGGTAGTTGTAGAAAGTGGTAACGTCTCTCCTCAGCCTCCTTTTCTCCAGGCTGAACAACCTCAGTTCCCTCAGCCGCTCCCCACAAGACTTGTGCTCTAGACCCTTCACCAGCTTGGTTGCCCTTCTTTGGATGCACTCCAGCACCTCAATGTCTGTCTTGTAAAAAGACAGGCACGAGCCTAAAACTGAACGCATCGTTCAAGGTGCAGCCTCACCAGGGCCGAGTACATGAAGACAATCACTTCCCTAGTCCTGCTGGCCACGCTATTTCTGATACAAACCAGGGTGCTGTTGCCACCTGGGCACACTGCCAGCTCATATTCAGCCGGCTGTCGACCAATACCCCCGGGTCCTTTTCTGTCAGGCAGCTTTCCAGCCACTCTTCCCCAATGGTGTAGCATTGCACGGGGTTGTTGTGACCCAAGTGCAGGACCCACCACTCAGCCTTGTTGAACCTCATACCACTGGCCTCGGCCCACAGATCCAGCTTAGCCAGCTCCCTCTGTAGAGCCTCCTGACATGCAAGTAGATCAACACTCACGCCCAACTTGGTGTTGTCTGCAAACTTACTGAGGGTGCAGTCTATCCCCTCGTCCATCATGTTGACAGAAGGCATTTTTACACCAAGTGGCGTGTTTCGTAAATAAAAAAGAGCAACTGAAGATTAACAGGCTTGTTTTCAAAATCTGAGCATCTTGTTCTGTTTAGACATATAATTATTATGCCTGTCATAGTTTGTTTATTAAATAGAAATCAGTCAATATAAACCTTGCTATGTTCAGAACCCACGCAGTGTGGAGAAAATCTCCCCCACAATCAGCCAGGGGCGAAGCTCTTCCAAGGTAAACCAATGTAAGCATGTGCTGAGTATGCTTACTTAATAGTGCTGCAAAACCCTACTTGGTGAAATAGCAGAGAGGAGTTGAAGGCAAGATTTATAAAGCAATAGGAAAAAAATAAACTATGGGCTCCAGTTGCGTGCCCTCTCTCACAACCTGAGAATAAAGAAGCATCTAACGAAATTGAAAGCAATGCACACAACACATAATAACTGATGAATATAAATAATTATTGGGTACAAATAGATTTAATCTCTGGAACTCAGTGCTGCAGAGTACTGCTGAGATCTAAAGCTTAGTGTTTCAACAAGAAGATTCAGCTCCTCTGCAGGATACCAAAATTACAGAGGATACAAACCCTCATCCAAAACAATCCAAACAATTTCCAAAGCAAACACAAACACTGCCTAAGTATCACCACCTGCTTGCTATAGGGCAGAATTGGTCCAAGCCTCCCTACAACCACCATGTGAACTAAAGAGCTTTACCACTCACATCATACAGAAAAGCAA
>VZSC01008279.1:108606-182164 GCA_013398225.1 Steatornis caripensis
ATACAAATCCATACGCAAAAGAACAAGCGGCTTCATTATATATTACTGTGTGGAGAAGAGAAATGATCAAAAAAGCAAAACTGTGTCACTGGAACAGAATGCAAGACAGAGCGCACCTTGAGCACACACAAAACAAGAAAATCCTCCAATTATCATCAGAGAAAGGCAAAAACTGCAAAAATTAAAATAATTCACTATGACAACACCCTAAACTTGGGAACCATAAAAAGCAGCTACCATCACTTCCTTTTCCACCTTGCTGTTCCTTAGCCCCTCTCATGACACAGGGCCAAACCCACAGCCAGAGGCAGGAGCTATGCCAGCTACTATGTGCAAGCTCTGTAGGAAACTTAGCATGACTATCAGCAGCAACAAGCAGGAGAAGAGGTATATTGAACAGCTGAAGTTACTGATAATAAATCAAAATGAACTTGGTTGTAGCACTTTGGAGAACAGAGACCATCTCTTAATAGTTGCAATTTCTTCTGTTTCCCAGTTTGCCATTTTTAGAGTTTACCAGCCAGTTTCAACAAAGCCAAGTAAGTCTTGCCCTGAAGTTGTATCAGAGTCTATCCAAGATTTAGTCACAACAGCTCAACCATTAAGAAGTACTATTTTCAAATCAAAATAATCTGATTTTATAGACGCAGTGTCTTAACAGACCCACAGCAAGACAGGCAAAATTCCCAGACTGCTAAGTGTATCCTGTCAATCGGTCCATCAGGGCTGCCTAACAACATTAATGTGGATGTTTCAAGAGAATTATTTGTATCCCATACCAAGCACAATCTGCAAAAACTCAACTTTTCATAGTCATTACTATTTTTTTCAGTCCTTGATGTCAATCAGTTGACATTCCTTTTAATAGGAAGGGTCAAAAGCCATTTGTATTTTTTAGGTCCAACATCCTGAAATCAAATTTTGTGGAATGAATCCAAGAGTGCACAGTACACACTGAAGGGAAAAGCTGTGTCTTAGCAAACCTGGCCCAGTTGTAAAAAAAAAAAAAAAATAGAAAAAGACTACTTTCAGTCAGCCAGTCTCTCCACATACAATTCACAGTACAAGTCATAGGGGACAGTGTAAACAAGTACAAACAGCATTATTTCATCTAAACCAA
Source organism: Steatornis caripensis (assembly GCA_013398225.1). Lineage (NCBI taxonomy): Eukaryota > Metazoa > Chordata > Aves > Caprimulgiformes > Steatornithidae > Steatornis > Steatornis caripensis. Next base: position 109,727 of record VZSC01008279.1, read on the forward strand.
TGTAGTTTTCTAGTCAGTAGAGTTCAGATTCTAATTTCCATTCTGAAGCCAGAATTTGTCTGCTTGATAAATTTTACAGACTTTCCCCATCTCCTCCCAGCTTTTAATTTGAATTACAATGTATGTATCAGTACAAGACACAGTAATTTTTACAGTGGTGCCTGGTAATTAATCTGAGAAGTACATTTATTTGCCCTAATATTTGCCCTCAATTATTAGGACAGAGTTGTACATTTTTTTAAAATTATCTATTTGTCTTTCTGCATTACAACATGCAAAGCAGGCTAAAAAAATTTAAGTTTCTGTATCTACACATCAAAAGACAAAAAAAATTCATTTCAGTAATTTTGCAGTTAAATCGCATATATCCAAGTTCCTCTTGAATATTTTACTCAGTATTACTGAATAACAAGTTCTTCAACTGTGTAACAAACAAAATGGGAAATGGTTTGCAGCCTACAGCAATCCGACTTCACACCGTGGTAGACACAGATGACCTATAAGGCAAGACGCATTTCAGTTCTCCACTACTGGCTGAGGTGTTCAGCAAGAAGCTCAAAGACTACAAATCATAATTTATAATTTTAGTTTCATTCATATTTTCATTTCTTCAAGAAGTGCTATTTCCTGTGCACCCTTTTAGACAAGTGGCAACAGTCCCTTCAGCAATCGGTGAAGACATGTAAAAAAGCCTGCTTTTCCACTTCCCTTAGTTGTTTTTATTATAAAGCCCTCAGGAGAGATAAATACATCAGTAAAGAGGGAGGTCTTTTTGGCAACATCTACACTAAGTATTCCTTATGCAGCAAGAGTTTGAGGAATGATTAACAGAAATGGAACCTCATGTTGAATTACAACAAGCAGATCAGAAAGGCTGCATTTGTATTCATGAACAACAATACAATCACAACAACAAAAAAAGATGTAGGCTTTACTGGAAAATACTTACAACATACCTCAATGATCCCTCTCTCGGGCTACAAAAAGCTCCAGACTTCCAAAAATGTGTTCCTTTTACTTTCTCTTTCTCTCTCTCTTTTAAAAACATCTCAATTGCTATTTTTTGGCACAAGTTCCAAAAATTTCTAGCCAAAGAACTATTCTAGACCACAGCTCCATTTCAGACATATTTTCCTTTAAAATAAAATGACAGAAGTGAAATTGATTTTCAGAAGACAAAAGCCTTTAACAACCCATCAGTGAAGTTCTTCTCAAATCAACAGCATCCTTTCCCATCAAGCTTCTTCACAAATTCATCAATTAAAAACAAAAAAGGATTCTAGGATCATATATGTAAACTTGTACTTGACAATCATTTCATTTTTAAAAAAAAAAAAGGACCACCTCTTACCATTCTGTCTCAGCACATCCTGCAAACGTAAGCGCCTGTTCCTGAATTTCCATGAAAGTACTCACACAGCAGAAATACAAGAATTGGGTAATTCTTGTCTTACTTATTAAAAGCGCTTACCCTGAGTACTAAATATATGCCACAGGCAGCAATCGATCTTGTAACACTTCAGTTAAGTCTTCAATATATTTAACACATAAAGGAGCCTGGTTTCATCACGTAGAGAAGGATTCAGTGTTAGCAGGTAGCAGCTGCCAGCACTTGGATACTGTTATTAGAAATGTTTTAGGCAGTTTATACACACGGCATTGATGTGCCTTCTGGTTCAGGCATTAGTAGCTAGATCACGCATTTGAATCTCTCTGTGAAAGGAACCTTAAAATAGAGCTGCGGTCTGAGATCGCTTTTATCACTGTAAACGCAGAGCAGCTTCATTGACTCTTATGTTTAAAGTCAATGTGCTGGATTTACTCCCAGGGTCCTCTAACACAGGCCAGGAGAGTCAAGAGTGACATGTGCCAGCCAACAAAAAACTGAGCAAAGGGAGTATTCTTTGGAAAAGCAGATTGGTGTAAACTATACAAAGAGACAAAAGCAATTTCGTCTCTTACACATGTTAAAAATAAGATCCCAGTTTTCCATGGCACTGTTACATTGCTCCCACTCTGATTTTTTTTTTTGTCCATTTTTAGAATACGAAGTGGAGAAGATTAGGTTTGTCATTTGTGAGGCCTATGCAGCTACCAAGAACAAAAAGAGAGCCATTACTTGATACAACTAAGAGGAAAACATGGTGCAGTAGTTGGTGCATGTGTTGAAGTCATGTGCAACACATTGAAGCCAATAAGCAGAAAGTCTTTCCCCTGATCAGACCTAGTTCTGTCAAAGATTCACACATGGAGATAGTGGGTGTAGAGGTGACACATGCAATATCTTTAAAAATTTTGGAAGGCAACAACTCACAGTGAAGAATACCTAAGACCCTGATGGGGAAAGGAAAACTAGCTGACATCTAGAAAATTCAGACAAGATATTAGAAGGTTGCCCAGAACTGTAGGTGTACAAGAAAGTGAACAGATTAGGGCTAAGCCATTTTACAAAAACAAAACAATACTGGGAAAAAAGTGCCAGAAGGATGGTTGGTTTCAGAACAAAGCTACTTGATGCTGCAGGTATGTCTTATTTGAAAGGTGCTACAAATTTAAAGAAACTTTTTTTCCCCCTTCTTCCCACCCTCCCCCCCATTAAGCAGCATGTAAAAATATTGGAAAAAATCAGTATAATTGCAAAAACATAATCCAGTTTGCTGGATTGTGAATTGCTGCTGACTGCACTGTGACAGGTGCAGCATAGAAAGGCACTGTTCCCAAAGGGCTTTCACACAAAATCAACAAAGAACAGCAGGAATAAGGAGCAAAGGCTGAAAGAAACATTAATTTCTCATTAGATTAGTCTAAAACATAAATATTGATTATCTCCAACTCACTGTATACCCAGTCATTGGTAGCTGGGTAGATTTTGTACGGACAGTGGAACAGGTTGCCCAGGAAGGCTGTGGAGTCCATCCTTGGAGCTATGCAAAGTCCGACTGTGCACGTCCCTGAGCAATCTGCTGTAGGTGACCCTGGTCTGAGCAAGGGAATGGACTGGAGGATGCCCAGAGGCCCCTTCCCACTCCAGCAATTCCCTGATCAGATTAGAATGGATTTCTGAGAGGTTATTTAAGGATGACTGTTTTTCCACAAAACGAATCAGAGAGGGTGCTCTATATACAAGTTAAAGTCTTGAAAAAAAAGCAGAATACAATTGTGAATGGAGTCTAAAATGTTTGTTAAATCAGCTTTACTGGCGGACAGAAAAGGACCTTGGACAACACCATGCAGGAAAAGCATTGGTCATCACTGAACAGATTCATAGAGGAACCTGACAGTGAGGAGTGGCAAAATGAAATACACAGTGTAGAAACAAAAGGCACAAAAAAAATCTAATTACCTACTGAAATCTAAAATTAAAAGTAATACACAACCATGGCAGGTGCCCGAGGCAAATCTTAATCTAACACAGTCAATCCTCCAGTCTTCCTGACCGTATCACTAATTTTCTTCACAGTTCCTAGGCAAGCCACTGTATTAGGGGAGTGCAACAAACAGCAGGACCTTTTATAAATTCCTATGCTAAAAGGGACAGTAGTCTTAGGTCAAAAGTGATCAGTGACCTTCCTGGAGAAAGAGCTCTTGATGAAAGAAAGACATGACAGAATTGGGAACTATGTGAGCCACCTCAGTACTCATTTACTGAAATTTAACGGGCTTTGACCCAGGCTTATAAAATAATTGAACTAATACAAGGGTCTTGCTCAAAACATACCACCAAAAATAAGTTCAAAAAGTGTGCTTTACTTTATCAAATTGATCTCCAAAACTAGAAATTCAAAACAAGGAACGATTTCTTCCTCTGTTACCTACTCTTCCCAATCACACCACAGGACTATGGTAATTACTACATGCCATTATACAACACACACGTTCTTGTCCACCCCAAAAGAGAAGTTTTGTTTGTTACCTCTTACCGACAGTTATTTTGACAGTTCTTTTCTGAGAGTCCATCCTCATCTTCTCCCACAATATCCACTGCCGAAAATATCAGTGCAACCAGAATTGCAAAGCAGCATACCAGTGCAAAGATCACAATGCATCTTTGCTGGGACTGAAAGAAAGAGATTAAGATTAAAAAAGTTTTAATGGCGTGAGCACATACCAGTCAACGACCTGAGACTCTAACACTTTTACGTAAGATCTAAAATTCTTTGAAGATCTTACTGCCATAGCTGCCAACATGAAACACACCTCATGACGAAAACACTCTCAAAACTGTCCTTCAGGTGTCACCTTGAGATGTATTTTAAATCTCTCAGACATTGTTAAATAATTCATGTCACAAATAACATTCATAATTTAAACTGTTTTCTGTTTGTACCACGAGGAAAGCATTATGCATTAAAATAATTATTCTTATATTAATTTCGTGTTTCTGTGCCTCCATAGGTAAAGTACGCACTTAGGATGGCACTCAAAAGTCTTGAGAGTTTTGTTGTGTTTGGCTGAAATAAAACATGTCATTGCAAGAAGATTGAAGAGCAAAGTCTTTTTTTTATTGTTACACAAAGTAACTGACATTGTTGCTGCGATTGTCACAGCAACTGAGACACTTTGGCAAGTCCTTGCCCCACAGTACTTACGCTATAAGGAAAACAAATTCACAATGATAGATGGGATGGCTCAGTATGATAGGCAATGCTCTCTGCATCTCAGAGTAAATATTAAAACACGGCATAGCGCTACCTTATTCTACAATACGAAATCCTGCACTACTAAATCAGATACAACCGTGTAAACCCCTAGATAAATGGGAAACCTCCTGAAGACAATCTCCTGACCTGCAATTCACATAGCTGCATGAACATAAAGTATATTTTATTCTGAAACCAAATGTTCAAACAAATGTAATGTGTATTTTTTTTCCAAATATCCACAAAACCACAGATATAAAAATATAAAAGTCTAAATTCTGTTGCCACAGTTATTTTCTTAATTTTCATTATTGCCCTGTAATTAGAAGGCCACATAAAGGGAAAAAAAAAGCTTTATAAAGGAATGGGAAAGTGGGACAGTATACAGGAAAGCAGAAAAAGGAAAAGGAAGCAACATCATGCTTGCAGCTGAAAACCAACTTTGTAGTATTTCCATTGTTTCTGGCACTTTAAGAGGTAATAAGTTTCAGAGCAGTAACAAAGTTTTCCCGCACACATAAAGAAAAGGCCTGACCTTTTTTTTTTTTTAAATAAGCTTCTGAAACTTCTGAAGTAGTGCACATCCCAGAATAAACAAGCTCATGGATTTCAGAACAAATCAGATATAAGCATTTTATTTCAGTCTGTGAAAATCTAAAACACAGCAAACAACTTCTTCAGACAAACAGAAACAACTTTTCTGAAATTTAGTGAGAAATTTGTCTTTTTACCTAACAGTAACACTGAATATGCTGCTTTGGTTATATGCATGTTTTAACTATAGTGCATATTAGACACTTTTATATATTTCAAATATATGTTTAAATCTGTATTTTCTAATATATCACCTAAAATCTTACAAGAATGCAGCGTAAGAAAATCTTCAACCATTTACAAAGCCTACTTCTGAAATAAATAAAATTTAGACGTTTTTCCTGCTGCTAGGTATAATCATGGCAATGTATGAAAAGAATTAGAAATTACTGCATTCAGGTGTCCAGGACTAAGGCTGCAGTCAGACGCACAGCAGAACTTAAGAGAAAAATGTTAAAAAATTGCCTCATAGTACTGGCAAGAAAAACTAAGAAGTGTCAAAAATAAAGAGGCATTCAGATCTGGGACACTGCTTTATGTCATTTCTTCAGGATCGCTCACACTCTTGCTGAGATGACCATTGTCTCATGCAGTTTTTTGCAGGTCTGTAAGTGTATTTGCAGAAACTGGTTGATGCAGCTTCTTCCAAGCACTGGCTTCTATCACCATGGCAGCAAGATAGCAAAGCTACTCCCGTATCAGCAAGCCAAACAGAACCAGGGCTCATTCCCTAGCCCCTAGCACGTGACCCAGCACGGCTCAGAACACTAGCGTTCTTTTTCTCACAAACGAGGATAACTGCAGCCATTCTCTTCACTGAGAACGGTCCCGAGTCCATATTTTGGGCAAATTTGTCACAACAAACATCCCAGCTACCACACAGTACAAATGACTTCATGCCACTGCTTCACGGAATAACTCCCACCTTCTTGCTGCATCACCACGCAGCAGAACAACTAGAGAGTTACAGGTCACTGGACCAGAAGGGACCACGGCAGCCTTCAAGGCTGGGTCAGCATACATGGAGCCAAGCCAGAGATGTTTCATTAAAAGGAGTCCACAGAACCTCTGTCACACATGTCATAAGTCATAAACCAGCCCTAAAAACCTTTTAACCAGCTACAAACTTAAAGGTCAAAAGCTATATAAAATCAACAGTGTATCAAAACCGATACGGTATCACAAGGAGAAGTGGGGAAAAAAAAAACCCAAACAAAAAACTGGTGCAACAAATGCCTTAAGTTCCTTCAATACCAGGAAATTTTATGGTAGCAATTTCTAGGTGGTTATGTTCAAGGACTACGGAAAGGGGAGGCCAAAATAATTCTGAATCGATCCTCCTACTCTAGTTTTAATTCCCATTCCACATAAATTTGGGGAACGTATTCAAGACTTCTTGACTTGCGTTGTAGTTGAAATTTGTATGAAGTTTAAATCCCTGTTCTTTCAGTTCTGCACATGTACAGCTTGTCAAGCTCTGCCGTTTGACTGACTGTTGCTCACTACGAGCAGCACAAAGTTAGTACCACTAGTAAGACCACTGCTTTTCCACCAGCACTAAAACACAGACAGAACTGCAATAATCCAATTTACTGCTCTTATTTACACAGATCCTTTGTATTACGCATTTGTCTTTGACAGTTATAATGGATTAATTATTTCACTTTTTCTTAAGCACCAGCTTAACAGTATGGTTACAAATAGTGTAGGGGACCTTTTGAATCCACACATAAAAAAAGAACCACCTCACTAAACTGTGACAATAGTAATTTTTCTTTGAACTAAGGATAGCACAAAATATTAAGCAAAGCAAAGCAAAAATTCCAAGTTTGCGATTCTCCTAACCCTACGTATTTGGTCACAGGTCTGAAGGGTCAGGTAAGGACCATTTAGAAAAATTTATACACTTAGTAAGGAGGATTTTGAATGGGTTTACAGTTCATCTTGAAATTACTCCTGCGGAGTGGTGATTTTTTGATTGCTTTTAAATCTATATATTACATTAGAAATTAATATTTGAATACGGCTTAGATTCAAATTCATGTTTATATCAGAAAACAAAGAATAAAAAATAGCCACTGCAACCAAACAAGTCTTCTGAGCCTTTCTTTTGACAATGGTAATAAATCTTAATTTTCATGCACTAACACCATACCATGGGCAATTTTCTAATAGGCTTTTCTAATTAAAATAGATTAGAACAGACCATGTTACCATTCTATTGTACCATCCGTGTGTGTCTCTGTGTGCGCATACGTGAGTAATAGCAGGCTTCTTGAAAGAATTCAAAATAGAAGAGCTCACACCATAGACAGACTAGAAGGAATCTGTTAGATTTGCTCTTCAGACTCTTGCGTCGGTGGGCTTGGGCAGACTGTTTGCCTGATGCTATGTTGTTGCGTATCCCCTTGGCAACTGGGATCCGTCAGAGCTTATCAGACCTATCCTCCTGCTTCCTTCAGTAAATGCCTAAAAACCTTCTGTGTTTAAGCTTTCAGTCTTAACATTTAATTACAGAATACAGGGTCAGGAGGGATCTCTAAAGCTTATGTTGTCCATCTGTCCATATACACAGTTAATTTATATAAATATTACTTTTAACAGATATTTGTCTAATCTGTCCCTAAAAATCTCCAGTTGAAAGAGATCCTACAGTCTTCAGGCAACTCACCCCATGTGTTAATAACTTATTGATGTCTAACTTAAGTCTCTCTTGCTGCAATGTTATTTTTTTTTTTTTCGCTTCCCGTACTTGCTGAAAATGAAGAACAGAGTATTTCATTCTTTCGTGCTGCAGGGTCTTACATATTTGAAGACTGCTAGAGATGCCAAGAGGTCTGGGCCCCATAGCATCTACTAGCTTGACTGGACCTGTCGGAGGACAGCCATGGGTGAGATTTCACTCTTAAGAGCGTGGAGATATCTCTACTGTAAGCTGAGAAATTCTGTTGCATGACAGTTTTCTTCAGAGCTTATGGAAGTTCGGGAAGCTCCTGCAGGAACAAGCTATTTTCCATTAGCAAAATGTGTTTTTTCACCTGTCTCATCTAGCTTAAACAACACCAACATTAAAACAAATCCACCAAAACACTGCATTTACTAAAACACAGCATGGTATTTTTCATGCTGTTATACCCCTAGGTAAAGAGTGAGAAAAAGAGCAAAAGCCACACAATGGGTATGCAGTACCCACTCAGACTAGATTTTAATCTGACAAGGACACTGTCTGTTTGTTTATTATTAAGAAAAAGCATAGTCTATGTCAGTTAAGGTTGAATCGGAGCCTGTGATACCCGTGCAGAACTGAAAATGAGAGCAAGAAAGAAAAAGGCCTCCTATCTTAACTGCACGCCCATGGCTCAAAAGCTGTGAAGAACACGAAATGGTCCATAAAGCTGTCAGTCTCTTCACAAACAATAGGTATCTCTGGAACACACTAAATTTAATCAGGAATTTACTTTTCCCTCAATACAGCACAAAAACATCCTCTCCCCAAACAGGAGCCATGAAATTGCAATGCTGCATCTACTGAGAAAACTGAGCACATAATGACAAAACGCCATGCTTTTGAACTAGTACTTCATTTTTATACCTATTTAAAGAATAAAGGAGGCAATATTTATACAGCATACTCATACAGAGTTCACATCTGCTTGTCAGAACTGCAGAGGCTCCAAGAAGCAGGTTTTCACATCTTCTGTCATATCAGTAGTCTGCTCTTTCCGGCAACATGTCTGAACACCACTGTGAGAACAAAAGCACTCATCTTCAGTACTAGTAACATGTTCAACAGCTCTTAAAACTCTGCTTTGAAGTGGGGTTTTACAGCATGCTACAGTACATTTGCCAAAGATAGCAAGGAACAGGACTTCAAGAATTAGGAAACATTCTTGGATTAACTTTGGTTCTTAAAATCATTACGTGTGTTTATTAGAGAAAAACATTACTATAAGGACTATTTTCCATTAATCTGGAATGCATATACAGTAACAATATTCACTGCAGTCTTAAATCTCCCAGCTAGTACGATTAATACCAATCAACACCTAAGTTCCTACTAAATAAAAATTGGAAGGAACTGATTCAAGAGTGCTAAGATAAGTGAAGTATTTTCAAATTGGCTGGGCCTAGTGACCGTCATCCTTGGATATCTAAGTACTGGCTGAGGCTAACAAAGAACTTTTAGCACTTGAGTCTGAAAACTTGTGAGCACGAGTGAAGCATCAGAAGACTGGTAAAAGCAAAAATGTTACCCTTATTTAAGAAAAAAAGGTGGGCAGGCAATGGAAGTTGGGAAATAATAAAACCTGGTTGCTTTAACTTCAATCTCTATAAAATACTTGAACAAGTAAAGCACTGAAGTAGTTATATGTAAACACCCAGAAGATAAGAAATTTTACCAAAAAAAAAATCACATCAATCAATTTTGATTTCCATCTTTCCTAGTCACGAGCCCTGTTATCCTGCTAGAGAAGCTGAAAATGACATATACTTTGATCTTCAATAAAACTTCCCTACAAACCACAGAAACTATGTCCAGATTATTATAGGAGAGGTGTAAAGCTGGCTGGAATATCATGCTCTTTGATAAAATGGGAGGACGTTTTCTTAGAAAAGATTAGGGGATTCTGCTGTGTATCTGTTTTTGTTCATGTCTTCATTAACAATCTAAATTATGGACTAAAAATGAAATGTGCTTATTAAGTTTTCAATCAAAACCAAAGCAGCACAAATTGAAAGCATGCTGGAAGACTAGATTAAAATTTCAAAATATTCTCCGCAGTTTAGGGGTTATGTTGAGAAAAATACGTTAAAATTCAATTAAGGAAGAGAAAAGACCTACCAGCAGGTAGGAGCAATCAATTGCACAGATACAGGAACTGAGAAACCATTAGGAAAAAGGATAATCAAAATGAGTAAGAGACTGGAGCAGATGCTTTAGGAAGACAGACCTAAAAAGGGCAGGAGTCCATAGTTTGGAGATGAGAAGAAATGTGACCAAGGGGTACAAAATCATCACAAGAGTATCAGGTATAGTGAAGGCAAAATTATATTCACCAAGCACCACAATACCAGAAATAGAGGATGTTTATTGAAACTTGTAAGAGTTAAGTTTCAAAAAGATAAAGCACATTTTCATGAAGTGGATACTGAGTGTCTGGAATTTGTTGCCACAGGACGTTGTGAAAGCAAACAGCAGCAGCAGGTTTAAAAAGAGATTAGACAAAGCCTTCAAAAACATGTCCAGAGCAGATGTTAGAGAAAACAGGCAGGGATGTGCCCGCTAATAGAGATGATGGGGGACATGTTGTTGTCACTGTTAAGACACGAAATACAGGACTATATATGCCATGGTCTGAGCAGTAGAATATATTTTTTACACTCTTAAATAGTTTCCTTTTTCCACAGAAGGACTCAAGAGTTATAGCAGAGAACCACCTGAACACGAATCAATCATGTCACACTGTTGTGTTGACTTACACCTCTACATGCAGGCATAACGTTTGAACTTCATACAAGACAAAAATAATCCTTACCCTCGACTTCAAGTTTGCGTATTTTGTTCACCTTTAAGACTGCATAGAGGCAGTTTTGAGAAAAATCAACAAGAAATATAGTCCTATATTTACCTATAGAAAGAAGAGAACCAAGAGTTAATTCTCCAAACAACATTCTTTAATTTCAGTATTTTCCAAGAGAACAAGGCATATAAAGTCACGCTGCCTCCCCAGCAGTCCCTATCTGCCCAATTTCTTTTGAATCTGTATTCGAAAGAAAGATTTCTAGAAATGTAATTATCTCCAATGTTTTACAAAATCCAGTACGTAGGTAGACTTGGCTGAGAAAGACCCAAATTGTGCCGCTGCTGAGGGAAAGATGGTCCAAAGTTTTGCCTTCCAGCACACACACAGCTCAGCACCATGCAGCCTCATGAAGACAGGCATGGGAGGAATCACTGGCATGGGGGGGATACAGAGGGATTGTGGGTCCTGAGCACGCACCCGCAGCAAAGCAGCTGTGTTGGTTCCACTGCTCACTGAACAAACGTTTGGTCCAACAGGTCAGGCATATAACACATGGGCACGCACATTACTATAAATAGAAAACCAATAAACTACTTCAGAAGAAATCCAAGGCTTTAGGGGTTACTTATCTGAACCTCTTCCACACAAAGTGCTGTATTACAGAAAGCTGTTAACATTCAGAATACGAGCTCTGTAAAGAAAAAAGGGTTTCTAGCACATGACCAACTAACCTCTAATGTATTTTGTTTACCAGAATTGGCATAAGAGGGGGAGTGAAAAGCCTGAATACATTTAAGCGTTCACGTACCATTTTCCTGAAATTGGGCCCTGACTTCTCTTCTGCTTTATCTTGGGGTGACACAAGAAAGAAAGGTCTTAAAGTACACTGAATGGATGGGTGGAGAGAAGAAAATAAATAAAGGAGGAAAAAGAATTATGTCCAATATGGGGGAAGAAGCACAACAAAAGAAAGGAAGAGTTAAAAAAAAAGGAAGCTGAAAGAATGAACAAGAAATTACAAAAGATAGAAGCAAGAGGTAGAAAGAAAAACTGAGAGGACTGGAAATAAATATACAATTGAAAAGGTACAAAAAGATATAAGAAAAAGGTAAAAAAAAATCAGATTAGCACTCGAGAGTCTACAAACTAGAATTCTGCAGCTAAATATAGCGTTACTAACAGACACACATACATTGCTTAACTTTATCTATTAGATCTTTTATGTATAGATAAGAGGTCTTCTACATACAACTTCAGTTTACAAATATCATTAAAAACTGAACTCAGCCCTCTTCAGAAATCAGGTGATACACAGCAAATAATCACTGAGCAAACAAATGTTTAAAGGTCTATTATTTCCAATCAAGAACTGGATCCTGTAAGGCAACATTTTGAGAAAGAAGGAAATTAATAAATACATCAAGATGCAAGCTGTTCAGTATATTGCAGAATAGTCCATTTATAATCACTGGAGGACAGCTGGCTGGAGGGATCTAGCAGATGATACAAAAACTGGCCTATCGTCTACAAGTCCAGGTATCAGCAGGTGCTGTGGCTGTCTGATTGCTTGCAGAAAACGCTCTTGGCAATTTTACACTATTTGCTTACTGCTCTGGAGTCTACAGCTAACCAGTCAGAAAGTTCCAAGTTGCAGCCTTACTTCTCTCCACACCTAGTTTAAATTTGATGTTGATAGTCTTAACTCCTAATGGAAAACTAGACTGAAATACTAGAATATCTACAAATAAGAATCTTCTGCAGACACTGAACAAGAACCTGCAGTAACTTGCCATATTGCATGTGCCTCTAGCCTGCGATTCTCTTGTTTTCATAATCATCAGGAAAAAAAAATAGTCTACATTACTACTATCTTTCCCACACTTAGCATTCATAATTATCTCATTTTTCTACTAACCCTGGCCCATGAATTTCTTAAATCTCTTCTGGAATGAACTGTTCATTGTACATTTTCAACTTTCAATCTAAAGATGAATTATGTTTCTATTAAAGTGAAATGGAACACTTTACATTACAAAGAAGGGGAAAGTTACATTTTTCTTCTTAGTTGCTGGTGAAACATGCTCAAAACTTCTCCTCTTACACATTTCAGACTCATTTTAAACATCTTACCAAGAGAGGAGGGACATCCCACATTTGAAGTACTTGCATTTAACAGGCCTAACGCATTTCATATTTTGTTTCTGTTTTGTCACCTTTGGACACCAAAACGAGCTGGAGCACTGAAGTGTCAGTTCAGCCACAATGACTCCAGAGTGATTCTCTCCCACTCCACTGGATCAGTCTAATACACACTGATTGCTCTGGCTGCACAATTCTGCCACAGACTAGGCAAGACTGCGGTAACTGCAGGACAGCTTTAGCTCTTCAGGTAAGGCTCCAAAAGGAGCAAAATATAACAGCTATAAGGGTTCTAAACTATAACAACAACGCTGTCACGCTATCAATGCATGTTCCAGCCTAAGGACGATCTGTTGAGTTGGTAACATCAAGCACTTCAGAACAGTCTGGATCCAGGCCAAGAAGCATTTGGGGACCGAGGACAAGACAGGATATGCTCTGGCTAACTATGGCACTTCGCATTGCAACATCAAAGAATTTGAGGCTGCCTGACACAGGGGATCCACAAAAAGTTGGGCAGCTATTTTTTATGCACACAATAAAGAAACTTTTATGTGCAAAGGACTTTGAAAGACAAAATACAGTAAGCCTAACAATGTCAGTGCAAGTATGTCCACGACAGATCACTCCATATCACTCTGGCATTCAAAAAGCACCTAAACGTCTCTGTGAGCCTTACCCATTCCGGTGCCATGTTCCCTGAAATCAGTGAGCATTTGGGAATGTAGATTCTGGTTCCAGGACAGTTATTAAATGTGTAAATTTTTTTGTGTGTATGTATATATTCTAAAATTTGTATATTTACACACACAAACAGATATCTTGTATATATAATACTCACTGTTAACAGCCAGCACACATCTGTTTCTAAATCATAAGGAAAAATTAGTAGTATGTTAGATTCAGTTATATATGTTTATTTGTGAAGGCAGACCAGACTATATACGGATGAATGCACTGAGTTCATACTTGTGATCTCTAATTTACAAAACGGTAATGCCTCTGTTATGTTTAAAAGTAACCATAATTTATTTCAGTACTTACTTAACTGTGGAAGAAAATACTAGTGACATACTCAGTTAAGTAACATAAAACTTGCTGACAGCATAGCATCAACCACAAAAAACACATTTCTCTTGGAAGTGTTTTATCTAATAATGCCGCTAATAAGGCTTTAAGATAAACTAAATAAAATTTAAAAGTCATGAAGAATTTTTTTCTGTTTGCATATGTCATTTTTGGCACATCAAATGATCATACGTACAGTCAGCTCAACCTTCTCACACACAGCCTTTCACTGTTTTTCTAAGATTCTTTCAAAAAGAGACAAGAAAAAAAACACTAAAAGTAAGAAACTGTGGCTACTGGTATATAAATGCCACCAGGGAGGCTGTTAGATACAAATTTGAGCTCAAGTGCAGTTCTGCAGCACAACAAACTCTACCTAAAGCATGTTTTTGCTTAGCCAAAGTAACAGATAAAATACATTACCTTAAACTTTTTCCACTGAGGATTGGGACAGGCTAAGTGTGCATGTGCCATCAATTACAGCAAAATCGTATTACGTCCCAATAAAGCAATCACTCTACAATCAAAGGCAGGTGGTGCAACTGAACCCAGAGGTACTAACATAGTTTGTTAGATGAATCATAAATTGCCAGTTTTCCTTTCATAAAGTGTAAAAGGCAAATTAAGAAGATTTCAAATTATTTTTTTTAAAAAAAGTTTGCTTTTACTCATTCTGATGAGACACACTTAAGTAAAAAGTTTTATTAAGAATATTATAAATTGACACAAGTTCATGAAATGAAATTACCTCATATGGGAAGCATTTATTTTTAGCTCATCCTGCATTTCTAACTACACTGTGAGTACATGTTGAAATAATAGATCTGCCATTCGGCCAAGCAAGTTAATTCCATTGTCACAGAGAACACAACCAATGTGACATTCACAATAGGAATTATGTTCTACTTTAAAGAGATAAACGAAAATAAAGAGAGGCTTACATTCCATAGCTAATCAGAGACAGAAAGGTAAACTAGTTTAATTATAGTGATTAAGTGTATCTGATCTATGCTTTCTTTCTTATGACAGACTTGAGAGGTAATTTAGTTACCATGGTTTTTATCCTATAAAATTATGTATTTTAATTAAATGAGACTATTCTTAACTTTTATATCTTAAGTAATTCTACTTGATGGATAATTCCTTTAGTGGCTGGAAAATATTTAACATTTTGAGTAAAGATGGGACTGCTGTATTGACTTTGGCTTCTAGGAACTCAAAATTATATACACAAAACTGATCTCTACTATCATTTTTGGAAATAAAAACCAAAGATATTTGGCCCAGACCATGCCTTGCCTGCCCAACGCTTTGAAGAAATGCTGTATGTCAAGATTCCTGAACTTCTGCAGAAAAGGAACAAGAGACAAGTATCTCCCTCCTTGGCATCTGGTACTTGTCTACGATTCCAAATGACACTTTTTACCGTGAACAGAGGACTGAAGAGCGGGCTGTCACCAAGAGCAGCACCATCCCCTACTCTGCATGAAAAACTCCAATGTGAAGAAAACCAAGCTGGAAGTATCCACCTTTCACATGCATCCCATAAAGGCAGCTGACTCTCCTTGGAGGGGGCCCCAGGGACTCTGCTTTGCTCACTTCTCTCTGACCAAGAGGGACATTCCAGTTCTTCCGGGTTTTGTGTGGTGGTTTTTTTTTTTGTTTGGGTTTTTTTAAATGAAAGCTCTTCCTAGCAAAGCAGGAATTATTTAGGTAAGGAAAAAATCAATTCCTCAAACTTTTCAGTGACTGGAATATCTGGTGCTAGCTATTTGTAATTGTTAATAGTAAGTCTTATTGATTCAAAAAATATTTGGTCAGAAAGCCTTTCCCTGAATCACAGCAAAAGAACAAGGATGTGAATATTTACAGTGAGAATAAATTTATAAGCACACGTGCATATGTAACAAGCAAACAAAAAAAACAGCACCAAGAGAAAAAAAAAAGTCAGAAACAAACAGCAACAGGTCTTTAAGACCTCCCATCTTCTACTTCCTTCTACCACAATCTCTTTCTGTATGAGATCTGTTACGGTGTTCTCAGTGTAGCTCGTTGTTGTTCAAGTACTTCTCCTACCCATAGTGTAGTTGACACACATCATTACGTGTGGAGGAGATAAAGAGAAAAGAATCAAGTAAACTGGCCAAAGTAAATTGTTCCTGGATGCCCTCTTCTTTCACTGTTTCAACTATATCCACCCTTTCCTCCTTCCCTGCTCCACCAAACAGCAAAATAATTTATCATTATCATGGTCTCACTCCCACTAACAAGCCCCATTCTATTCTGCCTCCATAAAGTACAGAGACAAGTTCACAAAAAGGACACCAGATTTCAAAACCCATAGAAGTTAACCAATAACTTGAGGAGAGGGCCAAAAAATCAACACCCGCAGGATCCAGTTTTGGTTAGGTTAAAGAGATTCCTTTTCTAGTGAGTGCTGAAACCGTGTTCCTACACCAACGGAGTGCAGAACTACTCTAACTTTTCACCTCTTGCTGAAATGACTGGATACCTCTTCCACCAGCAGCAATGCTCTCCCTTCTTAGCTCATCCTGCGCTGCCTTATCCCTGTATTATTAAGGTCAGAATCCTTCTGGTATGCTGGGATACAAAGGTGTCCTGATCTACAGCTTTTTGCTAGGTTTTGTTTCTCTGCCTTGTTTTTCTCATGTATTACCTTTGTGGAAAAGGCGTTGTCCCACTCTTTTCTTAGTCTAATCAGTATTATTCTACTACATTAGGCTCATTGCCTATTGGTCTATTACAGAGTCAAAATATTTATTTTTGTTTTCTTACTCTGTTGATATGAGAAATAAATTAGTTTTTCAATTTTCTTTAAAATTTCCACAACAATATACATAAGGATTATAGTAAGGAGTTACTGAAGAAAGGGTTGCTCTGAAACACCATCCTTATTCACTAAATTGCTACTAAGCTTGCTAGCACACTCCCAATGCAGATTTAAGTCATGGTACAAGCCACAACGTTCTATGCCATTTCTCATGTTCCCCATTTTCATACTGATTGCAAACTTCCCATCTGCTCCTGCTTTTCTCTACTCGCACCTTTCTTTTGTATTGAACTTGCTTTTTGCTTTTGATAAGCCCCTGTGTACAACAGCAATTTTGCCACTGTCTTTAAAAGGAACAAGACTTAACTCAATTTTCAAAAAGCATATATAATTGTTTTTACATTGTAAAAGACAAAAATCCACTTTGAATAAAAATGTGATAAATCTCTTTCAAATCATAAAACTGCAGCCTTTCTCTTTCAAGGGACATTAAAATGTAGACTAAAACCACATAAAAGTCACTTGTTCAAAACTACCTTTTTCAGGGACAATATGCACTTCATTGTCTGAAACCTTTGCCTTTTCTTTGGCTTGTTCTGTCTGGCTCAGAAGACTCCAGTTCCCTATGGACCTAAAGGCATAATTAGGTACGTGCCTAAGCCAAAACTCATCCACTTCACTGAGCTCAAATTCGGATTTTGCCAAGGACATAAAACTGCGGCTATAATCCACGACATTCATTTTGCTGTGTTCAGAATGTACAGCCAGGTAGCAACCTCATAGCTCAAGCACTTCTCCTGTTTAACATGGTTCTCTGCTAGACAAACCTCTCGATCTCTTTTTGAGATCACACTAAATATATAAAGAAACACTATCAATATATCGGATATGGTGTAAAGTCATCAGCTTGTTTTATATTGTGAATACAAAAGTCTTGATCAAAATTTAATAGATGACTGAAAGCATCTGGCACCTTATTGAATATTCACATTACCCTATTACATATTATCAAGAATAGATGGCATTTTGATTTTCCTTTGTTGCTAAGACTTCTTGACAGATTTATCATTTTCTTTGTCCCTTTCTTCTGCACCAGTCTTCAAAGCCCGTTCCACAAAATGCAACAGTTCTAGATTGCGTCCCTCTTACGATAATTATGCTTCTCTAGGGGACACACCAAATGGCAAGACATCTCACTTTGCTAGGACTGCAATGCTGGATTTATTCCTAAAAATTAGCTTTGTGCTCAGCTGCTGAGGTTTTTACTGAGAAAAAGTGAATAACCTGAACAATAAAGCACGACAGCAATCACCTTTTTCTATTTGCAACTGTGTTCTATTATCATATACATACTGCTAAAATACCCTTACTAAGTGCATTGGCTTCAAAATTTGCACTCGTAAACATGAACAGAATTTGGCCCTTACTGTTCTTAGCTCCTCCATGGCTGACAATTTCTACAAAGTTAGTTAGTAAAGATGAAAATGTTTAAATATCTGCCATTCTGTTTCTTGCTTTCAGCTTAGTTCTTACATCAAAAAAACCAATCGGTATACCAAAAACTGAGCTTGCTATCTCAACCATATACCAATAATTTTGTAATAAATTCAGATACTTTGCAAGAAATTACTATAAAGCTCAACAGTTTTACTTGAGAAGCATAGAAACTATGTTTTTAAACACGAGAGGAAAAAATTATTAGTTTCTATCTAAGCCACAGTAGTTCAAACTAAAGGAAATTACCTAGCATTTTACAAATTCAATAAATATGCTTGCGCTTATCCAGAGATCCCTCCAAGGACACTGAATGTATTTGTTATATCTGCAGAAATTAATATATTCCCTTTCTGATGTTTTGTAGCTGTGCAAATTACTTTGTAGATGGCAACTTTGGCAATTTATCTCTTTACTATAAAAGAATGGACTCAGAGACTGTAAATGATTATTTGACAAAAAGCATCTCTGAAGTTTTTTGGCTCAATGCAAGAATTTTCCAATGCTTTGCTCTCTGCTAGACAACCACAACTCTTCCCAAAGAAAGCTGAAAGAAAGTACAGAGGCAAACTTCTTGACTGAAATGAAGACCTACAACAAGTTTGAGAGAAAGAAATTACCAAAGGTTTAAAAAAAAAAAGCTAAACCAAAAAAACAGTTTGAAGTATTTTGCTGTCATCTTCTACTTGCTTTACCTTAGATAAACACAGGGCAGAACACAGCATGTGATCTAACAGTTGTTTAAAATGTTGTAACTAATGATTTGGATGGTATCCTTTTTGAAAAGCAAGCCCTATCCCCTGTTCTCTCCAGCCTCTACGCTGTCATCCTTCAGCAGGGCTACCACAAAAGCTAGCGGAGATACTTCAAGGAGGGTACATAATGCGTAGGCAAACTAGGCCACTCTGCTGTGGCGAGACAAGGGAAGGGAATGGCCCTGCCCCATCATTATTCTAAGAACTGCAACAGCTACAGGGCAACACCAATGCCATCAAAATGAATTAATGCTCACTAGATGGTGGCGTTCCAAAGGCAGGTGAGGATAATGAGGTTGCAGAAGCTGTCTAAGGCCACTTCTCTCAACAGCAACTTTGACATATTGTGCAAGATGATTAAAACTGAGTTCACAGGTAGTGGGCTGTCTGTAACAGAAATAATAATCTTTATTATTTCTCCAAGGTACATGCACAGCCAGAAAAATCAGGAATGTGGTCCTGTTAATGTAATATTACAGGATCCAAACTGCCCTTTTCAGTCTCTCTGACAGAGGAGAGCTCTATGGACTGGAATGAGGCAGGTCTATGGGATGAAGGACAGAAAAGGAAGACTAAAATTGGAGTTCACTAAATAGAGGGGTAAGACAGGAATTTAAAGAACTCCTTTTAGCAATGTGAAAAGACAAACACCACAAAAATGTTAATGATTATTTGATGCTGAATTGCCCTGAGTCACTGAGTGCTAAGGGCTGAAACTGCCCTACAGTGACTCACAGGCAAATCTAGCAAAAGACCTAGAGAGTCATGCTTGCATCCATAACGTCACCCAGAGTGAGTGCTCCAGCACTATCATAGTAACTACAGTACTTGTGCTCACTCTCCGTGGCCTTGATGTTGGAGCAGAGAGCATAATGAAGAAAAAAATCCTGTCATGGTGCATCTGATACTTAGAAACTTATTCCATAACGAAGCTATGCTCAAATTTCTTTTATCTTTTTTTTTTCCCTTTATCATCCAAGTGTCTGGTATACCCAATGAATAAAACCCAATCTTTTCATATAAGCGGCAGTATATTTTGCTTTTTCTTCTGCAATAATATTATTTTTTTGCTACCACTCACTGATTCTCCCTCAATTTCAGCAAGCTCCTTGTCTCATCTTTGAAAATATATCTTTGCACTGTTGAACAAAGATGTATTTAGACTTTGTAGCATGCTCCAACACCTTCACTCAAAAAGCCAGGGAGGTTTCAGGATGTTCTACAAAAATCTTTTGACTGCTGTCAGAAATGTCAGAGAACAACATCAGAGTCCCCTGAGAACACAGGAGGGTGCCAAAATCAGAAGGAGCAGCAGACCTTCCATCTACCATTTTAGATTTTCTTCATTTTCAGTATGTGCTCAGAAACTTGCAATAGTTTCAGCTTGTCCTACCCCATGACCATAGCAAATAGCTTACTATGGCTCTTATGGCTTATTCCACCAATAATACCATATAAAAATCTCTGCAACTGTGATGCCTTGATTCAAAATACCAGTCCAATATTAAAACACTACATGCTGACTGCCAGGAAGACCTCCCTCCCTTCTTCTGCATGAACTATTTTTCCCTGTCTTTGTTTACGAAGATACAGAATTTTACCTCCTCTTTGAACGCTACACTGAGTCCTCCCCCTGCTGTAACAGCCATCTTAAACCACCAGTCACATTTGAATTCCATTAACTGATATTTCAGATAGACTTAATAAATATGTTGCAGATACAGATAGATAGTATAGAGACTTTGCATACCAGGACCACAGAGGAATTCCCTCTTCCATTTTAGTCTCCTGGCCTCAATACCTCCAGACATTATAACTTCTATTCTTAATGTCTGTCCAAAAAATGCATGGAGATT
Source organism: Steatornis caripensis (assembly GCA_013398225.1). Lineage (NCBI taxonomy): Eukaryota > Metazoa > Chordata > Aves > Caprimulgiformes > Steatornithidae > Steatornis > Steatornis caripensis. Next base: position 130,589 of record VZSC01008279.1, read on the forward strand.
TAGGGATTTTGCTAAGGGAAGAAGAAAGTTTTTTAATTCAGGGAGTTCTGAAGATTGTAAGCTAACAAAACCATTTCTATATCCCTTTTATCTTTTAAAAAACTATCGGAAGTAATCTGTAAAATCACATCAGTGCCATCATTGAAGAGTCTAACAAAGTAGCAATTTACTAAAGATAATATTTCACCCCCCAAACATTAGCAAGTGCACTTTGAATAAACGCTTGTTACTGCTTTCATTGTTGATTTGCGTAGTTACATGACAAAATTCATCCTAGTGGGCAGACAGCTAGCTGATGACGCAAAGTTAGTCACAGATTAGTAAAGGCGGCAGTCAAAGGCAAGAAATGGCAGTAGGACTTACTGATGCCAAGTGCCTAGACGGTACCAGAAAATTATATAGGTACATATAACACAGTGCACATGACATTTCTGACTTTATTTGCCTCTAAATTAGTTTTAAACTGAGTATTACCATCTATGACCATGACCATAATTATAGTATATAATTTTACGGAAACATCAACTTAGTGTCTGGAGGTCAAAGAGGCAAATAGAAAGGGATCAGAGCACCAAAGAAAATTTCTTCACGTTGTGAATTTTTATCCATTTATGTACCTACAACCTGAAAGCCACATGCAGTTCTGGTCCACTCATTTCAAAAATCACAGAACAACTGGAAGAGATACGGAAAAAGGTAAAAAGGACAATCAAAGTCTAGAATGTTTCTGTATAAAGAAAGATTAAATAAACTGGTAGTCTACGGCTTAGAAAAAGACATGGCTAAATGAGGAATGTGACAGAACTATAAAATCATAAGCGGCATGGAAAAGATGACTAAGAAACAGTTATTCACTGTCTCTTCCAATAAAAACATTAGAGAGCATTAAATTAATTATGTTGGCAAGTTCAAAATGAACAGAAAAAAGTACTCTTCCACACAAGGCACTGTTAAGCTGTAGAACACTATAGATGCTAGAAGCTTACAGAGATTTGAAAACAGATTTGAGTTTTCTTCATGAATAGAGAAAAGCCCTGGGAGCCATTAAAGACAAAGATAACAACTCTGGTAACTGGAGATTACAATGATCGGGTCTGTTTTCTTCCCTCTTTGCCAGGCTCCTGTCAGAGACGGGACACCAGGCTGGCTGGGTATTCAGCCTGAACAGTACAGCTGCTCTCGTGTTCTTGGTACACCTTTCCCAGAGAACAACGCTAGCTAAACACTCCAGGACACTATTTCAGGGTGTTACTGTTGTAACACACACTGCCTGCTCAACATTAGCAAAGTATTTACTTAATAAGACAAAATACCAATACCGAATGCCCACCATCTGTATTTTCTTTTGAGTTCGAGAGCTTCAATGGACATAACAGATGACACTACACACAGCAGTAAGGAAATAACCGTACAGTACAGGCGGTAGCCGGGCCCTGAGGGCACTCGCAGTCCTTACAGGTCCTGGCCAGCCACCACAGCTCCCCACACCTGCCCATAGCCCAGGACGCCATGTCAGCTCCCAGGGCCATCAGTCCCCACCCCAGTGGTGCTGCGGCAGGGCCGGTCTCCACCTCCTCAGGGCTGTGCCCTGCCATGCAACCCGCTGAGCCAGGGCCACCTGTGGCTCAATGTCTGGCACCAGGGTTGCCCCTCAGCTGCCCTCCTCCCTGTCTGGGTGGTGGGACAGGCCCTGGCCACCAGGCCCTGCACTGACAGCCACCATGGGGAGCTCCTGCAGCTACCGGACCCTGTTCCCTGTGGGAGCCCCCGATCCACACAGCACCCTGGCCAACAGGGCCCACCTTAGAAAGCAGCCTACATCTCCCACAGAGAGACAAATCCCTTCCCTGGAAGAGAAGGGGGAAAAGAATTTTACTGCAGTTGCTGACCCCTCAAAATCTGCACCACCAAAGGACAACCTCGCTGACCACAATTTTTAGGGCACGCACCCTGCAGACACAAGGAGGTTGCTGCATCGCACACGGGCTGCCACCGGTGACAGAGGGGTCACAGCTGCTCCTGCTTAGGGACCCAGAGTTGTCACTTCTGAGTGACCAAATGTAAGCTGCCCTAATCTTTTAAGTGAAGACCACACAATCTGATTCTGTAGCGACTGAACTTATAGCAATGAAGTCACACTATTTGTACGCCCTTAGACTGCAATATATTACATGTATATTTGAACTACCTTGACTTTACCATAATTTACCAGTGGTAACCTGTTAGGCTTTTTATGAGCCTGAACTCTCACCATCCAGGAGGCTTTCATTGAAGCATCTATTCTGAAGGACTTTTTCAAGGTTTCTTTTTTCTTGCACATCACTGTAGACTGCTTTCATTGAAGCATCTATTCTGAAGGACTTTTTCAAGGTTTCTTTCTTCTTGCACATCACTGTAGACTGAACGCTAACATTCATCTGTCAGCTTTATCTGGTCACCTCTACAAAGGAGATGTATTAATTGAAAAACAGTTAAACTGTTGGGCTCTTCAGTAAATTTTACTCATGGTACAGGAAGACGATGGAAACTGAGACGTGCTTTTGCATAAATCTTTAAAAATTTAAGGCTGTTTGTCCTTGGATTTATGACAGTAATAACCTACTTATGTTGCTTTATTAAAATTAATGACCTCAATAAAAACAACAGCAATAGCTACGTATAAACAGCATCAACCTGAATTCAGAAAACTGGCTCCAATGTTAAAAAAAAGACCTAGTATTAACGCTGTTTGACGTGATGCAAACAACATCTGATTCAATCTATCAAAAAAATAATGCTATCAATCTAAACCCACCTGGTAACATGTTAGTCCTAGCCTTCAGAGGCACACACTTTTTCTTTATTACTGTATGAGACCTTGGAGCTCCCCAGTCCCACACACTGCCACATGTTCTGGGTCAAAGCACAGCTTCCAGACAGTAATACCACTATGTTCATGAAGACAGGAGTTTTATTTTCTACTTATTTTTTTTAAGAACTAAGTTTATCTAGAAAAAGTACTAAAAGAACAGCTCCTGTATCTGTTGATTTATGTGATTTCATATGTATATATTTCACATAAACACTAGCAGCAATGCAAATGAGTCTTCATAACTACATACACAAAGGTACTGTGTACTTTTGCTACATAGCCTGCTCCTCTTTCCCAAATAATAATGGAAAATAAATTTATTCTGGCAGTACCTCACAGCCACCTGAGAAGTCTAGTCTTCAGAATTATCTCTGTTTTGCCTTTAACACACATTTTAGTAAGTTGGGTTTTGCTTGCTTTGAATAGACACTGATTATAACAAAAGGTAGAGATTCTCATCATCACTGGAAGAAAAAGTAAAAAGGATAGTTTTCAAGCTCCCTGAGTTGGTGCAATTACGAAAAGATTTGTATGACTGTCAGTAAATAGGACAAATCATACACTCCATGTGACTGAAGCAAGATCAGCTGAATTTAATGGAACTGTCACAAAATTCACTATGTTGGTATCATTAATGTGAATGAAAAAGTTCAGCTAGTCCCACTGTAAACTTGACAAGGCTGTAGTTGATAATTTTCTACTCAACAGAATTAGCAACTAATAAACCACACAGGGAAGATAACTGTCCTCACTATTTCACAGCTAGGTAAAATGTTTGTGTCTGTGGTTGGCCAACATAGAGGAGAAACAAATACAGGCAATCCACTGCAGCTGGGAAATTTCTGGCCATTTCTTTGGCCAATCTCAACAGAGTAAACAAGAATCTTCTCTCTTCCGCAATTTGACAGCACACTCATGCTCTAAATCTAGTCCCTGTCTTCCCTATTCAGGTTGGGGGGTGGGGAAATGGGGTGTTACCCAGCAGTTAAAATACACTATTTACATCAATTCTGTGAATAATTCAGAGTTCACCAGGCCAGGATCCTAGGACCACAAAACTAGCTATTTAAAAACTGAAGTTATACAACCAGAAAGAAAAAACAATTTAAAAAACCTTAAAAATTAGTTGACATCAGTAAAATAAGGTGCACTTGGTTTCAAAAATGAAAATTTGCACAGCGTTATGAAGCAGGATCTCAATCCTAATTTAGAAATGCATTCTAACATCTCCGTAACAGACACACGTTCCTTACACCTACAAATGCAAATCCACTATGGAATTCTTTTCTGGATTATGGATTTCTAAAACTTAAGAACCCCTAGCAGGCATCAAGACAGCAAAACATAGTGCTCCTTGCCTTCTAAAATATTGATTCTTCAGGGAGGAAGAATATATTCTAATTCAGGTGACAAATGAGATGTCTTCCATTTTCTCCTATGCACTCTCCTCACTTCATTTAAAAAAGATGCAACATGTATGAGACCAATGCTGATAGCACAATTAGTTATATTATTGCTCCATGAATTTTTTACAGTAACATTAAAAGCAGTAGTGGATCTTGAATTTATATGCTGAAAAGGTTCATAAGTTTAGAGCACCAGTATTGTAAGCATCTTCATATTATACGGTCTGTAGGAGGAAAACCAGTAGAATTTACAGCTCCTCCTCAGAACTTAAGTGACGCACTCAAAAGTATAACCTGATAGAAAAAGCTATGAAAAATCATTCTGTAATTCAAAACAGCATTCAAAGAACAAGAGTCCCCCGAGCAACTTTCATGACCAGAGAGTAAATTCCAGTGTTTTCTTTTGTGCTCTCACAGTCTTAACATACTGCCATTTTCATTTATGCTTAGCAATACTCTTGCCTTTACGAGCCAAATCACAGATTCCTTGCCAAATCAAAGTCTGCAAAACTCTTCCCCTGCAGCAGACCATGCAGTCCACTCCAGAAGTCCAAAATTCTTGGTTAGTTTTCAAGCAAGCAACTCCCAGAACTGATTCATTAACAGTGACAGCACTTGCTGGAGGAAAAGGATGGGGCTGCGTGGCCTGAGGCAGGGCAGCAACATGCAGCCTGGATTGGACCATTTAAGCTGCCTCAGAAGCACAGCTTGGATAGAGATGGGTCTTAATAACTTCCTGGATAACATCTCTCGTAACTACAGAAGCTGCACAGAACAAAAGTGATTATGAAGCACTGTAGGTATTTAAGCCAGATGCTCGAAGTTGGACGATGTGAACATTCCTTGTATATTTCATAATAGAGCAAAGATTTGTGAAATTAAAAGACGTCACGGATATGCTCCATTCTTATTGCCTTGTAATTTCTGTTGAAACATTTGTTAATTCACAGTGATCGCTAAAGAACAGTAGTATGATTCTGCCAGTGATCTTCCATGATTTTTAGGCTACTAACTGAACCAGAAGACCTGTAAACCACTTTGAATGGAAAAACACGGTCCTTTGTTGAAAAGACTGCTTTGTGGATGACTTTTCTTAGAGTGCTAGGTGATTTGTAGCTATCAGGATTCATATTATACACCTATCTCAACAAAAGTAATCACCAAGACAAAATGAAGTAATAAACTGTGCATAGTCTGATAAGCATTTGGAAAATGAAGCAAAACAGGCTGCAAATTTAATATTTTAGAGTAAATTCCCAGATTTCCCACCTACACCTCTAATTGCAAATGTCATCCCAGGACTTTTTGCTGGAGGCTTCAGCATCAGAACTCTGAAAATCCTTTTGCCTCAGCACTGAGTAAGGAAAACTCTGCTTAGTTCATGAGATCATCGGTCACGAGTGCCAAATGTTACATTGCAGCAGGATCAAGGTTGTGATCTTGACGACAGTTTGCAGACTGAACATACGTTTCCAGAGCTTGAGTTCCTCCAGTTTTTAGCTGCACCACTTTCTATGATGGAAGGAAAACAGAGGTCATTTTTCCCAACAATGCTTACATGTTTTGGTGGCAAAGACTTGATGGTGCAAGGACCCTACCTCCTCCTCCAACTCTTCCCCTCTTCCCTCCCTCCAAGAAAAGTTGTGGCACATTGACAAAACAGCATGAGGAAGTTTGGACTGCCACTGCCTAGGGAGCACATATTCCGTGGGCAGGCAGACTATTTCATTTGCCAGAGCTGTCAAGCCAGCCCTTTCTACAAACTCTAGCTTAACACAAAATAAAAGAAAAATTATAATAAAATGTTTTAAAAGCTTCATGCAGAGTGCTGAAGCAAATGCATAGTAATTATCTGGTTTCCTGGGTAACCAAGGGCAAAATGATCAAATCTGCCTGCTTAGAATTAGATTCTTAAATTTACATTTAGACATTTAAGAGTTGCACAACTTCCAGGTGTTCTGAGCTGCAGCTGATTTGATTAACTGCACCTCTAGCAAAGTATACAAGAGTCAGTTCACAGTTTTGGGAACCTAAGTCAGTAAGATTCCTCTTTTCCAGTTGTGACTTCAGTATAAAGTATAGAAAGGGCTTGATTTGCCAATGTGTCAGCACCCACAACGTTTCAGGCTCGAGCAGAAGTGATCTTTCAAAAATCTGAACAAGGTCAGATGCTAAATTTAAGCATTAAGCCTAGAGATGTCTGCCTACCTAAACACATATATGAATCCAGTCCGCTGTACTACAGTACATAACATGAAAGTACAACTTAAAATCCAAATGCTTGAGTTAGAGGGGAAATGAACGGTACAAACCCAACAAGAAAGCCTGGAAAATTGCCTTTTCCATCCCCCTCAGTATACATCTGTATACATCTCAGTATACATCATTTTGTGCAAGGGGCAACAGGGAAATAACACAGGTCAAGCGGTTAATACCCTGCATGGAATCATAGAATGGTTTGGTTTGGAAGGGACCTTAAATACTATCTAGTTCCAACCTCCCTGCCATGAGCACGGACACGTTCCACCAGAGCAGGTTGCTCAAATCCCCATCCAACTTGGCTTTCAACACTTTCAGGGAGGGGGTATAAATCCATTGAACTATTCCGCCTCTCCATGATAGACTTCTTGCCTTGCAAGTCCGGTATGGATGCTCTGCATGCTTTACCAGTCCTTCTGTTTGTCAGTAGTAGCAAGCATGAGATCTCTGTAATAAACTGTGCAGCAATGATTTAAAGAATTACTTAGAAATTTTATTTACCACGTGAAAAATGAAATGCACACCCTGGCAGATGGCAAATCATAAAAGAGGTTTTGGACTACCTAAATCATTTTTATTTCAGGAATAGATAAGCTCTTATGCAGTTTTCTAAACCAAGGAATCAGACATCTGGAGACCTAATTGTCATAGCTTAAAACTTATTTTTAAACTTTTTTTTTTCCTTCATCTTTCTAGGGGGGGAGGCTGTGTGCATGGGGAAAAAAAAGGTATTAACTGTCTAATCAGTGATTTCACATTACAAACAAAACCAATTACACAAGTTTTTCTCTGGTTTGTACAACAATACCAGCCAATTCCTGGTGTAACTTGGACTCCCACTAGGTATGCATTTGTCCAGGTGGGTTACAATGCTATAACACAAGCAGTATGTGCATACAGTTCACTAACTGGGATTCAGAAAACAACCTGCTGGATAAGAAGGAAAATAAGAGCTTCTCTCTGCAGTTCACTCCTTTTATTTATTTATGAGAGAGAGAAAATACTCACTCTAAAAATGCAAAAAAAAAAAAAAGTGACAGGTGGTAAAGAAGCATCTGAGTTACGTTTCAACTCTTTAAGGAATTGAGTCATGGGAATTCTCATCTTTCAAAATAATTTCAAATATTCAGAATGTTATTCTCTATGGTGTTTCCTAGAAGCTTTTCTTCACTAATTCAAGCAAGAACAAACAACACTGAATTTTAATTAACTGTCAGGTACATCAGTTTATATTCCAAGCCTCCTCCAGGAAACAACTATTTTAGAATTTCAGATAGAAGAGTGTTTATAAGACAATGAATTACATGCTTCTTACTGCAGCCTAATGAGTGTCAGGCCCTAAAGGTAGTAAAAATTTTAAACTAAGCACATTGTTCTATGTCCTGCATCCATTTCCCTAGAGTACACTGTCCATTCAGAAATTATGCTTTTGATTTAAAAAAATAGATATGCATTTACACAACATAGTCTGAGATAAGAGACTCGGTAGAAAATACACCTGCCACTACTGAGAATACAAGAGACATATGTAAGCTCAGGATAGGATCTCCGTATCTAGATTCTGCAAGTTTACCATATTCAGTTGTGGGTCTCACTTTGACCACTTAAATCAAGAGCAGCAACTTTGTTATATACACAGTTACATAGGTTTAGGTTACAAAACCTCTCACGCCTGTCAGAAATTAAGCTTCATGGTTTTGGTTGGGATTTCTCTTTGAAACCATCCTTCCTCCAGTTGCTAAGATGCAGTCTAGGTTAAAATCTCTGCTCTGTTTTTTGTGCAACACTAAATAATAAAACATAAAGCAGAACCCGCAAGAACACTCGACTCCAGTTACTACGGCATCTCAGTATAGCGCAGACAGTTGCAATATCCTAACATAATTCTTATTCAGTAGGAAAGTTTACAGTAAAGCAACCTGGAAAGAGCCTGTCTTTAAAACAGAGAACAACAGGTTAACTCCCATTTTTCAGTTACAATGACACAGATTGCACTGGGGTTTGTTTTTAAAATAATAGTTGAGGAAAGTTATTTGATAGCTTCAACGAACCCTCCCCTGAGTAAACTGCTGTGCCAATTCATTTTTACCATATACTTTTCACTGCACTTCTTCAATCAGGCCTGGAAGCAAAACGGTACACAGCAATGTCTTAGCGAAGCAAAAAATTCACCAGTGGCGGGCACAGGCAGGGGCAGGGCGGTGAGCACCAGCCTTGGCCCTGGCCCTCCGGTCATTGCTCCTGGCTGAGGGCCAATACACAGTTTCTTTGGGCAACACTAAAAGCACAGCCCACAACATGTATTTTTGACTTAGAGTTTCCAGGTGCATCTAAGCTGTCCATTCTTGCAAAAAAACCCCCCGTTATCACACACATACCACCTACAGCTTTGTCTGGAGACAGTTACAAAATCCACTAAAGCCTTTTTCTTTCCACAGAAAATGGAGGAGTAGTGGGGAGGAGGAGGGGGAACTGCAATATTTTTTTTTTTGGTCTGTTTAAGATGTGATTAAGCCCAGTAAAGTCACAACACACCATACTCAGTAGTAAGCGCTTGCAAGATTTAGCCCTAAGGAACGGACTCTGTTTTCATTTCTGATGTCTGAGTCGCTTCTGAGTTAGTTTCTAAGTAGGATAGTATTTAGCAGCAGGTGAATTAATATCATCTCTTCTGGACACTTTTAAAGAAACACAGGTATGATCCACAATGGTGTCATCCATGCACACAATTCAAATTGTAGTAAATAGACAACAAACCCCATGATCAGAAAGTTTTCGTAGTTCCCGTACTTCTGCAAGAATAAGTAATTTTTAAGCTATGAAATAAATGTTTACAACAGTGGCCCATATTAGTTTTGTATTAAAATTCCAGTGTGATATGCCCAATAAAACATTTTGATCTAAAATTCCTTTCTAAAGACACAAAGACTATTAGAAAAAATACCATTACAAGTAGGAAATAAACTGCTAAGAAAACCTTTATACGACTGGTAAATTAATAACACGTACTATCATTCCAGAGAAGTATTTTTTCTCTATAATTATCTATTTCTATGAAGTACTTTCTCAAGCAGCATCTTGCAGGTATCTTTTACATACACGCATTTAATTATATTGTTCCTGAAAAATCCTCCTACTCCCTCACCACCACTGACTGGAAGTATATATTATATGTGCTTCCCCACCACCACTGACACAGATAAGAGTGAATATTTCACTGATTTTGAACCATTAAAACGATCCACAGCAAACGCATTACTTCCATAAACTTGCACTAGAGAATCCATAAGGCTGCTACAACTGGTGAGACCATTAAGGTCATTCTACATCAACATGCATTAGCAGTCTTTTAGCCTTTCTTCACCCTTCAGATTCTTCCACAGGTATTTTTATATTTCCTTTTACTAAAAAGGGACTCAAATCAACAGCAAAGTCAGCTTCATTAGTAAATTTATGAAAGAAGAAGTATAGCATTTTGGGGACTTGTGATATGCTAACAAACCAAAAACAACTACAGACATTAATGTAACACAAAGTCATATAAATTCTAAAGTGTTGTATAATAAACTTCTTTCTGTAACACAGTTAAGAAATTGCATGTTCTCTGTTATGATGCATGGCATCAAAAATAATTTATTCAGTTAGACTGTTTGCATTTGCCCTGACTTCAATGAGTTCCGAAATTGACGCAGTAGAAAGTTTCATGTTTATTCTGGTACACTCCTAGATTCATTTACTTTTTCCAAGCCCTTAACTACACACGCACGTGTCCTATTAGATTCCAGTACTGCTCCCTAGATGAAGTAAAATACCTAAATAAAAAGTAAAAGTTATAAATATTAATCCTGTGTAGGTGTTTTGTATTTTTTTCTTCAAAGGAAAGAACAAACAAGGGGTTCGTGCAATGGCACACTTATAAATGCTGTTATTGCCAGCAGAGGAATGAACTGTCAGCCCCAACCGTGTGTTCTCAATCCATCCAAAACTACATCCATAGTAACAGTTTCCTAGTACTTTTTTCCCCTTTCCAAGAAACTTTTAATCCCAAATCACAACTGCCTTCTTTCTCGGAGCTTAGCAATACAGCAATTACCTGCCAACTCCAAAACTATAAAATCCACCAGGATCACTAAGATGAAAGATTCTTTCAGGACTTGCTCTTTCAAGGTCTTCTGCAACTTCCTGCAGCCCAAACTGAGCAATTCGCTTTGGATGATGAATACATGAATTACCTTGAAACAGAAGTGAGTGTATACGTGAGGCAACTCCCCATCATTTGCTGGCTACAAGACCACACCAACACCAAGGAACAGAGGAAATACAGTCCACAGAGAGGAAGCAGCTAACTGCAAGCATCATTACATGATGACCTCTGCAGCAAACAGATGCTAGCAGAGACCTTAATATATTCTGCCTAGAGCATTCCTAGTGTGTTGTATTCATCCCTCACATAAAACTCATTTCCTCATGCTTTGCATGTGCACGGAAACCAATTTTCTCTCTACCTGTGCTGTAGCGTAAGAATTATTAGATGCAAGTGCTGCTTTTGTGATATATTCTCTGCAATACCGGAATGAAGAGTAGGGCAAAATAAGGTTTCTTTTTAATATGCCTATTGCTTTTGACAAGCCTACAAAGAAGAAAAGTAAGAAAATAAGCAGTAGTACATACAGAAAGTTTAGTAGAGTCAGAAAAGAATATAATGAAGTTTAACTGACTCACAGGATCTTTTCATCATGGAGTTTTTCAGCACTAAAATTACTCCCTTCTATTTCTCTAATGAAAAGAAAAAGATGAGAATCATTTCTTTTTCTGACATAAATTTTGCAGGCCGGTTTCAGCCAGTGGAAGTTCCCTCATTCTTACCTGAATGAGGCAGATGTCTGAAAAGTAGTAGCTCTTTGGTTACTCAAGACACAATGGCTCAGAAGGCATGTTTGGGCCAAATCAAGTACGTATTCTCCCAAAACATTCTCTCTAGAATTGATGGTGATAAAATCTGTACTACATTACACAGATTTCCCCTTCTGAACAGGAAGGACCACAACAAAAATTATTAAACATATTGACAGGGAAAAAGTTAAATCAGAGGTGTAGCCCTACAGCATCCTCCTTGCATTTCTTCCCAAACAAATGTCCAGTCTCACTCATCATCTGGCCAAATAAATACCTCTTATATGGCCAAAACAGAGTTCTCCTTGTTACTGGATATGTGTATGTCCTGTCATAGGAAAGAGTATGTCAGTAGCCCGACACACATGCACTGCTTCCTATCCTGTGACAGGGAGAGTTATCACATAAATTGATGAGATCACATAAGGAGAGTGAAGAATGCAACACATGGTCTCAGAATGTTTTTGAGCTATCCAAAAGGTTAGCACTATTGAGTTAAAGTCATGACTACTTAGAAAGCCATCCTACTATCACAATGGAGGCAGAAGTCCTTTTGGTTTCAACATCAGATTTATTTACCCTCTTCAACTGAATAAGGATCTACACACCAGAGGTTGCCAACCTTCTGCTGTGAGTCTCATTCCAAAATCTTCATAGATCCAAAAAGCTTTAGTCATATACCTGAGGTGTATCTCGGTGAGCAGAGGGCAAATGGAGACTGTGGCACAGCTCCAGGGGAGCAGACAGCACTCGTCTCCGAGTTGTCCACTTCATTATCAGATGATACACTAGGGTGGACTATGACACAATGGGGCAGACTAAGCAGCTGTATCCCTAGCTAACACAGCAACATTGGAAAATGTATTTAAATAAAGTGTTCTTAACAACATATTTACAGTAGACTGAAAACTCAAGTGCAAGATCTAGAGAATTCCTTTAGGTATGGTAGCTTCCCACCACCGCTCTATGTAGTGGAGCAAGTCTGGAAATCCAGCCAAGCTGTTCATCATGTCTCCCACCACCATATATTGCCCAGCCTCGGTCCTGAATGGAGCACACTTCATATGGAAACATATGCTTTAGGGCACAACTCAATAACTGGCTCTTCTTATATCTGCACACTATCAAGTGGGTATAAAGTTGTCAGGACCCTTTTGTCTTCTCTAAACTTTTTTATGTAAAAGGTCCACAGTAAGTCTCAACTGTTTTCAGTATTCTCGATATGGTTATGAAGTATAAGAACAACTATGTGTGGCAAAACATCACATTGCTATCAGAGTCATAAAATATGGGCAACAGAATTTTGCCCCAATATTTCAAAACACTGCAAATGCTGCAATATGAACATTAACTAGATGCAGAAAAATGTATGTTATCCAGTCACCTTCTCACTTTAGCTGTATTTCTCAGGAAGCTGCTCCCATGAATTCTTTCACCTAGAGACCAGACCGACCTTTTCCCCACCTTCATTTCTGATGGCACGACAGGATAAAAGCCAGAAGGACAGACTAACGCTAAAAGCATCTCTTTTTAATAGTTTCTTTGTATATCACAGGGGTGAAGGAATAAAATCCCATCTTGAACACAAATGCAGCAGACATGCCAATACATTATGTAAACCACAGCAAATAATTTATAAATTCCTGAAAGCAACTCATTTTAAGTTATACTTGTATATACTTATATGCCAGTATAATGGCACAGTTTAGAAGATGGATTTCAGTGAGTAAAATCTGATCTACATAGTATATCGATAATGAATCAAAAAGAAAATTGCTTACAAAAATAATACACCACCACCAAAACACTCTTCCACTTCAGGAATCCTTGCATAAACCTCGACTGCTGTCATATTTTATTCACTGAAAATATTCAGACTCCATAAACACGGATGCTGAGATTTCAGCACACAACCTTATTTCATGATGAATAAACTCTAATACATAGATATTTCAGCACTACATTTCAATTAAAGGTCAAAGCAGTTATCTCTGTCCTTCACAAACATCTATGGAGCATGCAAGTGTGCATTTAACTGTAGAACGGTGCACAGACTTACTGGTGTGGTGAACAGCCTGTCACACAGCTGTGCCACACCACCTTAACCAAACTGTCTCAAAAGTTAGTTGAGGCATGTAGGACAGTACTAAACACACACACAAAACCTTCGATTTCACCACAGCTGCACTGCATCACATTTCTTCTGACTAAATCCTTCAATACTCTCTCAGCAGTAGTATTATGAGCAGGACTACTTCTGAACAAACAAACTCTATTTTTTGCCAAAAAATCGGCAGAAGATCAAAGCAAAAAACCAAACAAGTAAAACCTGAGAACATTATTAAATCTTGAATCAATTTCATAGCAGATCCAATGCTATTTTTCCTTTCTCTAAACATTCTTCGTATTACATATAAACTAGACAGCTTACATATTTACAGTATACCTCTTTAGATACAGGATTACATTTTCAGGCAGATTATCAGACTTATGTTTAGTCACTGGGATTAAAAAAAAGCATTTAAGCTAAACTCATTTGGATGAATCATGCATCCAATTGTTGGGTAGGCTTTTTTAAATTTTGCACCAGAAAGACGCTTAAACTTTGCAATACCCAGTATCTCCTGCACTAATCCTAGACAGTACTTTATTAGAATTCAGCACTGCAACAGTCATGTTTAGAACTCTTCCATTTTTCAAGTAAGACTGGTACATTTGTATTTTTACTTCTGGTTCTTTAGATTTATTAGAAAAAACACTTTGAATAATTAAAACTGGGTACATAAAGCATTTGACAGCTTGCAATTCTGACCTCTTTAAGGCCGTTTACTGTTTACATTCTGAAAGAAATCATATCATTTTAAAATTGTAAGAGACTATTCCCTTTGGGCTAGCTGTGTCATTTATTGCACAGCTGATTGACTACTAAGGGTTCATCTTTTGCAGGGGGTGTGGGGTGTGGTGTGTGTTGCTGATTTTTTTCTTCTTTTTCAGTCCTTTCAACAACATATGCAAGACCCTTGCCCAGGCAATCCAAATTGAAAGAATTAGATCCCTTGAGAACTACCTGCACTAGTTACTTACCTAAGCCACGTCAAGCAGGACACAATGCAAGTTTACTTTGGCTTAAACTTTATTAACAGCAAGTATGTGGCAGTACATCAATGTTATGTTCCTAGAAGGAAATGTTTTCCTTAATTTGCTGTTACCAAAGCATATCTGTATTTGAATTATACAGGAACTAAGGAATCACACACCTGGAAATATATATAACCTCATTTGTTATTACTGAAGTTCTGAGTTCACAATAGCGAAAAGCAGACAGAACTCCTGTCTCCAATGTTTTCCTCCACCAAAATTTAGATACAGGATAATACTAACTATGCGCACGTTCTTTTCTGGCAAGAAACAACAATATATCGAAATCTCTTCAGTACCATGTAGTATTTAATGGATAGTCAACACTGGGCATTTGTGTCAAGAAAATAGTAATAATAACAACCACTATGCTTAGATTAATACTAAACATCTTTCCAAGAAGCTTACAACCTGGTTGCCATTCAATTATTGATTTTGTAATCTATGCTACATATTGAGAAGGAAAACATAAATCTTTAACATATCAAAGTGTGTTTACAGTCATAATCTGGAATATATACGTCAAGATAATGTGATTTACTATCTACTGTACTTCAGTATTTCATTTGTTGCCACTCAGTGAAAGCACTTACAAAACAAAAAGATCAGAAAGCATTCAGTGATAGTTTTAGTTCTTGCATTCTAATTTTCATACTGCTAAGCAACAACAAGTACACAAGAAAGATAAAAAATACCAAATAAGACATAGCTTCACATCTGCTGTACACTTTTCAAACTCCCATAGTTGCTCTTTTAAAAATCTCTTCCATTTGAATCACAAAGAGAGTAATTTCCCACACATCAGCTGGGCTGTCAAGTAAGCACATTTCAGTATTCTTCAGACTTATTTAGTAATTTGTTTTCCTTTCACCCTGATGTACTGTAATTTCATAACCAATGTATTCCTGGACTTAGTATCCACTTAAAATGAATGGCTGAGTTTCCATATAGGAGATCAGGCTTCATGCATACTTCAGCTAAACAAAAAAACCAAACAAAAAAAAAAACACAAAAAAAAGACCCCAAACAGTCTTGATAATGAGTCTTGGCAGTAAACACTTCCAAGATCTGCATCCCTCCCTCCAATTCTTTAATACCTAGAAAATCGCTAATAAGAATATTTTTATTGTATCCTCAGGCATTGTTTAAACTACTAGTAGCACTGGTATCAATTTACAATAATTTCATATTTTAAATGTATGTGGTTTATATTCTACTTCCATTGTTTTAATATTCAGATCAGAATATTTAAATTGTTACAAAGAATAAAATTACAATCCTGAAGTTTTCCTTTGTTATTTTTCTCACCAAACAATTACACTAGAGAAACACAATGTGACTAACAGGTTTTCATGGATTGAAAACTCAGAAAAATAAAAACTTCACAGCTCCCTAAAAGTCAAAGGTATGTACTGAACATCTCTGCTTCTTTCAAAAAAACAAAACTCCGAAACCCAAACAAAAACCCCACTAAAGAAAACATATAAACACACAGCCTGCATAAGCAACCAGCATAGGTTTATTTATATTTGTCTGTATAAAGTCTGTCAGTTGTTATTAATGCAAAATTATTTTAAAAGCCCATGCAGCTGTCCTTCTGCTATAAACAAAGTAGACAGGCTTACAGTTTACATCAAAGTCAGCAGTGCTTCTCAATTTTAAAAGATTTTATGTAAGCTGCACAACACATTCAGTGCCAAAGATATTTGTCACCAACTTGGTTTGCTGATCTCTTCCAGCAAAACATTGATAACGCCACTGTACCTTTCACACCGTTTCCTTGGTTTAAACACTGATCCCTACTAATTTTATCATCATCTTCTAAACATTATTTTCAAAGTAATAATCTAGATCTGATGAAAAGTAAAGAGCTTCTTACCATTCTGATCCAATATTTTCCCCCTCTGGAGTCCAGCAGCAAGGAGCTGTTGCTGTTGCACTGCTTACTAGAGACACTGGAGGCTTTGGAAGCAGAAAATGTTTTATGTGGTTAAAATGTATCACCACTGATTATATTTCAGTCCCTCAATTCCTAGCCTTGATGCTCTGGAAATCAGCCAATCCAAGCGATAAAGAGGTTTGCAACTAGAAGTTGCAGAATTTTCACAGCGAATGCTTCACGGAAATGTTTTGCTTCTTGATACTTGTTTTTTATATCCACTAAATGTTAAAATAAATCCTGGCTCCCTCTTCCCTCCTCCTCTTTTTTTTTTTTTTCCAAAATGAGATTCATATATTGTTCACAGGGGACTTCAGCACTTGCTACAGCTAGGCACAGTGCAGAAAGGCATCATGCCAGATTATGCATACATCTCTGCCAAGATACCTGAATTTTGACTTGCAACACACCCTGTTATTCCAAACATGAATTTTCCTAAGCCAAAGCTCCCAACTTTGCCAAAAGACACAGTGTTTTTGCAAGGCAGCCAAATGCCCCCTCAGATTAGCTAAGAGCATCTTTGATTTGCAATGTGGTTGCTCTTTGTTGGCTTTTTTTTTGTTTTAAAATACTTTTTTCCTAGTAAAGACAAGGTGGTAAGTTCCAAAGGGATGAAATGATCAACTGGCACTTCTACTACACACTTTCACCCCCACCCCCATTAAGAATCTACACAGGAACTCTATCTGCAATGCTGTAACTATGATTAATTACTTAGTTAATATTATAACCATCTCGATGTTCTCAGTGACAACCCAGAATGCTGCTGTCCTCTGTGTGATTAAAAAAAAAAAAAACAAAACACAAAGATAGTCCTGACTCCATGGATCTTGTCATCAAAGCACACAGTAAGAGATGACAAAGGAGGCGGCAGACGGAACCAAATCAGGCAATACCGGCTAGTTTGATAGGTGCTTAGAGTAATTTCTCAGCAATCTGACCATTTCTAAGCTTTTTGGGCATCACAATAAAGAAGTTTTCAAGAAAGGATCATCAAAAGGCTATGGAGACTACCTTGGAGATGCTCTCAAGGAGAAAGCGTATTATTGTACTAAAAGAGCAGAAGACTGAGCCCGAAATTTTAATGAATGGATGACAGAGGATGGAACGATGCTTTTGCAATGACTGAGAGTTTATTAAGGTCTAGAAAAGCTCTGTGCAAGGAAGGAAAGAAATTCAGAAGAGATGTTCATAGCTTTCTTCTCATCTCTTTGCAGCCGGATACAATAATGATTTTCAGTGAATCTGTTTGAACAGGTATGAGAGTGCAGGACTAACCTGAAGAAACCAAAGGAAAGGATACGGGACTAATCGGCAAGCTTTGGAAGACTGATTGGAAGAATAGCTGGAGGGAAATTTTGATGGTTTGTTGAAACAACAATGAACTTACTCTAAGTAATTACACAGACAAATAAGATCTAGTCATCAATAACACTGACTATGTTGTTTCTTTACTTAGAGAAAGAACAAAGTAATAAGTGACACACATTATGAACATCATGGCAAGATTAGGTTGTTTTCCAGCGTGACAAGGAAGCAGCAGTAGGGGAGTCTACAGGAGATCTGTTTTAGCCACGTTGAGCCGTTGATATCCAGCTGAATAGCCACAAAAAGCTCTCTTTTGTTCTGGCTGAAGAAGAAAGGTCTAGCATGACAAAGATGAATTTGATTTGTATTTGCAGACAAGATTATCTGATGTAAATAAAAAGAAAGGGATCATGGCTCGACCCCTGAGAAACACAGCAAGATGGAGTGGAAAGAGGTGCCGAAAGAGTGATCAATGCAGCAGGAGGGAAAAATTAGGCAAAACAGGTTCTACAAAATCAAGAGAGACAAGATTCCAGGAATAAAATGGACAATAGTATACAAGGTAGCTTACAGGATAAAGAAAACTAGCATAGAGCACCGGTTTCACTGTTTGACCAGAGAACTATCTACAGAGACTTTGCCTTGAGCAGTTTCAGTAGCATGGAGGGAGCAGGAGATGAAGCAGAAAGTGCCCAGTGACACGCCAGAACTTTGGCAGTGACAGTAACCAACGCACACAGCCATGTTAGTCAGACTGCTAATGGGATTCCCATCAGAGAGGCTCCACGTGTAATATCAAACAATTCTGTGAAACAATTCATTTGCAATGAATCAGGCTACAGAGGGCTTGCTCTTTTTCGAAATGAGAACTTAACCATCAGAATGTTTTCACAGACATCTTGCTAGTCTGTGCGAACCTTTCCTGCAATCCTTGAAATTCCTGAATCCCTTATATTCACAAAAGGTATCTATTGGGACAGTGATCAGACACTGAATGTGAAGACATGCAGCCAAGTCTCACCGCTGTAAGTTTCTACACAAACTATGTACGGAACAGGGTGATATGGCCCTATGCATACACACAAACAATCCTCAACTCTGCCATTCAGTCAATGAAGCCAGGATGCTTCCATTTTTTAACTGAACAGTTAAGAATTAATTGAATGCATACAAACTTCAGAGTGAATTCTGGCACAGTATTCTCACGTTTAACACACACACTTTCCAAATTCAAGTGTGAGTATCACTTCCTAAATTCATATAACTGAACAAGCACTATCAATACAACTATACAGGCAGAAAAAAAATGATCAAGTTAACTGACTGACTTCAGCATCAGCACTCTTGGTTCAAAAGAAGACCCCCTTTTTCATTTACTTTAAACTCCTTCCAACACACACAGAAAAAGCAGTGTCCGCCAAGGGCAAGAACTGTGTACTGGTATAACTGCAATAATTTCAATGTAAACTTCAAGTTTGCATCTACATAAGCCTTAAAGATGAAAACTTTTATTATTTTTTTTTTCCCTTCAATTCTTAAAGGATCCACAAGAAAAGGGAGCTTAAATTTTCTGGACACATCTAGAATTTCTCCACTTCATACGAATAAACCATCTTCCAGCCAAGTTTGAGTTAAAACCCTTAATTTAATCCTTGCTGAATGCTTACAACCCTCTCATGCAGGGGCACATACATATTGCCAGACTTTACTCCTCTCAGCAGATAAACCGTCATCAGAAGCCCCATGCTTCAGAGGCTATTTCAAAAATGAAAAGCTCTCAAAGTCAGCTGATCACACTCTTTGCACACCTGTAGAAATGTAGCTATAGCAGGCTACATAGTTTAAACACTCCTTAGACCGTTTTTCTTAAGCAGTGACATAAGTCCTTGAAAGCCCTAAATGATCAAGGAACACTCAACGAGGCTGAAAAACTGAAGCTGATTAAAAGTAATCCATTTTTGTGGTGAAAACAACTTGCGTTGCCAGATCTACTCTGTTTCACACACGCGTGTTATTTGCAGCACGTTAACCTTCGCACTAGAGCCCTCAATCTGCCACAATTGAACAGTTGTATTAAGAGGTACCAAACACAAAGCAACTGATTGAAGAACTGAATTTTTGCCCTGGTAGAATTTCTTTTATTTTGGCATTTGATTGCTGTCTGAAGATGAGATGAAAAAACCCAAAGTATTTCAATTTTTCATTAAAGTCCTAATAAATGTAAATGCAGAACTGTTGAGTCATTTTTGGATTTGCTTGAGACGCCACAAAGCCTAAGGCACGTGCACTTACGGCTTTCTTGGGGCACTCTATAAGTCTGTCTAAATTGTCCCTAGCATTATGAAGCACCATCTCTCCCCTCAGGTTGTAATATGAACAGCTTGCTATAAAAAGTTAAAAATAAATCACGGCTCTAATGAATAATAAGACAAAAGCATGCAATATTATTTGACATTGCAGAATGAAGATAAACGACGTTACATATGTCTGTAACAATTCTAAAAGTCCACAAACCAAAACAGATACAAAACCTCAGATACCTACACAAAATAGGAAATGTATCAACAAAATACTCTGAATTTTAAAATAATTTTATATTTCACAATACATAAATATTTTGTCCCATTCCTTCTCCAAAATCTCCACTTTCAGAAAAGGTCTAAATCCACCATGACAGTTGGGATGTATACAGAGCGACAGCATGCACTTTCTCATTGAAAGGATATTCCATTTCATCAGTAATGTGAAAGCAGCAAACCAGGGCAGAACACAGTAAGACTTTTGAAGATCTTAAGGCACCCAAGTAGCTTAAAATCCAAGCCCAAATACTTTCAGCATGGACTTTAGCCTGTCTTGGTCAGATGAACCTGAACAACAGAATTCTGAATTTTATCGTTAAAGGCTTAGAGCAAACAGAAATGCTCTTGAAAAGTATGGCGATAATAGGGAGACAGCTATGCAAGGCAGAAGAAAGTATCTCTGTGCTTTCTACCTCTCTGTGTAGAAGCCAGTCAGATAACCAGAGCCACAAGACCTACTACCCTGTGGGAGCAAGAACCATATTCCTATTTTATTTCACTGTGACATTATTTTCATACAAGCGTCAAGACTGCACCTCAGATAGCACCTTCTCCGTTTCCTGGGGTCTTTTCACCAGGCCCTTTATTTCAAAGATAGCCTCTCTCTAACATCCTGTCAGCTTGTCGTATATTTTTGCTGTCATTATCCAAACTGTTTTTTCAGAATCAAGTTGTTTTTTCCCCAAAACATGAGTCTGTATCCAGCATAGTTATGAAGAAAATAAGTTACGTCCAAAGTGCGCTCTGAGTGTAGACTGGTAAAATGCTGTATTTCTACATGCCAAAAAGCCATGAACACATGCTCAGAAACACAGGAGTTCTCCGTTCCTTCAAAAACTTAACTAGCACAGGAACTCCAAAGCTGAATGACACAACTATAAATGTCAGTATTAGTTCCTATACTGCTCATCAGTTCCTATACTGCTCATCAGTGACATGAGAAAGCAACAGAATTTGCAGGAAAAAAGAAGCTGTTGGAAAGAAAGAAAGAAGAGAGAGAGGAAGAAGAAGAGATGGGGAAGAGGTAAAAAAGAGAGAGAGAGGCAGAACAGCAAGATCCCTCCATCTGGTCCCTATTCAAGGCTCGCTGGATCAATATCAATATCAATAGCTAGCACAATAGATCAATATCAAATCAATAGCTAGCACAAAAACGCAACCAACATAACCAAAGTCAAAGACATCACACCACCTATTCTGTTACTTTTGCACACAGACAGAAGTATTTCACCTTGCAAGAAACTTTTCCAAAATCTCACATATAAGCTACATCCTGCAACCCCTTCACTCATACAACTCATTCATTAGTGTCAATGAGACTTTCCAGTGGTAAAGTCCTGTTCTCTAAGAGCACTAATATAACAGCACAGCCTCAAATACTTCAAACGATGTTTTGAATAAACAATTAAGAAGTTCTACTGTCCTTACAGGAAATAAAACTTCTACGGAAAATTCCGCTTGTAGAGATTAGAATCTCACACTAGAAGGAATGTAATTTCAAATCTGCGTAAATACATTCAGATGTTACAAAAGCGGTACAGCATCTACAGAATAGCAGAGGCTACTTACCCATTAAGACTCTACTCAGCAGTGGCCAAAGGATGAAACATGGCCCTAAATGTTTAGGTTCTTTTGTAAGGACTGCATGCATTACCCAGTCCTAAACTGATGTGCCAGCCATAACCAGAGCATGGCCCTGTCCGCTGCAGGTGCCTGGTATTTAAGCAGGCAGTATCAATACACAGAGGATGATGGGTTTTCACTGCCATCTAGGCCAAACATTGCTCACAAGTTTCAAAGAAAAATTTTTCCATTATTTTGTGAAGAGCTCAAAGTGTGAGTTAATGGCAAGAACAGCTGCAAAAGAAACACCACCACATTAATAACATTTTCTTTAAAAAAAAAAAAAAGATAGAGAGAGAAAGCCTTCTTATCTATCAGATGCAGCTGAAAAAACATATGAGTGCTGCCTCCCACAGTCCAGCTGCATGGAAACAATTCTTCCCATTTTGCCATGGTACACTGATTCAGCATCCAAGGAAACAATCACAAGGGCTGTGGAACAACAACTACATTGTCCGTTTCTGCCAACCACTGTACCGAGGGGGCTGCGCTGGACCACCCCAGCTCGAGCTACGCACAGACCTAGGCCTCTACGCTGCCCAAACTGCAGAGCCAGGTAACAGCTTCCAAGTGGAGCTGAATCCATCTCTCTCTCGTATCATACGCACGTGAATGCCTGCCCCCACAGCCTCAAGAAAGGCAAACAGAGTTACTAGACCCTCTCTCTCTACACGGGCCCCAAGGTTGCCACACGGAGCCGATGCCTCCCACCACCTCTCCACCCAGAGCAGCCAGGTGGGCTGCAAGAGCCTCTTCAGCGCCCTGGGGAGATAGCTGGGGGAGGAGAGGCACCGGGAGTGTGGTGCAGAGCCGCTCCGAGAGGGTGGGCAACTTGGCACCTTCCATCTCCCGTCATCGCTATCAACAGAGACGATGACCCTGCTTCTACGCGTGCTGCAGCCAAAGGACTCAGGCCAGCGTGGCACTTCTTGATCTAACCACTGAAATCAGCATATGGCTGCAAATTAAATTCTAAAGCAAGAAGCAGGTGTTTAAAGGAGTACCATTTGAACAAGTTTAGGGTTTAGTCCGTTGGATTTTGAGCACTGATCACGATTTCGCGAGTTTACAGAATACCCATGCCAAGCACCCTTCCATCACAAAGTAACTCAAGAGATGCTTTTCTAAAGAAGCCAAATACGAAGAGTATGATCCTAATTCTTTAGCCAAAAGAAAAAAAAAAAAAGATGGCCTCTTTTCATATACGTTAGTGAAAACGGGATGCAGCCTTTAAAGCCCGAAATCGCTCTCCACGTGGTACCTCACCAGCAAACTAACCGTTTCTGTCCCTGAGAAACGCGGTTAACGGAACTGTATTTCCCCCGGTAACTTCCATTCCTGAAGAAACACTTGCCCGTATTCAAAACGGGAAGCAGACCCGCCAGAGCCGACGAAAACGCGGGCACTTCTCGCCTTCGTCCCGCTCCGCCGGGCCGGGCCGGGCCGGGCGCGGCCTCCGCCTTCCGCCAGCAGGGGGCGGTGCCGCACCGCGCGGGGCCCGGAGAAGCACAACGGGCGGCAGCAGCGAGCGCGCCTAGCTGAGCTGGGCTGAGCAGGAGCCATCGCGATACATGCCACGGAGCATGAAAATCTGTCCTATTCAGTACAAGCAGCCTGCGTAACGTGTGCACTGAGAAACAGCCAATCTTGAAAACAGCTAATCATTATAACATACATCAGCATTTGCCCTCCCACGTAACAACATTAGCTGCGTTGATGTAATTCAGTTTCGTTTCCATGTGAAATTACGCCTAATGTAATTTTCCTAGATTATAAAAGACATTTAATTCTGCTGCAGTAGCCCGCCTAATACCAGTCTCAAATTTGGCTAAAGGAGCAAAGAAACGGCAGAAAGAACAAAGCTGTGGCCACTAAGTTGAGAATAGTTTGAGATCGAAGTGGAGAAACGGAGCAGCACCCAAGCAGATCTTCAGGGCTTAGTGTGACCTCTGGGCTACAGTAGATAAGGGCGATCTACATCTGTTGGATTTCCTCAAGCACGATGCCCCTCTAAAGCTGCCCTCAGAAAGCCGGTGCCTGATACAGAGATACATGCTAGAGGGGGATGGCTCCGGAAAACTCCAGACAAAACAGAGAGGCACAGCAGAGTACTATCGCAAGGTCAAATGGACAAGAAAATGCTCAGAAAGGCATTGGATGGCCAAGTCTCACATTCCTCACGGACATGGTGGCACGATCCCAAGCAACAGGGCCAGGAGAGTGCCAAGCTACTGCAGTGTAACTAGCTCAATGACAATACAATCTACTTGAAAGACCAACACATGAGCCTCACCAACTGGTTCTCGGGGAAGGGACTGATCCTAAGACAGAATTGTAAAGCAGCTGAACAGCACCAGCATTTGCTCAGGTACCAGACACTGCAAAACCAAGTGAAGTAGGCGGCGGTGATTAAACCCACCTCCAAATGAAAAGAGCCGTGAGCAAGAAATTAAGCAGGCAAATGACTGCCACAAATCTGTGAAAACTTGAGAAGTGTAGGTGTACACAATATGCATCTCCAGCACAGGCTGAGCAAGAGATGGACCTGCACGGTGCTGAAAGACATATGCAAGATTAGGATTCCCTTTACCATGAAACAGGAACAGCAGCAACAAGGAATACCTTAATGTCATCACACACCTGGTCTCCCAATCCATGAGCTACCATTCTCCCCACTATAAGCTCTGTGAGAAAGATGAACTATGAAGATACAATGTGGAGACAGCAATAGGCTTAAAAGAATACGGAAATAAAATGCTGCTGGATTTGGCCTAGGAACAAATCCTACGGGGCTGTCATCTGAGGTGAACTAGGCAGCTATCATAAAAGCCCTAGATATCACATCCAGACTCCATCCACCCAAAGTGAAAACACAAGAGCAACAGCAGACAGATGCTATCAAGTAGCCATATACTAGCATGCAGACATACTACAGACGCTGCAAAACGTCAAGAAAGTGGGTAAGGCTCAGAAAGAACTGCCTCAAAAAATCCCAAAACCAACCAACAAACAACAGAGAAACCCCCCAAATTTTACCAGTATTAGAGCAGAGATTAACAACGACATTCAAAATAGTAAAGAGAGCAGGGACAAACTCTCCCATACTCCAAAGGCTTTCTTGATGCTCGGAGAAAATGATTTACTGAATAAGTGGTTGGAAGATTACCCGAACTTTTACCATAACAAGGAGACTGCAAGACACAATAGCATCTTGTGAAGAGACACAGTAAGTGGTCAGATGGCTGAACCATCTCTGGAAATGACAGCACATCAGAAAACCTGATGATAACAGCAGATTATCATCCAGCCCACCTGCAGCTAAGCATACAAGAAAGAAAACTATGGAAGAGTTAATTTTAGTGACAAGGTCTTTGAAAGGCTTCTCAAAAAACTGCATAAGCTTCTGAACTAAATTCTTTAACCAAAATCCTATTCATGTTGAAAAAAGGAGAAAACTGATTTAAGGGATGGGCTGTTTCCTTAAAAGACAGAGGGATAGTGCAGCTGAGGCTTTGCCCTTAACTAACTCTTTCACTCATTTCACCAAGCTTAAAAAAAAGCCCATTTAATACAGGATCACAAGACAGGCTATTCCTTGTCCTGAGTGGTATGAGGGTCCTACCTATGAAAAAGTGAAGTCAAGAGTCTCACAATAAACTCTGAAAATCGATGGTTTTAAAATTTAAGAAGTTGCTCAGAAAGAATAGGTTATCTCACTCTCGAGACTGATGGACAGAACTGCCAGTCTAATGGCCAAAAGCTTCAAAGGAAATATACATGCAAATCAGACTGTCAATATGCTGTTACACAGCTAATTTTGACCTAACGGGCACACAAACCAGGTGTCTGGACAGCAGCATTGCTTCTCACCGCAGATCTGCAAATACTTACATAAACTATTGTGGTGGGATGACCCTGGCCAGAAGATGAACATGCATTGTGTTTGTTTTCGCTGGGATAGAGTTAACTTTCTTCATAGTAGCTAGTATGAGGCTATGTTTCCAATTCACGCCTAGAATAACATTGGTAACACATTGATGATTTAGTTGTTGCCAAGCAATGCTTACATTAAGCCAAGACTTTTTCAGTTTCTCTTACTGTCTCTGTCCTCCCAGCTGCTTCTCTACAAGAAGCTGGGAGGGACACACAGCCAGGACAGCTGACCCAAACTGGCCAAAGGGATACTCCACACCATAGGATGTCATGCTCAGTACATAAACAGGGGGGAGCTGGCAAGCAGGGATGATGGCTGCTCAGGGACTGGCTGGGCATTGGTCAGCAAGTGGGGAGCAACTGCACTGTGCATCACTTGTCTTCCTTGGGTTTTATTTCTCTCTCTTCATACAATTATTATTAGTATTAGTTTTATTTTATTTCAATTATTAAACTGGCCTTATCTCAACCCACAAGGGTTTTTTTCCTCTATTCTCCTCCCCACCCCACCAGGGTGGGGGGAGGGGAACAAGCGAGCAGCTGTGTGGTGCTTAGTTACTATCTTGGAGTAAACCACAATACCATACAGCCCGCTTGCTCACTTCTCCCCCTCAGTGGAACATGGGAGCAAATAAAGAACAAAGGAAGGAAACCTGTGAATCAAATAAAGACAGCTTAACAGGTGAACGGAAGAGGGGACACCTCACCCACAAACCAGCAAGTGACTTGAAGGAAATCACTCACTACTCCCTCCAAGCAGACCGATGCCCAGTCAGTCTTCGAGCAATGACCACCATGGAAGTCACTCACACGTACCCACCCCTCTTCTTCCTCTACCTCCAGTTTTTATTGCCAAGTATAATGTCATATGGTATGAAATACGTCTCTGGTCAATTTGAGTAAGCCGTCCCAGCTGTATCCCCTCCCAACCTCTCTCCCACGCCAGTCTACTCACTGAGATGCAAGCGAGAAATAGAGAAGGCCTTTGAATAGAAGCACTGTTCAGCAATAGCCAAAACATTAGTGTATTATCGACGCTGTTTTGGCCATGCATCCAAAACACAGTATTATACAGGGCCATGAAGACAGTTAACTACATCCCAGCTGGACACAGTACAACTGTTTTGCAACGAAGCCGACTGTCATTTCAGGAGACAGGAAAAAGGCAGCAACCTAGATAACATGGACAGCTTCATGCGCTTGAGTTCTTAACATGGGAGAGAACTTGGCTATCTGCCTGAAGTCATCATAGATCGAGTTAACATCAACTCGAAAGACACTATGGAGAAGTAAATGGTTAAAATCAGATATAACTTAACACATGAATATTCTCAGCTTTGCTCTTTGTAGCCAATGCATTGCTTGCTTTTGAAATGAAGTGTTTCTAATGGTTGCTTGCAGTCAGCTGGTAAGATGACATCAATAGCTATAATTAGGAAAAAAGAGTGAGAAAGAGCTGATCAATAAGGTAGCAAAAAACCCCAAAACCAAAGCAGCTGGACTTCTCTGAACACATCTTCCAGATGAAAGATGATCATCTGCTTGTAAGGCTGTGTTTTTCAGGCCAGCAGGAAGTGACTGGATTGTGGAACAGTGGTTGAGTAGCAAATTTAAAAACATTGCATGCTGAAGCATGAGATAGAACAAGAATATACTGTGTGCCTGGTGTGTACAGTCATTATACTGCACTGGCAGAGGAAGAAAGGAATAACATGCATTTATAGTAATTTAGATTGATACTCACATTTTTGCAGGGTAGCTGAAAGCTACTATTCAGAAATGTAATGCCGGGTAATGAATAACTTAATGAACTTATTACCGGTCAAGCTGAACTGAAGGCACAGCTTAAGTTCATTAATGGTTTAATCACCTAATGATTTTAAGGCACCAAGTTAGTTTCAAGAGGTAATTAAGGCCTGGGTATCCTTCCCGGCCAAATTCTTTGCTGCTGTAGCACACATACGGCCTCAGTAGTTACAGCTGTGTTTCACTTGTTGCTGTGTTCCACTTGTTTACACAACTGAAAAATACAGCCTTGAGGAGATTGAAGAGTGACTTCAGCTTGACCTGTCAGGAAAGAAAATAACTTCTGAAAAACTAAGGGCTGAGGAATATATATAGAGAATCCCATGCATTGCAGAATGAAGTCTTAAGCCTCTCCTTTTCTTCCTTTGGGCAATAGCTCTTCATATGACAAAACCAATATCCCTCACGTTAAAAAAGCCCTGATGCTATTTGCTTACCTGCAAAAGTTAAAAAAGCCCTGATGCTATTTGCTTACCTGCAAAACACTAAGAATGTGCTTTCCCAGGTGATGCACAAGACTCCGCAGACCAATGGCCAACTCCTCTCTGAAATTTTGGAACTAAATCATAGCGTTACTGCTTCCCTATGTTGGGTCACAAACCTAGTGCATTCCTGAAGAGGCAGTTTAATTCTATTGAAAAGAATTACTGGATTTCAAAAATGCAGGGAAAGGAAAACCACACCTGAAGATGAAGAATAACAACTTGCAAATATTACATACCAAATATGTATCAACCACGTTGAATGCTTGTCTTTGTCGGATCAGAAGTCTTGACTGGAGCTAGGAAAAGTAAACAATTTTCACCTGTATGTAAAATAGGAGTCACAAAGTACCCCTAAACCAGTAAATTCATCAGGAAAGAAAATCAGATAAAGCACTGGAAGATTCTGCCCTGACAAGATGCAAAACCTATGACTACTAAACATAGGAGTGTACTAAACAGCCAGAGTAATATCCAGCAGCGCTCTCCACGTCACATTTGTGGAGTGCTGTGATCTTCCTCCCAGCCTCATCTGGATAGGCTTCAGTAGGAACAGACCACAATAACTCACCCAAGGAGTTCAGGAATCTACAAGCCAGACACCTGAATAGTGAGAGCATCGTTGGAGCCACCTCCACATTGCAGCTGGTTGCTGCACACTCACTGCTTTACAGCACAGAGAAGCTTGTCCCAAAAAGCATCACTGTGTCCTCAGACACATGCCTCTTCTTGAATCACGAATCTGAAAGATTCAGTGCTCAGATTTAATTGTTAAATCTATTAAAATCTTTTGTATATTACACAAAACACTTTCTATCCAGATAATTCTTTTTTTAGGACATAGTGGGAAATTTAATTGTTTCCATTATTTACAAGAATTACACATAACATTTCTGTAGCCAACAGAATAAAGCTTCCTGAATATATAAATTTTCTTAAGACAACAGCAGTCTTTGAATCTGCTAAAAATAATCTGACCACTAACTGGAGGCAAAGCCACAGCATGTCCACATAGTTAACCTAATTTACAGAAACTATTAAAAAAACATGAATCAGCCTAGACTGAGTTGGAAATTTCTTTCCACAGATCTAGATGTTTGAATTTTTTTTTTTGCTTTATTTAGTATTTACAATTAAATAAGTTATACTTGGATTATATTCTGATCTCTTCATATTTGAAGGTGTTCACACCTCTTTTACATTCTGTCTCTATCTTTCTTTAGGGCCACATTATCCTGACTTTCAGGAACTCAACGCTTTTCCACATAACAGATTGCAACTATGAGTAGCACATCTTTTCACGCCTCTATACATCCCACAGTATAGGCAATATTGTCCAAAAGGACCTCTAAATTGCCATTCTTTGTAATTAAAAAAACCCAACCTACAGAGTGGTTCATTACTTCACGAAAAACAGTCTCTCAGAAAAGGAAGTTATACTTGGATATACTCCCCTTGGAAGTATCTTCTGACCACTTCTCAGTAGGCAATTTTCAAAGCTTTATTGAGCCCTCTGAACACTGGAGAACCTCCAACTAATTCAATCCTGAGTTGAGAAGAAAACTGAATACACTTGTATAGGAAAAAAAAAACAAAAACACCAACAGCCCCTCCCCAACCTAAGCACCAAAGCTTCAATCCCATGAAGTGAAATTGTAAGATATATTATGCAAATGTAAAGCCCTACTTTGTTTTCCTAAAGAGCTTATTTTTTTGCTATTTGAGGGGTATATCTAAATTAGCATTTTAGCTTGCTTCAAGAGTGTACTTTTCTAAATGTGCAAGTCTCCTGACTATCCATGTCTTGTACTGGATCCCAACAAGCAGGGAACAAACGCTTTCAAGACAGGTAACTATTAATAGTCCAGTAAAAAGTGACAGCATGTTAAAAAAAAAGAAGTTTCATGTCTCTTCTGATGCTAGGAACCCCAAGACGATACAGCACTGGATGGACCTCTGGTCACAGCATGGCACAATGCACTGATCTTCTCCACGGTGAGGCTGACCAATTCTACATTCTCCAAGTCTACATTCTTATAGGTTCTTGCTTACAATACAGATTCATCTGTCACTGACAGCAATCAAGTCTGGAATATAGACTTAGCTTTGAAGAGCACCTTGGTGACAGTCCCTGATATATTCTTATCTCATTAATAAGCGAACAGTTCCCGGGAACAGGTACATATGATATTTGCATATTGATTAAATGCACATCTCTTAAGTGGCTAGCAGTCACACTGTATTCATGTTAGGGAGGCGCATATCTGGATTTGCTATCATATAGATTACCAACTCCTTCTACAACAGTCTTCTGAGCCAGCCACCATAATGCCCATTTAAGTTTGTTTCACAGAGTGATCTAGGAATATACAGCTGGATTTCCCTGGATTAAACCCACACGTGCATTTCAGGAGTGCAACTAACACTCAAAAACTGCTAAGAGGTGTTCAGTCAATGGAATCATACTAGAGCTAGACCTGTTTAAACCTCCCAAATGTGTACAACATGGACACTCAGCCTTAGCATCAAATATTTTGCTTTAAAGGTCTGCTTACATTGCTCTGTACTCTTTCCTATTGCAGACATAGCCAGTACCAGGGACAGATGAAAACTGAGGTCAGGGTTTCTCATCTTACAGGCACTTGCAATAAAAAAAGACAAGACAGAAAATGAAATATAGCTGCTAGGATACCAATCTAGGAGTCAGAGAACTAATTTACATCCCAAACCAACAAACTGAGCAAGAGAAATTGCCATTCTGTGCCTTTAATTCATCTCCTCAGCCTTCATGACAAGACCTGTCTCACTGCACTGCACAAAAGGCCTTACTCTCGGTAGAGAACACTCATCTCTATTATTATACAGTATGCTGTTCAAAATATATAAAATGACCTTCAACTTTCTCTATATGCTCTCAAATAATTTAATTTGTGTGGGATTAGGATACATGCATATCGCGTTCATGAAGTATGACCGTGTCACACAGCGAGCCTGGAACCCGACCAGCTTTGTCCCTGTACCTTGTGAAGCCAGTCCAAGTCTCCGAGTACTCGTTCACAGGGTAACCCCATAGCCAAGTCTCTGCCTCTTCGCTGCTACCGGAACAGCAAAATTGATTATAGATGCCTACATGTCTTCAAAGGTGGAGTGAGTTCACCACATTGACTACTCAGCTTGAACCAAAACTTCTTCAGTGGGATAAAAAAACCAAATCAATTTCACCAGAACAAGTGGATGCTCCAATGTTACACTTCACATTTTCCAACCACTGAATACGTATTAAATACTATATAAAATGGCTACTGCAGTCTCCTGAGCTGAGGGGATATTCTTGGGTTGGAGATAAAGAGAATCACTGGAAACTGTCTATTCAGATTCTCCTTCCATCTAATGTAAAGACATGTTTTTCAAACTTTTCTACATATATTTGTAAAACTATCCTTTGGACATAGCCAAATCTCTAACTATGTAAAAAACTGTTAAACTCTAGATTATACACACACATATTTTACATGCATTAAAAAAAGGTATAATCGTATCCTTACAAGGGGAAGAAAGCAGAAGGCTGCAACCTGAAGTAGTCTGAAGGCATTACTAAATGAGAAAAGAATGGCTGTTCTTGTTTTAACTTGTGTATGTGCCTGCACACAGGTAGAAATCAAATAGCTATTCTTCAAGGAAAAAAATCAAAACAAAAATGGAACAGCAACAAAAGTTAAAAACAAACCTTTCTGTAATAGAAGTTTGATGAGCAGGAACATAAAAAAGGTGTTGTCTGATATATCTTGTAAGCAAAGCACACCTGTTGCACTCTTTTCATCCCAGACAGTCGATCAGTCTATGAATTACTGCATTCATACATTTTTACCTAGTCTCCGTCTTACTTAGACAAAAACTACAGTTGCTGATGGACAACAAATTCTTACTAACAGAGTCGCTTTTTCAGCATCTATCTTACTGAAGAATGTTGAGCCAATACTCTGATTTTTCTGAAAAACAGAAACAATAGTTATCTGTCTGAAGAATAGGAGCGCAGCCATCACAACGGTTCCTTGAATATAGACTGATTTATACTGTCTGTCACCTACTGCACACCACCTGCGGCACTCCAAGCCTACAGGCACTGAAAACATCAGGACCCCAAATGGCAAGCAGTGCAGAACCTAAACAGGTCCTAAATCACCCAAATAGCTCAAGGTAGGTGTTAGGAAGAGGGTGGAAGGCAGGACAGTTAATCTTTGTGACTTTTAAAATTTTATTTTTAAAATAATGAACTAGTACTTGCTCACTTCAGCATGCAGACTCACAGAAGTGTAAAAGTACTTAAAACTATATGCCCTACTTGCATCAAAATTTTTTTTTTGATAGAAAAAAGATAACATTCATTTTCTGCAAAACCATTGTGTAATTATGTGAGGTCCTATGCAGAATATGGCTTTGTTATTACAGAGTTTTTCCTTTTGCTAAAGTGGAAAAAAGGTATAGTATAAGTATAGGGTTACCCATTCAAGTTTAAATAAAAAAAAAAACCACCCCAAAACTGCCCCACACCCAAACCCCCAACCCCTCAAGTAGCTGTAATACAATACAATTATAAAGAAAAGGTCTCCATTTAAAATGATGCCAGACTAAATGACTTTAAAACAAGTTAGTATCTGTGCTGAATATACTCCTAGAAGTGAAGCACAGTCTAAAGCCCTCAAAATAAGGGCTTTGCAGTAATCAGCACTACATAAGCCATCAAGATTTCTTCCTGCAGAGCTTAAAATTGAGAATTGCAAGGCCTTGATCACAAATTCATTGGAATTAACACAGAGTTTCCAACGGCTTTGGATTATGTCCCAGAGAAATAAACAGGCACAAGCAGACAGGAAGATAAGGCAAGTTAGCAGAAAAACACATTAACAGTAAGGGTGAGCTTACTTTATGTTCTGAGAAACAATTTGCACAACTGCTTTATTTCAAAATCCTAATACAATTATACTGCAGGCTACATTTGCGTACAAGAGGTAGCACTTTCTTTGAACTGAACTTAACTTCTTTCAAGATAAAACAGTAAAACCAAGCATAAAAAAAATAATAAATGTACTAATAGCCCACAGAAACTTGGTAAATTTGTAAGCAAAGAACATTATTTCATCATTTTTATATAAACTGTAATGAAAACAACTAGATACATCAGTCCTCATTCTGGACAGCAAAAATGCAAGAATAGTTAAGTTCTAAATATTTTCTTACCAGAAGCCACTATTTTAATTCTTTATCCTGATGCTTAAAATGTAACTTTATCCACAATTAAATATTACACTTATAGTTAATGCAGTCCAGAGGCATAAGCATGTGACATATACGTGACTCTCGTATGTGACTCTAAATCCTCCTTTCAGTCTTGTTCCTTTTGATTTACTTGAGAGAGACATACCACATGGGCATGCTTCCAGCGATCCAATTATCAAGCACATACTGTTGTAAGAGTTTATAGCAACTATATACACTACCTTATTACAACATTTCTCTTTTTCACATTTCCCAGCAAAGCAACCTTTACACTGAGAAAAAGTTGTATAAAATACACCTATTAAATGTATTTCTGTTAAGTGATCTTTCACCAGTGCAATAGCTATTAGCTAATAAGTCTCCGTGCCACATTGTTTGCACATATAGGCTACAACTTAAGGAAAAAATGTATTTTATAAAGTTACATAAAAATGTAATCAAACATGTCAGCATCTGCCAAAGACTGCCCATTGGTTTAAATAATTACACCAGTGACTTTAGAAAAATGAAATGAGGTGGTAATTTGTTTTGCTTTTATAGATTTGTTCAAGCATAAACAGGGTTTTGTACTTGATCTCTCACAGCCTCCCATAAGACCCTCACAGGGAATCTGACAAAGTATAGGCTGGATGAGCAGACAGTGAGGTCGGCTGACAACTGGCTGAAGGGCCAGGCCCAGACGGCGGTGATCAGCAACACAAAGTCTAGTTGGAGGCCAGCAATTAGTGATGTGCAAGGCAGTGACCTTCTAAATTCAAGAACTTCCAAGCAAGTCAGAGCCTACCTCAGAAGCAAGAAGGCAGGTCTACAGAAATAACCTAGTCTTGTCATTTTGGGAAATGTTTTCTCTGTGATACTTTGCATTTAGGTAACTAGAATTTTGCTTTCTGAAGGCTACTTGGATAATGGTTAATGTTGATACTGACATGGAACAAACAGGTAATTAAAGTAATCTGTCCTCAAATATCGTTGAGTATTGCAATAGCCTGCAACCTCGGGCTGCAGCCGTCTAGGTTCCTACTCCAGAAGAGACAGATCTACAAGGCATACTCCGTAAGACGTCACAATGAAGCCGAACACATCCCTAAAGATGCTATTTTGCTTTGCATTTCAACCTGAGCATATCAACCATCAAAAGGGAGGTTTCTGATCAGCTCCCCTCCTGTTTTCACATTCCTGCTCCTTCTACATCAAATTTGACTCACCCTGCAGCAACATGACTGCTAGATTGGCTCACTTATCTGAAAGAAAGTTAGAAATTTCATTTAGGAAGAAAGTAAGTAAATTTTCTGTAAAAATCAGCAAGTCAATCAGCCTAGTCTCTAGCCACATGATCACTAGCAGCCATACAAGGAAGATGGCAGACCCTGCAACTCAGGAAGCTGGGCATAATTTCTCAGTATCAACCCACCACTGGACCAAATGAGACATGCATAGAATTTCATCTAAAATTGCCAGTGTAGCATCTATTCTGGAGAGCTGAAATGAAAAAAAGTCATATTATCATTTATCTAAAGTATTCATATGCTTCACAACTTGCTTATGTGTATATTTTATCATCTTCTCTGGATATATCCTCACAACCCTTATAAAAAGCTGAGTAATGCTAATAGTCAATTATATGTGCAGAGAAATGAGTTGCAGTGAGAGTATGGTAACTCACCCAAGGTCTCATGAAAAACACAAACTCTGTTTTCACTCTTATCTTTAAAAAGACTAGGAAGTCAAACAATGTCCTGACATCTTATTCCCTATACCCAAAACATGTCTTTAGGTTAGGCTAGCTGTAGGAGACTTAATCTAGAAACTGAATATAAACTCACAGTGCAGTTAAAATTCACTAACATTTCCTCTGCTCAGCTCAGCTCCATGACTCTTTCAAAGAGCAGCCACTTCCCTGGAGCCAGGCAAGCTTCAAGGAAGTTAAGCTAACTGCAACAGAATAAAATTCTGCCAGTTGAGGAAACTTGGTCAACATCTTGAGTCTCAAAGTAGCACTGCTACTGTTAGATACTCCTTTCTCCAATAGAAAAAAAACATTAGTCACAAATATGGTCTCAAATCTCTTAATCAGACTAACAGTTAGTCTAACTGCAGACAGCTTCTCTTGGGGGTCATCCTGTGAAGATGATAGCCAGGTGCACTAAAGAGCAGGTACAGGGAGGAATTTACATCCACTTCTTTCTTAAGAGTTGGAAGTGGCAAACATTTCCCACAGTCAAAATGAGACCAAGCTCAGGAATCAGCCACTGAGAGGCCAAATGGTCAAACTTTACATACTTCAAGAGCGAAGGCAGCGAGGAACACAATGTGGACGTAACTTGGATTTACCAAGAGCAAATTGTATTTGACTAACCTGTCCCTTGAAATTAGTCCATATTGGTTTTTTCATTAGGATGTATACATGGTCATGAATTCAGGATTGAGAAACTGAAAGAACCAGTATTATTTCAAGCGTCCACCATTCCAATGCTTTTTATCTACAACTGGAAATTAGATTTATCAACAAGGAAAATCTAGAGAAAGTAATTTAAGAATTGGAACTGTGCTACTGCTATACCTGGTATTAACAGTGTACTTGGAGGCAACTACAGATCATAAAACACTTGGCCCCATTGGACCCGATGATTTTCTCCAAACACTCTATATGTCTTCCTGTTCTACAACATAAAGGAGATGAAAGAAACAAAAAACAGCTTCCTGATTATCTGAAATATCCACATTAACTTGCGTTTCCCAGATCAAATGAAAGTGTTCATGAAACATCATGGGAAAGAAAGAATTTCAACTCTCCGAAAGACAATGCTGTCACTCAAGTGACAAATGCAGACTAGTCATGGCATGCAGTGGGTTATTCACGTGGAAAAAAATATGATTGAAGTGACTGTGGTGTTCTCCCTACATGCTTCAAGTACTATGACAACCTTACGGATTATATGATCGCCAATAGCTACGAAAAAACAGTATTTCATTTCAGTAGTCTTGGTTTAGAATCCTCAGGAAGGTATTCCATTTTTAATGCAGTTTTTCTTTGCAAAGTGGTATGAAAACTGCTTGAATCTTTACATAAATCAATGGCAATTCACCTGACATAAAGACCGCAGAAAGAAACTGAAAATCCTGCATCTCAGAATAAGTATATTTAACCAAATCAAGTGAGACAATTATGTACGAAAATCAACACTGAAAAAAAAAAAAGCCCCATTTTAATTTTACCTCTGTTTTCAGGTGACATCCATAGATACATACATTTGCAGTAGGCTTTTTTTGGGTTGAAAACAGCACAGCTCAGAAATATTTGTGCAAGTGTACATTTGCAAAGGCTTATGTCAATAGTGTTAGCATAGCCATCCAGAAATTACTTATGTGCCTTCTCTACAGATAGTAAATATTAAAAAAGAAAAAGCAAGCCAAACACAGCATTATTTGTGTCCAGTCACACACAGTGAATTGCAAATAAATTTTAAAAAATTAAACCAATAAAAATTACCAAAGGATTTTCTCAAAGTCCCAAACACAGCTGACGACTTAGATCACAACTAGAATACCTCCAACTTTTGGAAAGCAAGATTAGTCCCTATTAGATCTAAATACTTCATATCCCCCTTTTTGGTTGTCTGTGTAGCTTCCACATTCCTAGCTATTAACTAGCTATTACAGAAGCTAGTTACATGAGCCAGTGGCTCCACACGTCTCAGGCAGATGTCAGAGTCTGTGGTTCAAATATAAAATAATTTATTACACTACCAAAAAAACCCCCCACAACCAAAAAACCAACCCTGCATCAACATTCATGTATGTTTTTAGAGCCCACTATTCCAAGGAGTTAACCAGAAAAGTTGCTTTTTCTGTTCTCATCTTGCTACAACATCTGGCCAGNCAGAAGCTAGTTACATGAGCCAGTGACTCCACATGTCTCAGGCAGATGTCAGAGTCTATGGTTCAAATATAAAATAATTTATTACACTACCAAAAAACCCCCCCACAACCAAAAAACCAACCCTGCATCAACATTCATGTATGTTTTTAGAGCCCACTATTCCAAGGAGTTAACCAGAAAAGTTGCTTTTTCTGTTCTCATCTTGCTACAACATCTGGCCAGTTTGTATGCAGACATTCATGACAGAGCTTAATTTCAGCAAGAGCCTTCAGGTGAAATCACTGGGTATACCNAAAAACCCCCCACAACCAAAAAACCAACCCTGCATCAACATTCATGTATGTTTTTAGAGCCCACTATTCCAAGGAGTTAACCAGAAAAGTTGCTTTTTCTGTTCTCATCTTGCTACAACATCTGGCCAGTTTGTATGCAGACATTCATGACAGAGCTTAATTTCAGCAAGAGCCTTCAGGTGAAATCACTGGGTATACCACAGTGAGTACACCAAAAGAAGAGACAAAAGCAAACAGCGACAACAACAACAAAAAAAACCTCAACAAAAAACCTCACCTCTCTATTTCTAATTACTAGCATAAACACACTAAGCTAATAAAGAACCCAGAACTCAAACTCACTGCATGGAAAAATCTGAAAAATAAATTTTGTCCGTATCACCTTGCAGGGCAAGTCTTCTCCTCTCATCTGGCCATCTGATCCAAAAGCTTTTAAAGGCTGTGTTGAACGATCTGCATGTTTTCACCTCTAGAGCCCGAAAAGAGCTTCTATCTTTCTATCGTCATCCTACTACAAGCAAGTTGTCTGCTTCTTTCAGGAGTCTTCCAGCCTACAGGTTCCTTCAAGCTTCCTAGCTCCTCTCCTTCTCTGCTTGTCCCACCTCCGCCCTAAAAGCTTCTCCAGGCCCCACGGCTCAGTTGCTCTCAAAGATGTTCTCTGCTGCCAAGCCTTTGGGTTTGTTTTAAACAGAAAGGGAAAAAACACCACAATGCACAGTAAACGCGCAACAAACACAACTAAACAAACCTGTTAGTTACAGTATCAATCTCAATAGTTAAAAGCACACACAGATATAGCCATGTAATTAAAGTTAATTATGTACAGGTAAAACAAGCTACTATAAATACAATGTAACTCACAGAATAGAGGTCACTGCCAGCAGTTATGTTGTTTTCAGATTACATCATCACGATCTCTCTAATTAGACATTCAATTATTATCTAGAGTGGTATTTTGGGAAGGTGTTTCTGTCATGTTGGCAATAATCAAACGCCCATCTGTAGCTGGTTCCTCATCAAGCCGTTCTACTCGAGTCAGAACTTCCATGATCAGAGCCTGAAGAAATTAGCCAGATATGCTATCAAAAATTAATGATGTCCAGAAATAAACTGAGAACATCTGATGCCAAACAGAATCATAAAGTGAATAAACAAAGCAACAAGTATTTGCAAAGGTTCTTATAAAAAAATGCTAATCTTCTAAATACTGAGAAACAAGCATTTAAAAAAATAAATCACATGTAGTTGTTGGGGAGAGACTTTTATCGAAAAAGAAATAATAGAAAGCAACAGCTGAAATACAGTCACCAGGTAAGTCCAAACAGGAAGGGATCTTACCGTCTTTCAAATGTAACACCTCTCTTTATTTAAGCAACGTATTAGAAAAACAAAACAATGCAAATACAACATACAGTGGTAAGCTGAGCGCTAAAATATATACAAATTTCAAACACTTCGTGTGTGTCTTATGTACTGTGACTAGTAGATCAGAAAGTATTACTATACAGTGGTGCTCCTATAATAAACAAGCATTTCTACAGCTGCTGCAACTTCCTCCCTGGATCAGAGAAAATCCTATTTACTACCTGCACAAACTAACTTCAAAAGATGCTCTCAGTTGTCTATTTCTGAAAAATAAAAATAAACGTGCAATCTCTTGCAAAACAGATTCCATAATACCGAGAAACAGTTTCCGCATCCCTTTCAAGGCACAATGGTACAGTTGCTTGTATTTCTCTGCACTGAAAACATCCGAGCTCTCACCTAGTTACAAGGAGAGAAGATTCTGAAAGAACACACTGTTGGCTGACACAACGAAGCCATGCTGGTGCCTAAAACTTCTGTTGTTCTTAGTGTAATAAATACCTTATCTATTACTAGATCTATAGACCACACTCGCAAGGCTGCTGCCCAACTCAAACTGTCACACAACTCAGAATCCTTCCATTTTCATTGTAACTTGAGGGTTTTTAGTAAGTGCATGCTCGGGACTTAGGAGTTTAAATCACTTAAGAATTTCAGAAAGCGTTACCTTGCCAGTACAAAAATTATGTATAAACCTTGTAAGAGAACTGTATTTTTGCAAATCCTACATATATTTCACTCGCCGTATTTTCGCCTTGGAGTTCCACAGAACGTGCATCGCAGAAGGCGGTACGCAATACCAAAATAGGGCTGTGGATTTGTCAGAGAAGTTCAGGGGGAGGGGGCATCAGGGTAGGGACAAGGGAATAAAGAAAAATAATTTAAAAATTAAGTGTCGTGAAAGAAGCGATGACATG
Organism: Steatornis caripensis; assembly: GCA_013398225.1. Classification (NCBI taxonomy): domain Eukaryota; kingdom Metazoa; phylum Chordata; class Aves; order Caprimulgiformes; family Steatornithidae; genus Steatornis; species Steatornis caripensis. Next base: position 170,538 of record VZSC01008279.1, read on the forward strand.
AAATTACAGAAAAAAAGGAAAAACCAAAGGCCTTGGTTTGGGTAGGTAAAGCCAACCTTAGAGAAGTAAAAAGGGGAACAGCTGTGCAATACACTAGCTTCCAAAAATTGGATACGAAGCGACAGTTATTTTAAGCCAAACAGAACGCTTCGAACAGCCCCAGCACAGACAGACTAGGGGTACAAAGGGCACAAACTGAAGAAAAAAAAATTTTTTAAAAATTGAAATTTTCAGCAGTCTAAGGTTTCAGGTGTCACATCGTTGCAGAAACAAACTGATTTAGGCTGACGAGCATTAAGACCATATACCACACAGCGAGAGAATACAGGCTGGCACATTCCAGCTTTCCACAGCAGGAGTTTGATGCAACTAAGCCGTGACAACAAAGCTTAGAGAGAACAATACCGCATAAAATGGGATAAAGTAACAGAGAAGGGGTTAGGTGCTATCTGCCTGCCGCATGCCCAATAGGGAATTTGAAAGAGAAGTCTGCAGGGACAGCAGCTCACACTGACAAAGGAAATGGCTTTGTTCAAAAGGGTAACATTTTCCAAAACACTTAAGTGACTTCGCTTCATGCTAGACCAAAATGAACTGTTGCTATTCAAACAATAAATCATGCTCGCTGTAAGGGCCTGAAACAGCATTTGATGTATTGATGATCTTTTGACACTCGCAGCATCCCAAATAAGCACCAATCAGTCATCAGCATCACAGGTTTGGTATAAATCACATTCTACAAACAAATCACTCCTAAAATAGTTTCAAGTTACAAATAATTTCAAAATTCTTAGGCTTTCATTTATCAGTGTTCTTTCTGTTTGCTTGTTTTAAGCCATTCATTTTCAAGTTGTGTTTCCTTAGAACCAACCCATCACACTCACCAGCCAGGGTGGCTATATAATCTTCATTTATGTAACAGGACTTACTCAAAAGACGCTTCTCAGGGATCTAAAAATCACAGATCCAATAGAGGCAGTATCGAATATACTTCATTCCATATTGTTTTAAGCAGCACTTATGCACAGGACTGTATGCATAACTCCAAATGACTTTTTTGTCTAGCAAACAGCAAAAGTTAACTCTTCACAAAATATACTGGTTTTCCATTAAATGATACACGGAGAAACAGCACAGTTTAGTCAACACTTTAATCTGTGACTGAAGCCATGTCTAAATGATGTGAAGGATAGGATCACTATCCTACCAGAACTTAGCATTATAATCCTGTTGAAAACTTAGGGAAAACACCTTTCCATAAGGCATCAAAGACCACAAATGTCAGCTGATAGCATAGCTTCAATGTTAGAGTTTACAGGACTAAACACACTGCTGCAGGTCATAAAACAAGAGCAAGAAGTTGTTGACTGTATTGATGTAGTGGAAGAAAGGAAAAAGTGTGATCACTACCTCAGCCAACCTATCGGCTTGAAACCTTTGAATCACTTTATTCCAGAAGGTAACAGCGAACAGGCAGCACAGGGTTGCAAATGCACATCGACTTCTATTTATAAAGACAGAAAATCCACACCCATCACGTTGCATAGGCTCTTAGAGCTGTTCAGGACCGAGAGCAAACTGACAGAGCTTTAGCCCTAACATTCCATTCCACTCATCTTCCCGACCTAATTTATGCTGGGTCTTTCATCACTGCCCACGAAGAGGATAAACAGGCCCACTTCTGTCAGCAGCTGCCAGAAAGCCACAAGAAAGATGCCGTTTCAGAATTTCTATACTTTCTCTAATCACTTGGGGTTTTTTTCTTTTAGCGTTCCAAGAACACAAGCCTTTCTAGATGCTTGTGGGTCCTCCTCAATAAACAACTATGGGGAAATAGCAGAACTCTGCATCTTTATTGTAGTCACCAGTCACATCCACGCACGTTCTTCTCTCTGCTCACCTAATTCATTTTCCACAAGAAGTAACCGGGGTTGGTTTTTTTCCCCAATTATTATCATTAAAGCAGGTGCGCATTTCCACTTAAATGAGCACAAAACATGAAAACAGATGATGCCTGCTCTCATTAAACTGAGATCATATTCCAGTTTAGGTCTGATTTGTTTTTTAGCATGATGGACATTTTTTTCACCTACACTTTCTAATGAGGAACAGAAGTATTCTAATTGGGAGCAAAGAAATAATTTCACAGGTAGCTTTGTTTTTCTGAGTTTTCTTTACGTATACATGCATTAGTCTGGGCAGATAACTGAAGTTTCAAATGCACCTGTCCAACTTCCTTCCTTCTGTATTCTCATTCTGAAACACCTTAAGGTGGACTTAAATGGTGGGCAACTAGCTCTGTATCATTTTTTGCATGCTCACATAGACTTTACAGTTCCTTACATCCCATCTGTTATATTAGGATGCCTTCTGTCCTTTTCATAGCCTGTCAAGGATTTTCCCCTGTGCTAACTGCAAAGTGTTCTCAAAGAACGTATCCAGCAACTAGCCTGATAACCCAGAGACTTAAAGCTCAAGAAAAGGTGAGGACTCTAAGACAGATTTTTCCTCTAACTGCTCAGCACGATATATGAACTTGCTTTTTCACCCCAAGCCCATGACAGCTGAGCTGATCCATAGTCTTCTCTCAGGGAGCTCATGTGCAACTTAAACCCATTGTAGCAAAGCCAAGGGAAACTTTACCATGGCTTTGGAACAAGATCAAACAGAAGTGCACAAACTGCATTGAGGAAGTAGGGTTCAAATCACTGCCACCTTTAACACCCTTCCCATAAGTAAGCAGGCAGCCTCAGCTGAGGTAATGCCTGAAGTTTGTTTAGCACACATAATGCATATTCCCCTATCAAAAAACTCCTGCCTAGAAAGGATCAGTCATGGAACTTAATGGGTAGCAGCACAATTTCTGTAACACAAAAAGCACTAGCGAGACATGCCACGTTTACTGTCACTGGAAGTGCTGAAGACGTTACTAACTTTTACTCATTCATCTGTTTCAAAGCAAATACATGTCTGCTCATTATGATAGGCTTTTTACAGCATATACCAGCTTTTACAGAGTCAGGGTAAAGTATAACCCCAAGTAAATATGCCGTTACTGCAGTACCAACAGGATCATGAAAGCTAAACTGGTAATAATTGCCATCTCAGCACTGCTCCACACTTGGTTCTGCTCCAAACAGTTTAAAATGCCTTGGGGAATCCTGCCTATTTAACATATTAGAATGGCAGGAATTATCTGAATCACTATTTGTTTTATTAGTAGCAATTCTCAAATACATTAGCCCTTTTATTCCATTAAACATTTCATTACAACTTTAAATAGTGAAATACAAATAGCAACAAAAATTAGAATAGTATGACTAGTATTTATGAGCTGCATCAACTATATAAATTACAACAAGCTGCTGATTATGTTGACATCATGCAGTCAGAAATAGAACTAAGTTTTTTTTAACGTCTTGGTTTTAATAAGAAAAATTAATAAAATGCACAACTGTATTCACCTACAAATACTGCACATGAAAAGGGTTTACAGGTTGTGCAAAAGTAGAAAATATAGGTAAATTTGTGTCTGTCTTCACAGAACAAGCCAACAAAGCATTGCTAAAAACACCACTCAAATTTCTCTGTCCAGGGCTAGATATTAGCTACACAGTCAAATTACATAGTGCATTGATGAAAACAAAAAAAGTCAAATGCCTATAAAAACACTCAAATCCTACATTATATTTGGGAAGACTTTATAAAAAAGAATTCTGAGGAGCAAACCTTTAAAAATTGCTGATAAAAAGAAGGGATGACAGTAGCAAAAAAAGTAATTTGGATTTTCCTTAATGCTGGTAGCATTAGGAAAGGCATAGCAGTGAAAGCCACTTTTCCCATATCTTAACGGAAGTTAGCAGCTCGAACAAGCATAGCCTAAGTTTTAGGTCTTTTGTTCAGAAACTAGAAAACTTCATTTCTAAAAAGTCTTGAATGGGTTGAATTTATACATGCACATATAAATCAATTTTAAATTCAACTTTCAAACTTCAAGATGTTTTGTTTTCCTGTGCGACACCATGAAGCCAGACACTATAAACTGAGTCTGTTACAGTGACTATGCCTCTCAAATGTTTTAATTTTAGCTTTGGAGATTTGGACTTTCAAAGTGACCGATGTTGAAATCATCAGAACTTATGCATTAGACCAATGCAATGTTGAAAAAGGTTGTCTCATATGTCAGAGAAAGAAGAGTAGCTTCTAAGACTACATACTGGGTTTACACGGCTAGGTTTTTATAGAGGCAAGGGCTGCAGAGGTGGCCCCCACATTGGATACACGTAGTGCTAGCTGGCTCCAAGATAAGAGTCGCCACTCGGCAAAGCTGAGCCCATCAACAATGCTGGTGGTGACTCTGTCAGTAACACATTTAAGACAGCATAAAATACACTGTGCAGCAGCTGCGAGAGGAGTGAGAAAAATGTGAGCTAAACAGCCCTGCAGACACCAAGGCCAGGAAAGGAGGTTTTCCAGGAGCAGAGATTTCCCTGCCACCCATGAAGACCACGATGGAGCAGGCTATCCTCCTGCAGCCCATGGAGGACCATGCCAGAGCAGATATCCACACTGCAGCCCACGGAGCACTCCGCACCAGAGCATGTGGATGTGCCCTGAAGGAAGCTGCAGCCTGTTCAGAGCCCATGCTGGAGCAGGCTCTGGCAGGACCTCGGCCTTTGGAAAGGAGCCCATACAGAAGGAGGTTTTCTGGCAGGAACTGCAGCCCACAGGGGACCCACACCGGAGCAGCCCATTCCTGAAGGACTGTACTTCATGGAAAGGACCCATTTCTTGAACAGCTGCAGCCTGTGGGGAGAACCCAAATCAGAACAGTTTGACAAGAGCTGTAACCTGTGAGAATGACCCTACACCAGAGCAGGGGAACAATGTGAGGAGGAAGGAGCAGTAGAGACCAAATGTTATGAACTGGCTGCAACCCCTGTTTCCCAATACCCTGTGCCACCCAGGGGATTGAGGGAAAGGAGGCAGAAAAGCCAGGAATGAAGGACTGAAGTTCGGCCTGGAAAGAAGGGGGGGATGGGGGGGGAAGGTATTTTAGTCTTGATTCTCACTATCCTACCCTAATTGGCCATAAATGAAATTAATTTTCATTTTGCAGCTGGCAAACAACCAAGGTTAATCCACCACAACTAGAAAGAGAAAAAATGAACTATTAGGTATCATATTTTCACTGCTTTGTAATACAAAATTACTCTTACGCATAGTAACTACTGAAATAAGCTATTCTTTCCCCACCAAATGTCAAGATTTCAAATTCCCCATAATATTTCTGCCCTAAAGTGTTCTTCAGTTTTTTCCCCCCAACGCTATTCAATTATTTTTGGTCCCCTTTTTCCACTTCTCGGAACGTTTATTTTCTCTAATTACAGTTGTCTACAAAACATCACTAGAAAAAGACACCGTCAAGGAAAGCGGCATTTCCACAGAAGAATCCATCCACACGCAGTCTGTCAGCAGCGAAGCAAACTGCATGCTACTACTTCAGCAAGAACCTCAATGTACACGAGTACCGCTGTTGCAGGCAGGCAATTCCAAATGTCAGTCTTCTGTTGAGAAAAAGCCAAAGTCCCTCTACTTCATGCAGTTTGTATCCTTGATTTTAATGATGGAATCTAAATATAGATTTGTATCTCCAGGATCAGACAGACATTCGGAACTATAATCTAACCTGCAACCATGCCGTCAAAAAGCTCCAAATGCTGGAAACGAACTCTTTAGAGCCCTCTGAATTGTCCCCACCTATGTACCTTCATACATGTTGCACTCCACTCTTCTTGGTGTCCAACATTATTCCAGATGACAAATTACTTATACCTGCTTAATGCAAAAGACTCTATCAATTCATTTAACTCAAAGCCGTGTGTTTGCATTTACTGCAAGACAGTTGCTGCTTTGGAAATGTGTATAACGATTTTTTTGAATTCTGATTTAGATCCTTTTATTATTCTCCCTTAAGTTAAAGTTGTTGGCTCTGTCCAGCAACTGATTTGGCTTAACTAAATTCTACTCCTGTTGCTTGCTTTACATCAAGCTATGTTCACCTTCTTTGTTTACATGTTACAGGTTATAGCTATGGATGTGGTGTCTTCCACCATCCCTAGGACGTCAAATTCTGAAGCCTATAAATCTGTCCTCTGACTTTTAGCACTTGGGATAATTTACATGCAAGAGCAGAAATGTAATTTTAAACTGTTCAACAATGTTTTTGTTAAGAATTTCCTGTAAGAAAATTAAAAAAAAAAAAGAAAAAGATAAAAAAGTCTGCCTAAGAGAACTACTAGTTTTTGAACAATAAAAATGAACTAGCAGAATTGGATTTGGGATTCCAACTTCTATAAAGATGTCATGACAACTGAATGAAAGTTGTATTTTTATTTCTGATTTGGTCGTGAGGCTCTGAGAAGTGCCACAACTTTGCTCGTTGGGCAGCATTGTAAATCGTCTTAGGCCTAACACTTGCACGTTCGATACCTGCCTCTGTTGCCACGTGACATTGTGCTCCCTCTACCTCACAGCCTCTTTTCTGCCCTGGCAGCAATGTTGCCAAAGGGGCAGCAGGATGCTGATCAGCTGCGTAACATCAACGGGTCAAGTCAACTCTCATAACAGCAAGAGTACTCAGAATCTGAAAATCCCATTGTTGCCTTCGCTACTGATCAGAACTTCAGTAAAAACAAGAGATGATGCAAGAATCATCTACAACTTCTCCCAATCGCAATAACACTAGAGGGAACAGACTGAGGGTCTCCAGGAAATAAAACCATTCCAATACCAAGTCTCCCAAAAAGTTATAGTCTTGAAGTATTTTCTTAAAAGACAATTTTAAAAATGCTGAAATACAATTAAGTAAATAATTAAGTTTAAGTTAATGTAGTAGAGGAAGACTACTGTTACCTCTTTGAAAAGGTGTATCTGTGTTTGTCATAAAAAGGAATGTATGCTTGAAGCATACCTATTGAACTTTAAAAAGAAATCTGTTCTGCTTTTGTTTTAAGTTTTAGCTATTTAAAATTAAGTTCTCTAGAATTCTTCGCTGAGGTACTAGGAAAGCCGCTAAACAGTACTCCTCATTACTGAAGAATACACAGACATTATGGAGAGCTGCTGTAAATTAAACCAGTAATAGGTAACTCCCACCAGCTAAAGGCTATCAGGTTAGCCACTCTTTTCTCCCCATACTTACCTCCTCCGTGTTTTTCTCTTAACCAATTCACATTTCATCAAAAAAGCAACACCAGACAAACAAACAAAAACCACTACGCAAAGGAGACTTTAAGAATATTTCACACAACAGTTTTCACTCCAACATTTCAGTACCAGGCAAACAACTTCAGAAGGCGGCATGAGGAACCAGCTGAAGCAGATTATTCAGATTCTGAACAATCTCAAATCTACAGGAATTTCAGCCGAAGGTTTGCAACATTGCTGTGGTCACATTTGCGATGTCAAGAGTTCCTCACACCTCTATTAATTTCCTCTATTAAAAGTATGGCTCTTTGACCCTTTAACTACAGCACACATGAACACCAAAGCCACACTTTAGCAAAAATCCCTCAATGTCCTATCTTTAAACATGTTAAAGCAGATCCTTTTAATGTTAAGCACAGGGTCCGAGTTCACAAAAAAAACAGGGGTGAGTTGTGTTCAGGTCTTGTATGGTACAATTGTGTTACCGCCACTTGGAAAAAGACAACCCACAGACAACTGGCCTGTGAGGAGACACACTATATTAAGATCCATTTGAAGAACAATTAGCAAGACATCAGCAACACGTTCCAGATTTTTACTTCCTCTGTGGTCAGTCAATAACTAAGTATTGAACAATCTTAAAGAAACTGTATCATAATTGTTCATCTCAACATGTTCTGTGCCTTTAGAAGAGATACTGCAACAGTTGAATTTTGCACCTCTTCGAATTGACATATTTTTAAAAAAAAAAAACAAAAACCAAAACCACAATGCCAAAACCCACAACTTTGTTTCTAGATTTCAAAACTGTAACAAACTGTTCGTTATTTGAGATGTTTTTATATTAAAAAAATGATAAAAATTGGCTTCAGAAGATGCTTTTTAGTCCATCAAAACTATATACGGATTAATATGTGTCACACATGAATAAGTCATGCTACTCACTTTAACGGAAGTCACTATTATATATCCACTGAGGTCTACGAGGATTTACTGGAACTAGCATACAAAATATACTGGCCCAATTTTATTCCTATTACAAACACACTGAAATCAATTTAAGAAATAATAATGACACAAAACCCAACTTCTTTCACCGTCCCTAAAGAGCACATATGAAAATGTTCAAGCGTATCTTGACTCACTATATAGCGTTCTTCTGCCTGTATCCGTCATTATGTAGCATCAAATTTATGATGACATACTTTCAAATCAGTACCTACATGAATGCTCATTCCTTGGCGGGGTTTTTTTTTGAATTTTTTTATTTGTAGGTATCAAGTAACATTATTGTCTCAGACGGAGCGGCAATGAAATGTTATTCACGTCCTCCATTTGCCTCATGAAGTTTGAATATCTTCATTATCCACTATTGACCATAAGGTATCCTATGTCAATGACTACACCATTCAAAACGATGCATCTCAAATTAATTGGTTTGTCTTTTGGAGTGGAAGAGTACGGTGTTGGAAATAACTTCTTTGGCAAGGAAACACTCAAAACCCTCAAAGATTTATCTGAAATTAGAAAATAACAACCTTGTTCCAAAACTGTACGAGCAAAATTAATACATATTTTATTTACATTCATTAAGGGGAGCTATGCAATAGCCTGTCTGTTACAACACTCATGAGTAACACAGTTACTTTAAACCATGAAAACACAGTATTTTCACATACATACTGCTGGCATATCTAATGTACTGCAGGGCATTCACAATAAATGTCAATGAAATAAATACTTTATGGCAAGCAAGAAATATTAATGTTCCAATTTTTTTTTTTACGTCATTCAGATAAGCTGTGGGAATAAAAATAACTGGATCAAATAAGAGGGAAACCCCCAGAAGAAGGTGCATTCATATGAAACTGATTACAGAAAAAGCTTTTCACACCAGAGCTGCAGGGTTATTGAAGATTACTATCGTGACAAAATACCGACTTCACAAAAAAAACCAAACAACCCAACCAAAGCACACACAAAAAGGTGTTGCGCTTGTAATCTTCAAAACAAGTTAATGCTTATTTTCCTTGTCCATGCTAACATCGTGGTACAATTTAAAATACAGATATCTGAACATGCCAATATTCAGCTACCAGAACAGCAGATAGTTATCAAACTGTTGACAGATTATTCCCTCCTCCAATTAATAATCGTTCACTTGATGACCTAAATCAGCATGTAGGCACACCTAGCAAAAACCTGCAACAAAAGCCAGAGCTGAGATTTCTGTGCTTTCTATGTTTTAGCCATCAGCTGTACCAAGATAAGGCATTGACCTTTCTTCTTGATTCACAATGGGAGAATACCCTGCTTACAAGCTTATTACTGTGAAGCCTTGTTGTTAGTGTGAAGCATCACAAAAACATGTGTAAGAAGGCAGACAGGATTCAATACCTTTCTCAACATTTGAAATGTGGTATTTCCAACAGTTCATCAGTTCTTGTCATTTCCCCGGAAGTGTAAACAACTCAAGTTAAACATTTCACTAACAGGGATAAAATACTCTGCAGGTTAGTGGGAAGGGAGGGTAATACTCCATGAGCTAGTTGAGGGAGGAGTTTTTCAGGTTTCATCTTTAAAGGATTCTACTATACCATGTAGGATTTTCATGTAGTAAAGGCAGTTTATCCCTGTAATGAGACTATTTCAATCCAGAGAGACTTCAGGTGGCTGTACCACAAGAAGTATTTCCCTGTGCATCTTGAAGTCAATGTGACTCTGATTGCAAATTACTCACTAATGTAAAGAACGGCAGACTGTTGCATTATGCAAACCCATCCACATTCTTCTGCATCCCTGTAAATGAAACTACTTCCCTGTTTTGATTGTAAGGTACACTGCAACAATGGGTTTCACCTAATAACCTATTCAGGAAGCTCTTACACAGTATGCAGGTCATCTCAACCCATTTCCTTGCACTAGAAGTAACATGAAAAAATGCTTTCAAACATCATCTGAGACAGGAATACTTGCAAGCACCTTAAATTCTCATAAAATATTCACCAGAGCTATCCACGGTATCGGTTCTATTGTGGTCCCAAACACACTTAGTTAAGTCATGTACTACTGCTGCAGGAACAGATGTCTTGAAAGAAACCTCCTCTACCCCACATAGACTGAATATTTTCAAAGTTCCATGCACGAAGAAGAAAAAAAGGGAAGGGGGGAAGGGAACCACAGCCAGAATTTAAACAAGCTATTTTCTTTTAGCGATTCTAGAACTACATTATAATCACCGTGAGATAAATGCTCTAACCTCCATCTGCACCATCCCAATCTTTCTCCTCCCACATCAGTGCTGAATTTGCAGGAATAGAAGAATGAATAAGCCGAGAACATTAAAAAATATTTCCAGTTAGGAACAGACTTGCATGTGGTTTGGGAACAGTACCAACGTCCTATTTACCTAGGATTTGCCCAGTTTGGGACCTCAGTGTAGCTCCTCTCTCTACCGTTTGGGAAATGCCATGCCCAACTACTGGAGCAACACTTTTGTTCTGGAGTCCAAGCTGGTAGAGCGGCAGCCTAACAGAGTACCTAGACAGAGGTCTAGAAAGGATAAAAGGGGTGAAATAGAAGCTGGCTTACGTGCTCCAATTTGTCTTTCCTCCTCAGCCAGACACTGGCACTGTAGTCCTGCTGCTTGACAGTGCTGTAGAAGTTCGCACCTACTCTGGTGAGGCTTGGGGAAGGCTCCCTGGGTCTGCTCTTCAGCCTCATCTGCTCGAAGCCCTCATGGGGGGATGAGGAGAGCCAGTCATGCCTGACTTCCATCTTGACATGACAAGGCAAAGTCCAAGGAAAAAAAACCAGAAGAAATCAAGAAATTAAGAGGCACTAGACAAAGAGGGTCCAAAAAAGAACAGGATGAGGGAAGAAGAAAGAGAAGGAAAGCAAAAACACCAAAAAAAACCCCCAGAAAATGGGAAGGGGAAGAAAAGGAGAAACAACAATGTAGGAGGAGTGGAGGGAGAAGGACAGGCTGCAGGTAGGAGAGGAGCGGGCTAAGGGAGATGAAAGGGCACTCGGGAAAGAAGACGCTCCAAGATGCCGCTGCTTGTTGCCCTCGCCGCCAGCAAGCTGCAGTCCAGGACCGGCGCAGCGGGAAGCGGCTGCTTGCGGCTCTGCCCGGGACGGAGGCGAGGGGAGGCGCGGCCCCGCGCAGACGGAGGCCGGGCGGGGCTGCTGCCGCCAGCCCGCCTGCAGGTTGGCGCAGTGGAGGGGCCGCCGCCCGCCCGGGGATGAAGCCAGCTCCTCCCTCGCCTCCCCCTCCCCGGCAGCCACCTTCGGGGAAGCAGAAAGCAGCGCGGAAGAGACCCGCTTTCGCCGCTGGGAAAGCGGCCGCCGCCGTCGCCTCCCTCCCCGCCTCCTGCGGGGCAGTCCTCACACCTCTACTAATTTCCTCTATTAAAAGT
>VZSC01008279.1:182721-210562 GCA_013398225.1 Steatornis caripensis
CGGCGCCTTGGCCGCCGTGTCGCCTCCCTCCCTGGGCAGGGGCTCCCGGCGCTCCGAAGCGTAACCTGACCGAGCTGCCGCCCTTTCCCCAGGGCGGCCAGGGGGGCACCTCGCATGGCCGGGAGGCGAAAGCCTCGCCCCAGTGCGCCGCAGCCGGGCGGGCCGGAGCCCCGGGGTCCGGGTCCTGCCTGGAAGCCCTCACCTCCCGCAGCGTTCGGCCAGCGCCAGACCTCAGAAATGCAGTCGCTTCAATGGTCCCGGCTGGACAGTATCCGCTGGAGACCCCGCACCCCCGGATACCTGGCACCCTAGTATTTGTCTCATAAAATAAGAGACGTTTTGGGGTGGTTTCTGTAGTCCACCGGCATCTCTTTTAGTAGAAGTTAGTATGTATCTGTCGCTTTTTAGCTCAAACTTGTTTCAGCAGAGAAAAAAAAAAAAAGGACTTTCCTTTTTCACACTATGAAAAGCCACCTCGCCAATTGCCCACACACTCTGCAAAGCTATATTAGGCACAGACAAGAAAACTTTCTTGCACAGCATCAAGAAATAATCATTGGAGCTTGGAACGGCATTTCAGTTTCTGGTGAATATTTGCTGGCAGGCAGTTTGTAGTTTGCCGGCGAACTAAACTGATGTAGCTGTTCAAATAAAGCAGTATTGAACTAAAAGTCTATGCTTGAATCCAGTTAACTGAAAATAGCCTTTGAGTGGTAAAATTCAGTTCATTCACACTAGTTGGTGGAACACTGTAGAAGAGCTCTCTGCTAACCACTTGATCTGAAGCGAACTCTCCTTCTGTCTGATCAAAAGGTAGAGTAGAACATCCTTAGGATCGGGCTCAAGGTGTATTGCTGCAAAATAGCATTCAGAAACCAGACAGATAACAAAGTTTTTCCTTTTAACGTTCTAAGGATAAAACTCACATCACACCTCATAATTGAGGATTACTATTAACAGGTAATACTAGTAGCTTTGTAAAATGCTAGAAAAATAAACTGAACAGTAGCAGGGGCTTGGTAGGAACATAAAGCACAGCATTTTCCTGTCAAACCAAAAAGGCACTTTCATAGTACGCACCTAAATACTACAAAAAAAGAAGAGTAATAAAATAGCTATAACCAAAGACATGAACATTTATACAAATAAGTTTGACTCACCAGTATAAAGGACTTGCAGCTTTCTTTCTAACAACTTTCTAATTTCTTCAGTTAGTAGAGTAAATCTGGGCATTTCCAAGATTGTGAGTACACTCTTATAACACTGGAGCAAAAAATAGGATCATGTGACTCTGCTGCATGCAGGACACACCTGAAGGCACTGAGATTTAATGTATGGCAGTCACAGCTGCAGTAGCTTTAAGCTCAGACAGAATAACTTGATTAAAAGCCTGCTGAACTGAACTTTAGCTGTAGATGCTGATTTATGAATTGAATATGCTCATAGAGGCACCTACTACCAAAGGGCTGGAATACATACAAATGTTCAGTCAAAAAAAAAAAAAGTAAAGAAAAAATTCTTCTAAGTTTTTTCAAATACACCATCAGGCTGATGTTCTTAGAAACTAATTCTGCATGCGATCCAAATAAGAGCAGCCTGCTTTACGCTGGTTTTGCATAAGAAATTTCACATTGTTTCTTTATCAGCGTATAAAGCACTTCAACCTTTTCTTTATTCATCCTTTTTTATGCTGCTTGCAAATATTCTGTAAAAAAGAAGTATTTAGTAGCACTCTGCAGTTGCCACCTGGTTTCCTCCCTGTCCCTTAATACTACAACAGCCCAGAATCAATCTGGCACTGTACTTCAGTACAATACGTTGTCCCATTCCTCCATAAATGTTGTGTTTGGATTTTTTCAAGTGTAGACTTAGCTTTTTTTGTAGGGTTTAGCTTACCTTCCCTAGCAACACTATCAGCAGCCTTCTCAATTGCCAGATGAACTTCTTTTTGCCTATCCAGAACCTCTTTCTGACTCCGGAACAGTCACAAAATGGAGTGATGAAGTTGCTTTTAACCCCTAAGCTGTAAAGTGGGTTTGCCCATCTTTCCAAACACCTTCTTGTTTGTACCTAGGTGTGCTGCATGTGACTTTCTACTACTATTGCTGCCAACATTGATATTACCCCAGTCCTATTCTCACTAGGAATGACAGAAAAGGAAAAAAAGAGGCCCAGAACAAGTCTTTTAAAATCATATGAGGAAGCTATGCTTACAAAGGCTTTGTTGCTTCTTAACCCAAAGCAGGAAGTAAGTTTTTGAGTGGGAAAACATAGTCTAATGACTATAAATTTTTGTGTTTTCATAACAATTTTTACTCAGGCAAAGTAACAAGCTTAGAACACAATGTCAGTCCCTAGTGAATACATAGTCATTAATCCAATTTTAAAAGAGTTAAAGGACTGTTTTCCAGATTTTATCGTCTAGTTTATTTCCACTTTGGACCTATGCAAAAAACCAAGTTTGTTCAAACCACAACCACAAGCATATCAACCAGTTTAATTCAGAGATAATTGAACTCATTAAAATTCAATGGGTTCTGTAGCAGATCAGCAATTCCAATTGGCTGTATGAGTAGGATTAAACTGCTGTCTTTCTCTTTCATGCAATTTTAATTATTACCCAAACACCTGCTCCTGTCAAGGCGCTTTGCTTCCATAGCCGGTGACTACAGCAGCAAGGGTCACTGAAATTACAAACATCATACTTACATCATTGGCAATAGATGCAAGTCATGCATATCGTAACATGATTTTACTGTGGTTCACACTACAGTTTTCTCTAAGTCAGTGCCATCTTAACATCAAGACTCAGAGAAACCTGTTCTAGGCAATCTACAGAACTTTCCATTTTCTATACCAACAAGGTGAATGGGGTAGGGGGCAGAGTTAACTAAGGCCACTGCAAACAAAATAATCAGGATGTGAGCAGTAACATGTAGGTAGGGCTCCAATAGATGTATTTTTTTAAAAGACAGCTTCTTTTTATTCCAAAAGTCTTGTCCAGACAAGTTTTAAAGAAGTTGCTCCTTGCGCTCCAGCTTCCTAAACACGTTTTTTTATTAAGGGTTCTAGCAAAACAGCACGTATACCAGTGTGTTAGACCTTTTATCAACCAATGGCATATACCTAGAAATATAAAAACTCCTATAGCAAAACTTCATTATGGCGGGATAGCTAATATACCTGCATGCATGCACCTGTAATAGATTCAAGGCCTCCTTACAAAGTACTGATTTCTGCTGCAGAGCTGGACTGCACACAAGCTCTGGCCCACTTTTTGGAATTCACTACGCTGGACCAAAACGGCAGGCAGCAATTGCCTGCAGGCTTCAGCTGGTGTCCAGTCAGAGGGCTGTGACTGACACCAACTTCAGCAGCAGTACTGCTCCTGGCAGCCAGGTCTGAAGGTAACTGCCACCTTCTTACCCAGCTCAGCTGAACTTGCTTTCTCGTTTAGGAATTGCCAACAAAATTCAGCTGGGGACATCTTTGTAACCTCCCAATAACATTGGCATGTCCCAGATTAAATTACTAGTCTTTCAAACAATTTTAGAATTACCAAACCACCAGCTCCTACCTGGCCACCCAAATTCTAGCAGTCTACAAAGAAAAAACCCATGGTGGTATTCTGTTTCGTCTATGCTGACAGGCTCGCCATGCATGTCTCCCAGCCTGTCTTCTCCTGCCTCGTGGAAGCAGCTGCCAATCACTGAAACATGGGTTTGCCATGGGGAAGGACCAGACCGGAGGAAAAAAAATTTTTAAAAAAAGAGCTTTTTCCCCATAGTGTGATCTCCTACAGTGCCATGCACAAGGTCAGAATAGTAAAACTCGCTACTTGAGAAGTAGGAAAACAGTAAGAAAAAAGCTGGAGTGCTACGTGGAGAGTTGTAAATAATTTCTGCATCATTGCTTTTCCAAATCCTGTGCAGCATAACACACAAACTTTGCACAGAATATCTGTATCTTCAGATTATGAACAGGAATTGAAGTCACAAATATGTAATGGTGGGGTTGAAGTTACGGTGTCGGTGAAGGTTTGGAGTTGGAGGCACTTCAGATTTCAGGTTATGAACATATCAGACACCTACCTCAGAAATAACACGGAAACATTGTTTGATACCAATAATGTTCCCTGCTTTAGCCTCCCCATGTCTTTCTGGATTCAGCTATTAACGAAATTCTTGTGTGTCTCCTGCCTCAAATTTTAACACTGAACTCTTTCTTCTTTTCATAATTGCTGTTTAAAAAAAAAAAAAAACAGAACAAAACCACACAAAACAACCACGTTTTAGGATCATTACTCTTGAGACATCTCCCCTCTGTCAGATTTAGTTGAAGTCAGCCATATGTTTCAGAACATATCAGTCTGGGACTGACAGATGAATATTAGTATTATATTAGCTTTGTGTCGTTTAGAAACCAAATAAAACTGAGACCTCAACTAGTCCATCTCCCATTTGAAATAAAATATTATCCTGTAAATATCATCAAAATTTCCAATTAACCTAGAACTCCAGGGCTAGAATTTTTCTCCTATGGCAAATTTTCCACCTCTATATAATCTAAGATGGTGCTAAACTGGCCCCTTGGGTCTATCACGTGCTGAATGCATACCAGTGTGGACTGGGATGCTCTCACCTTCACCAGGGGTTATGTCAGAATATGTGGTATCTTTCACCTTAAAGCCAACTCTGCCTTCTCTCTTTCTCCTCTCTTTCATCCCTCCCTCCACACCCATCCACAGATTACCAAAGAGCATTGTCAGTTCTGGGCCTCAATAATCTTCTCCAGACAAGTTTCCATCCCGCATCTTAAAATAGCATTCATTAGTGGCACATACTAATGGGGCCAAACTCTGTCCTCCATTACACCTCTGTGTCCCCACCGGAGTCACAAGACAAAAATAATTGTATAATGAAGGTGTAACCAGGGGGCAAAATTTGGCCTACATTTCTTTAAAATAAATCTGCAGCAAGTAGTGCCTGTCCACCTCCCCTGGGAATGAGCCTTTTTACATTTGTGCGAAGGGCACTGGCATTTTTTTGTTTACCGGGTAGGTTCACATCTGTCTCAGCTTGGTTTCTTCGTGCTGAGTTTATCTCACTGGTGCAGCTAAGCGCAATAGGCAGACTGCTGACAAGATCTGAGCTCTCGAGTACTCTTGCTCTGAAGTGAGTAGTTAAAATTGTTCCAGAGGAGCGGTAGTCAGGAGAGGAAAAGTACTGTAAGAGACAACATTTTTTCCAATGAACTGGAACTGAAAGCACAGCAGGTGAGGGATCTGTACCAGCAGAAGGAGGGACCTCCAGGGATAGAGGAATGCTTTTTCACTTTTATTTTCAACACATACATAAACCATGGTTGATAGCAAGGGATATATTCTCTGCATCTGCACAATATGAAGTGTAGGGAGTGGGGAGAGAAAAAAATTCATCAACCTTTCATGAATGTTACTACATAGAGAACAAAGAATGTAAAGAAAAGAAAACCCAGCTAGAGGGTGAGACAAGAAAAACGAAGTGAAGAAAATGTTTGGGAATGCTTTTTTTGTGGCTAGTTTGGTAGGGCCATGCAGGGAAAGAACAGGCTCTAAGATTAGCACTATGAAACTTCCCCCAGGTATGTTCTCACAATGCATTAATATAGGACAAAGAAAGAAATATTATTCAAAAAGGCTAAAAAAGCTCTTTTTTTTTTTTCTTTTTAAAGTAACAGAGTAACTCTGTAGCGTACATATGTGCTTACTCAGGAAAATTTTCAGGAAAAAAAGTATTAGATCTGGAAGTGTCCGAAGAGTACTCTCTTACAAGTAAGACTTCTTTTTTTTCCCTACAAACTCTCGTTTCTACCATATAAAAGAGTATACTTTAAAATAATCCAAAATCTTTTAATGCAGAAATATGTGTGTCTCCAAATCGTTCTTCAACATATTCTACCTAATTTCACGGCACAAAAATTTTTTTGAGCTATTTCTCTGAACCAAAGAAAAATGCCCTAGATTATAACTGCCCTTTGGAAACCCGCTCAAAACTTCCTGCTCGATAACATCAAGCTGCAGGCTACAGTATCAGAAGCTTTAACACAAACTGTTTTCTTATTGCAATAAAACTTAGACGTAAAAGTGATTCATCTTTATTTGTGCCATCCTGTGTACTATAGATACAGTCGATTTAAAACATTTTACACTGAAGTGTTTATAAGCATTTGGGTGCTGGCTTCCAGTGAAATATGGGCAAGAGAGTTGTTATTTACTAAAATATTTCCCACTGAGAGCAAGCAGAAAGTTATGCCACAAAAATAATAACTTTTTTCCCCGAAGAGATATGTCATGTTACGTCAGACATCAAACTTCCTTGTGTGACCGGAAAGATGTATATTGATGTGACAGCACCTAAAAGAAGATTAAATAAGACCCATGAGACAATATGACATGAGTTCTTTAACTTCATGCTCATCTTTGTAGTCTGATCCAACTGATCGAACAGCATTTAGGGTGATTGTCTTTCAATCAGACCAGCTACATATAGAAGAGCAGAATGGGAGGACAATGTCAACACATGGTGCAGGACAGAAGAAGGACAGGCTGCAGCAGCTTGGATTTAGGGTGGTTCAACTTCTGGGAACCATGTCCTTACAAATATGTGTACCTTATGTAAAGCTTGACTGATCTATAAGGATTATGATTAACTTTTCAAAATAAGCTTTCTGCGGGTTAGCATTCATCAGTGACTAGCACGCATTATAGCACAGGNTACCTTATGTAAAGCTTGACTGATTTATAAGGATTATGATTAACTTTTCAAAATAAGCTTTCTGCGGGTTAGCATTCATCAGTGACTAGCACGCATTATAGCACAGGTACAATATAAATGAATTACAATCACATTCAGTCACGTTCAGTTTTATTGTGACAGAGATCTTAAGACTCTTTGTGCAAGGTTTTGCACAGATACATCCTAAGTTATACCCTGTGCCTCTCAAGTTCTCTACCTAAATAAAAAAGACAGAGATTGGAAAAAGAAAGGAAGCAATGTTATTCCAATTTAGCTGATATAATTTGAGATACAAAGAATGTAAGTGATGTGCCAAAAGTTATTCAGTAGCCTATAACAGACCTAAAGATTGCGATAAGATCTCCTAGAATGCATTCCACTACTTAGCCAGAAGATGCACCACGCTTTTGTGTTAATCATTAACCACCACAGGTGAAATTTCAACCCACTGCTCATGTAGTAAAGGATTTCACGGTTTCTCTACTAAGGCTTTACTACCATACCAGCGAGGATGCTGAAAATACTATAGACGTGCTGTCAAACTAGTATGTCACCAACTGGACTTGCAATGTTCATCACACGATTTTGGCAGTTGCATTACAGACTTCCTGAGACTCTTGATTACTTTATGGCCCCAATGCTATTTCACAAAGAAGTCTGAAAACAAAGTACTACAGAGTGAAGGCGCAGTAAGATACAGAAAACCAATAATCTAGAATGTGTCAAGCGTTATTTGTGAGGAGGTGAAGAGGTGGGAAGTCGTAACTATCATTGCCAAATGCTAACAGGAAAAAACACCTTTTTAAAAGATGGTGATAAGAAGCAGGCAATATGGACCAGCTTGTGAGCTGTAACAACACAAGGCAAAACTAAAAATGGGGTTCAGATACCAGGAAGGTGCATCTACCTTGACAACAGTCTGAAAACAACAAAACTGAAGTAAGTTCCTAGTGCAAAAGATTTACTTTTAGAAGGCTAGAGTAGTTTTCCACCAAGATAAACTAGTTCAAGGAAAGGAAAAAATGCAAATATCAAAACTCAGGTTTTTCACTGGTATAGATCACCTCAGCTGGCTCAGCTGTGGTGTTTGCTGTATTAGGGGCCGAGTCAAAGCTGCCAACACTCTGTGTCTGACAGACTGCTTTCCACCCAGAGCAGCAGTAGTTGCTTTAAAGACTAAAACATGTATGTACATAGCATCTCATATTTCAGAAAAATGGGGAAGAATGAATGATGTATTCTTTTTCCCTGTCCTAAAAGTAAATATTTGTTTTTCCAATACATATATTTCTGTTGCATTTAACATATTCAAAAGAGGATATGCTGGAGCTGGCCAGGAAAGCAGTTGGTTCATACTTAATTTCATGTATTTGCGTTTGTTTACTCATGTGCAATTGTGTTAAAGTTATGTGACCAATACTTTGCTGAATCATCCATGGCTATCATTCGTGAGGACTGAACCTGTCTGTGAGCTCCTCGGGACATAGGATGGTCTTACTTTTTATGAACTTCTGGGATGAGATTAACATAATTAAATACAATACATTTTGCCTTTAGAGCCATAGCTTTGAAGAAACAGTCTTAGCTCATCCTTACTTAGCTGTATCCTCACTTGGAGGATACAATGGCAGACAACGGCTAAATGAGGTAGCATGGATAGGTATCCCTGCAAGCTGTGCTTCTTCCATTGTATCATATGGCTAGGCCTTTGTATGCAGCGTCAGGCAGCATTGCCATAGCTCCAGCTTGTCACAACCACATCCAAGACATGCTGCTGCTGAAATTTGCTGACTCCTTGTACAAAATGTGTTTCATTCTAACAAAATGCACAGGAAATGTATTCTAAGGGAAGAGTTGTTTTTCCTTATAAACACTCTCAAGGGCTTAAACTAAATCTTCTTGACATGAAAAATTAAAACTCCCATGAAATTGGAAAACTTCATTTCTTAAATTAAATCACTTGAACTGCTGTAAACAGGCAAGAGAGGAACTGCAGTCATCACATGCTTTGCATACTCTACTATGGAAAGGAAAAATTGCAATTTTCTTTGGGGAACTGAAAAATAAAATTTAAACTTTTTTCAAAGTGGAATATTGATCATCTGAAGACCTAGAAATTACTATGAATGTTCAAGACATACGGCGTTACTGTTTTCTGAAAATTGGTTATGGTGTGTATGATCCCTTCTTATACTGCACAAGAAGGATTAGATTAAGCCCTGAGATGTGCAAGGCCTGATGCATTGCCTTGTTTTAAAGATGAGCATATATGACATAGACACCTGATCTACGTATTTTACTTTCTTCTCTCAGTAAGACATTTTCATGCAGAAAACCTTTGCAATTGAGGAAAAGTAGGCAAGATTGATGCAGTTAAAGGTACCTTAGTATGTAGTATAGTAGGTATGCTGGGTTATTTTTGTTTGTTTTCCAGTGAATTTGCAGCATTCTACTTCCCTTCTATAAAATAGTCGATTATCCTCATATAATGAAAATGCCTACTATAGATATGTTCAGCATATATAAAATTAGAAGTTGAAAAACCTGAAGCAGTTACATAAATGCTCAAAGCTTTCAACCAAGTTTAGCACAAGTTCTAGAATTTACAAATTCAGATACAAATTCTTGAAACGTTAAAACACAACAACATAAGGCCAAATTGTGTAGTCATGTAATGCCTCAATGGCAAGTAAATTATACCAGTTTTACACTTGGGGCACAAAAATCTCATTTCCTTTGGAGGCATAGAGGAAAGAGCAAACAAACAACACCAATGCTGCAAACAATCGTTAGGGGCTCCAGTGAAACTGCCACAGGGTCATTAATGTGCAGGCCAGGGAAGACCTCAATTCTTCTTAAGATCATCTATGTCTTCCTCAGTAATGACACCAGACAACTGCCTTAGATTCTCTTTAATGTAGAATTTTGTGGCCTTCCCTTAGGGGAAGGAGATTCCATAGCCTCTCCCAGTTGGCTTTGCCAGTGCTTATACTTTAAAAGGATTTATTAGTACCTAGCCTGAATCTGCTTTGCTATGAATTCTCCTTTTTTTTTTTCAGCAAGTACATAACAATGACAGTGAATAACTGGTCATTGCCCTTTTTTCTAATACTCTTTCCATGTCAGAAGACTGGCTGCATGTCTCCTTACCACTGCCCCAGTTCTCTCTTTTAAGCAAAACCGATTTTACTTTTTTTCTCAAGGTAGATGTCTTCTAAACCTTTTCTAGTTACTTCGGTTGGTCTATTTCTTCCCTAATACATGGTGTCAAAGACCTGATATGATGCTCCAGCTGAGACCTTGCAGAGGACATCTACAAGAGATACTTTTTCTTTTATTACTTCTGTACAGTGCTTCTTTTTCTATAACCAACACTGACGTTCATCTTCCTAGCACCAGGATCACTTTGTTGAGTTATATTCCAGTCATGGTTTCTTATAAACTGCCTGTTATTCTCTGCAGTATGATAGCATAACCATTCCCACTTACATTTTGTATGTGGACTTCTGGTTGTTTTTTCCCCAAATACAAAACCTTATTAATTTCAATTTGTTCACTTCAGTATTCTTCTCCAATTTATCAAGATAATTTTGAATGCTGATCCTGTCTTCCACATCAAATACAAGTCTTGTACCTTCCACAAGCTTGGCTGGTAATCTATGCTTCATTATTCCTGACATTAAAAGAAATACTGAATAGGACTGGGCATAAGGCAGACTGCTGTAAGACACTTGGTATCACCACTCAATCTGATATCAAAACGTTAGTGTCTGATTTTCCAGTGTATTTTTTCGATTGGTTGGGCCCCTATTCTATTTTGTCTATCCCTCCTGTTTTTCAGAATATGGTTGCAAGTTCTGTGAGAACCTAAGGCGAGCAAGCATCTTGTCATCAGGTATGCGTTTGCCATACAAGGAATCTGCTCCTTCCCTGGAAAAAAATTAGGGAACCAAAATGGAAAGAGATTGAAAACACTGACACAGTTCATTCTTTCTCTAATCAGGTTATAGGAACATCGTATGGGGTGGAATCCAAGTATCACCAAAGTCTTGATATACCATGTCTATTGCTTTTTCCTTATCCCCTTTAGTGAATTAACAAATAAGGCAAGAATACGTATTTTTACTGAGGTTGCCAGTTACAGTTATTCTTATCAGAAAATGTTCTCAGGTTAGTAATTTTGGCTAAAGTTTTCCATTCTGGTACATGTATACTCTTTTTTTTCTATGTATTGAAAACCTCGGCACCTTGGCTAAAACACATTTCTTAGAACAGGATTAGGAAAACAGATTGTGCAATGCACATTATGAATATTTTTGAAAAGCTTTAGTGTGCTCCATGCTTTGGAAGAGAAGAAGAATTTGCAAGGAGTTAATTTTGTACCAGGAATGTGCTTCTTAATTTCTTGTAAAATTCCGTCCACAATTGACCATATTGTACTTTTTATTCATACAGTTTCATTATGTACCTCTTAGAGGTCACATGAGATTCCAAGAAATTATGTAGGTAAAGAATATCCTGATGTCTCATACTAAGCAGAGTTTTCTCGGATTTATTTCTTCTGTATTTCTTTTCTGATGTTGGGAACCAGAATCAGAAAAGACACTCTCTTTCTCTGAACCTCTGTCTTACAGCAAGCCATAAGAGATAAAAGAAAGATCCTTCCTTTCAAAAAGGAAAGGAAGATTAGAAACGGGATATTGTCTCTGAGAGTGGGAAGTGCATAGCGGGAGTTAATCAGAACTGGCTTTCTAGGAATCAAGGCAGTCACAGAGTTTTGACCAAAACAGACGAGAGTTTGCTTTTAGAAAGACTGAGGCTTGTCTTTCTGCAATTCAGTACATCCTGTTTTGGAGCTCTTGGGGCTCATCTCAGAAATGTTACATCCCTATTATCAAAGTGATCAAACGTAAGTTCCTTCTGTTGGTTCAATGGATACTTCAAGAGCTTTCCCTGTAACTCTAACTTTAGTCAAATATGGTACTGCCTGGCTAGTACCACCATAAAAACAGTAAACTAATCTCAGTATTACAAACATAGAATCACAGAATATCTCAAGTTGGAAGGGACCCATAAGGATTATCAAGTCCAACTCCCTGCTCCTCGCAGGACTACCTAAAACTAAACCATGTGACTAAGAGCATTGTCCAGATGCTGCTTGAACTCTTGACAGTCTTGGTGCCATGATGATTTCCCTGGGCAGCCTGTTCCAGAGACCAACCGCCCTCTCAGTGAGAACATTTTCCTAATGTCAAATCTGAACTTCCCCTGATGCATCTTCATTCCATTACCTTGTGTCCTACCGTTGGTCACCAGAAACAGGAGATCAGCAACTCCCCCTCCGCTGCCCTCCTTGAGGATATGTCTTATCTAAAGTGAACATGGAGTCTTTATCAAGTTATACCCTATTAATGACTGTAGGACCACAGTCTGAGAATGGCAAACAAAGAGCATGGACTAGCTTGATGAGGATTGAGCAACATTATGGACCCAGAGCAAAAGGGACTTAGAGTTCCTTTTATTCGAACTATAATCAATCTTTTTCAGTCTGCTATGAGGGATCCACGATTCAAGATGAGAATGTCATGACTTACATTTGATTTTAGAGTAGTGCTACATCCTTCAACACTGTTTTAATATACTTTAGTTTTATCATCTAAAAGGAAAGTAGAAAAAAATTCTGTAGGAATTTTATATTTAGTTTTCTGTACCAGTAATGTAGTGAAGCCAGCTTTAATATTTATGAATATGTTAAGGAAATCCATTTTGAACAATTCTTCACAGAATAATTTCTTCAAAGACTAGGTTATTAATAATGAATATATCTTGCAAATCTAGTAAAGCAGTCAACCTATATAATTTCTTATAACACAAGCTGTAAAGCAGTTCAAAATGGAGACGAGAAAGGCATGCTTAACAGTTTTAAAAATTACGGCGATATTACAGTTAATTTAATTCTAACATTTAACTATAGTATTTTTATATTGATCTGTTCTTATATTTTGGGTAGGCAACTCAGCACATTTTCCAAATTTGACACAATTGTTTAAAATTCTTCTCCTTGTTATTCTGTTATTCTTTTACCTTATCACTTTTACCTGGACATTTCCTGATGTTCTCACTGTCTTCTCCCTCACTCATAGGTATGTACAAGACCATTCTAGCACAGTGAAAATGCCCTTTCAGTTCACTATGTCTTTCTAGCATGGCTCATACTGTTCTTAGCCTAATTTTAACTGTAATGAGTCACTTTTCTTCACTTTCTGTGTGGATTCCACACAGACGAACCTATGACCTTGATGTAGAAGCACTTTTTTAGCCAAGACTTGCCTATTTACTTAACTGATTGGGTAGGCGGACCCTAAACTCTAACGGCCTAACATCCTGCTGGAAAGCGAAGAGGCAGAGTCACTGAGACCTGATATTCCTCCAGTATTCTTCTCAAACATGTCTTTCTTAGAACTGAAATAACTGGCTGGGAAAGACATCTGATGCACCTCATCTGAAAGAGCAGTGGGATTTGCCTCCAGATATTTTCACAAGCAAAAGGATAAACACTGACATGGGTAGGCCTATGCAGAGAGAAAGCTCACATTCAGGATAAACTAATCCAGGTACCAGTTGTCTGAACAGATTGGGAAATAGAGATTAGCTTTCTAACATATAACAACTTTTTATCATTCTCTTCTGCTTTAGTACAGCTTGCGTTTTCTCTTGTTCTGGACAGTATAAGTTAAAATATTGTCGTGATGAAATGAGGAGCACAATAACAAAGAATTAGCCACAAACAATGAAACAAGTAATCCAAGGAAAGAACAGGTGGGGTTTTTTACCTAAATTTTAGTTGTAAGAGACTCATGGGGAATGCACGCATTAAAATGTTTTGGGGATAGAATACTAGACTAATAGGCTTGTAATAAAAGTGCACACAAAAACAACGAAGTCATTGATATTGTCTCAGATTCTAATTCCCTGTCACTTGCATTCCTTGAAGGAAAGTGTTGTAGACAGCAATCATCTGACTCCTGAAGCTTCAGAACCTGAGATACTATGACAGTAATTCTTATGATACAAACTTTTCAGAGAAGTTGACTGTTAAAGGAAGAGTATTCACAACAGCTCAAGTAACAGCTGACATGGGTATAGTGGTTTACTATGTTTCTTGTAATATGGCTTCTATACTGCAAGAAGCAGCTGGGTTAGAAAGAGAATGCAGTAGGGAGGACTGGGACTCTTGTAGGAGCATGAATTCTCCATGCTATCTTCCTTAGCTACTCCCTGAGGGAAAAACATGTTGAGATGTTTGGGGGGGAAGAAGAAATAGAGCTCAATAGAGAGAAGTAGCCAGCTCAGGCAACGTGCAAAATCATGTCGGAGAAAAGGCATCCTAGGGAACCTAAACAGGAGGAAGATGTCCAGCATTGAGGGAGGAGGTATCTAAAACTATATGGAAAATACAATGAGTGCAGGAAATTTCCTCATATATCAAAAGGATCCTTGGAGGAAGTAAGTTTTGGTATCATTACTATGTAAGACTGGTCATTACATCCAAAGAAACTTCCAGGCTTGCTTTATCAGAAGAATAAAGATTGCTAAAATAGTAATGAATAATTAAGCTGAGGTCCTTTATTTCACTATCCCAGAAATCAAACTCTGATATTTTGCCACAGGCTTCTGGCAAAATGGCTGCACATTAAAATGTCTAAAGTGCCCGTGAGTGACAGGTCCTAAGAACAAGTACTGTAGATAGTGAATAGAGAAAACCCTGAAGAAATAAAGATGCATTTGTTTGTCTTTCTGAAGAGGAGAATTGAAAAAACGGATCCTAAAGAGACTTGCTGTGCTGCATACACGTATATCCATTTCTAATCCATTAATACCTGTTGCTGGCCAGGATGTTGCTTGCTTTACTCATTCATAGCGTCCAGCTCCTCAGGTGAGAAAAGTGAGTAACATCTGGGGCATTTTCCATTACCTTTGGGCCAAATGATGTCAGTACTATTTGATCTGAAGTGCAATGCCAGATTGTCTCCTTACCTTGTGAGGACAGCTGCTCTACCCAGCTCTCTTATTTAGAACCACCCTTCGCTATGTAGTTTAGAAAATAAAATATAAAAACTTCAAAATTAATTAAAGAAAAACTGGAATGGCTTGTTCTTAATCTCTAGAGCATACCACAGGAGACACAATATCTCATACAAGCATATCCCATAGCCGTGTTCTGTCATGTCTTTATTACCCAACCTAAGGACATTGATCACTGAATAGCTGGTTGACCCTATGGCAGTTTGGAAGACCATCTAATGACATTCAAAATATTAACTAAAAAAAGAACAACCAAGCAAGGAATCCAATCCAAAATAGTTTGTGCAGACAAGTGAGAATTTTCAATGCTGCATGTTTGGGAGAGAGAGGGGAGTAACCTTCTAGGTTTGTAAAAGAAACGCTGAAGATACGACCCAGTTGCACCACACAGTTTTAGAAGAACAGAAAGCAGATACAAAAGGTCAATTTTACCAGGACTTTGACATTTTCAGGTATATTATGATTCATTCACTTTAAATATTGGATTTGTCACTAATACTACCCAAGATTTGTTTTTGTGAATAGCATACAGACTTCTTAAGCCGCTTGCTTTTGTCTTACTAATTGGGCTATTGACAGCAGTTCTAAGACTGGTTTGTGGTTTCCCAGAACGTCTGTTTTAGGAGTGAGAAACAATACTGTTACTTGTGTAGTTCACGGAATGGCTTGTCATTAGGGCTTGGAAATCAGCTGCAGTATTTGTGGCAGCAATACATAACTATAGTTTCTGTAGTTTTGTACAGTGGGATAAAAACATATAGTAGCTTGTTACAGAGCTAGCCTTAAAACCTCAAACATTTGTCAATCTTCTGCTTGACATTAATTAGATGTTTGGTATCAGAGAGGAAAAACAACACACTGGAAAAAAAAAAAAAACAGAAAGAGCCTGAAAATACAGGAGAAACTAGGTGGGAAAGCTTGGAAATAAATATATGGATAGCAAACTGCTGTCTGGGACAGCAATAACTTTATTAAGTATATCTCACATGCTTCTATATTGTAATATGCATTCTGTACAATACAGAGAGGAAAAGAGGGGAAAGGGAGGGGAGGAGAAGGGAGGGGAGGCAAGAAAGTATGGATCTGTTGGACTCTTCTATGTTTCTAGGCAAGTACAAAGAGCAAAGAGGATTTCTTCATAGCCAAGAGGACAGAAGCAGTAACTGCATTGTATGCTTGCCTCTTCAATATATAGAAAAATAGCACTATATATTGTAGTTCTGTCTACCTTCTATATTCCCAGTGAGAAAGCTGACACAAATGTGGAAATAAGGCAGCAAATGCACGGAGCTTAAGTGATTTATTTATGTGGTATTGAAGGGGAAAGACTGTAAGAGTGTGTTGCACTTTCACAAATAGTTTAGCTGAAGGGCAAGAACATGAGGGTGACAGAGCCCTGGCACAGGCTGCCCAGGGAGGCTGTGGAGTCTCCTTCTCTGGAGATATTCAAAACCGGCCTGGACGCATTCCTGTGCAACCTGCTCTAGGCTAACCTGCTTTAGCAGGGGGGTTGGACTGGATGATCTCTAGAGGTCCCTTCCAACCCCTACCATTCTATGATTCTATGATTTTCAGTCAGTACTATGCTAGAAATTTCCCCAAATAACTACAGTTTCATGGTGCTCAGCAATTCTGAGACAGTTTCCTCTAGGTTTTAGTTTATTTTCACAGGAGTTAAATCATATACTATCATATACTCTGCTGCTTACTAAGAGTCAAGCTATGTTTTGGTGTTGTTGCTGGTTTTTTTTTTTCTTTTTTCGTAGCCAAAGTAAACAGATATGGCATAGTTAAAGAAGGCATTTTTGTAAGAGTCAATGGAGAGACAGACTCTTCTGCAGCAGTGAAAAAAAAAACCATCTGCAACAACTGCTTATAGTAATATACATGGGCTTACAATTATGCATGGACTAAGCATTCTCCTTGAACTTCTGATATGTCTCCTGTACTTTGGAACAACATTCTGCCTATTGTCCTTTGGCCTCCCACACAGGAGAGGGACCAAGAAGGAAAAGGAAAGAACAGCAGCAGCAACATTTTTTATGCTACTGAGCTTTCCTTCTTGCAAAAGGAAAGCAAATGGCCTTTTATTCCCATTGCTACATATGGCACTTTCTGTGGATCACATTAATTTTAACACACTGCTCTGTCCAAGCTCCTGTCTCATTTTTGGTGCCTTTGTGTGCCCTGAAGACTCAAAAGTGAAGTAGGACATAGCTTCACACAACAAAAGAGGGCAAAAGTTGAAAGTAAGCGAGGATTTTCTGTAGAAGTGATGGATTGCTGACAATCTTGCAAAGCAAAGCAATACTTTCCCCTTCCTCTCTTCATTCATCTTCATTCAATTTACAGGCAGAAAGGGGAAAGGTTTTTCTGCAGAAGTTGAGCTTCCATCCAGTTTCTTACTAGTCAGAACTTGTAATGATGTAAGTGATAATTTCTGGACTAAAATAAATGAAATTCTTATTCAAGCAATTAAAATGTAATTCACAATCATAATAAAATAAAAAAAGATGCAGATGGTTCTTTGCAGTTTTCTTCAGTGACTTTCTCTGTCTTAGAAATGTTCTTATTTTCGTGATTAATAAATTCCACAGAAATGACATTTAAATAGATGGTCTATTAGCTAGTATTGATGATCAATGACTAAAAATCACACTACACTGTAGTTCAGAAAGCACCTAGATAGTTTTATGGTACAAACACACAATTACATGTTAGTCGGAGTGACCGAGTTCTAAGCAACCTCTTTTCTCTGGGTAAAAACTCTCTTTTGTCTACTCCTGGTTCCCGATATACAAATTAAAATTACATTTTCAATAATAGCAACTCAGTGCAGTTGAGATTTTAACCTCAGATTTCCTTAACTTTTTTTCCCTGAGGTTGCACAGGACTATAAATTATACTGGGTGAAAAAAAATGGGATAAAATGATGCAATCTTATTCTGCATTAAACTCCAGATTTTTTTTTTCATGTTTGATTAACAGTATTCTCTCCCGGTTCACAAGGGGAAGACCTCCCGTACAGAATGGAGCACAATTCTATTTTTATGGAGATCAGTACAAACAGGCACTTACTGCTTTTCTGTATTGTCCTCACAGTCTTTGAAGATGTGATTTTTGAATGTCAAATACTTTTCATATTGTCAGAAAGTAACATATGCAATAAAAAATCAACAGAAATATTCATTATTTAAACTGAAGGTAGTTTAACATGAACGTTTTACAAACTATTTTGCATTCTGTTAACCACATCTCAATTTTCCGCAAGAATGCACCTATATTTTCTTTGAAATTCTGGAAAGCATAATGATTTAATCCATACAGTTCCAAAAACAGATTAAAAAACCATATCTGCCTCTCCCAAGAGGAATCAACAGGGAACATTCAGAGTTAACTTTCCTCTCTGTTTTTCTATCATTTTCCATGCAGCGTAATTGATTTAACACTCGAGGAAGTGAGGAGATCTCTAGCTACAGGGAAAGAATAGTGCTTTTGAGCGAACCATGAAAACTGCAATTGCTCCATCACATCTTATGATGGACAAATTATAACTCACAGTGATATTTCTAAGTCCATAAAAAAATAAAACATTTCTCACACTTACAGAAGATGTGCTGAAGAAACGATGAAGCAGGGATTGCTGACCTGTCCGTAGCCTCCACATTATCATTGTCCCATATGTTTCAGGTTACGTGGCACGAAAAGATTTATGCAGTCCCTTATGTTACTCTCCATCACTATCACAGCATGCATATTGTATCTCTACCTACTATTGCATAGCCAACAGTTTTAGCTCCCCAGTCAAAAAAAACCCCCACAACTGAAGTTATTACGAAAAAGTAATTTGCAAAGGTAGGTTGTTTTTTTTTTTTCTATTCTGTATGGGACTGTGTAAAGCTCAATATCCAGTCCAACTAGCTAAAACAATATTACTAAGCTATATTCAAGTTAATCAGTCAGTAATACTAACCTCATAAACATAGTTTAATTGAAATGCCAATGAATGTATCATTGGTATTTCACGCATGGTATACTACGTACATCTCAATACGTTTTTATACATTTCTCCTGCCAGATGAAAAATGATGGCAAGAAAATATTCTCTAAAGTGGTATATTAGTTATTTTAGGATGCTGACAGTACTGAAGTTCTTCAACAATTTCTTTACTGGCTTACATTTCACCACTAATTTGTAATAAACCTGATTTCATTGCTGACTTGTGAGGCTTATGAGGAATTAACAACAAAAAATGAGAACAAGATGCAATTCTTATGATGGGATATAATTGCCTGTACATGTTATTAAAGCTAGGTTGAGTTTAGTGAACTGATACCTTATAAATTCTTGCATATTAAAAATTATGCACAGTTACAGAGCATTTTCCATGTACCTCAGGAGCTAAATGCTAAACAATTTCTCCTTTCTCATTAATGATTATTATGCAACATCTATAAAACGCACTCAAAAAGCATGTTGATTTCTCCTAGTCAGTAGAATTGCTGAGGATTCTTCCATATCAGGTGACTCAAGCGCAGCAAATACCTGCATTAGAAAGGTCATGGATAATTCTTTGGTATTTTCCCTCAACTGGTGTGAAGTACTTTGATACTTTCTCCTTGACTGGTAATGATTATCCTTGTTTACCACAGACCTTTGTATACCTGAGAACATAGCAGCTATGTAACAAGCTCAAAAACTACTGATGCTTCAGAGAGCAGTTCTTCAGTTTTACTGTCTGGGGGGTTCCAAGGCACTCAGAAACGACACTAGCACTGAAGTTTGTTCTTGGATTCACAGGAGAAAAGGGAACTCTAAAGCTATAGTACATTTTTTCTTGGACTGATTTTATGCAAAATGCTGAACTGAGCTATTTAAATATGCATTTAGTGACAGCCTTGTTTCTTAAAGTCTTTTGCCTGATATCCAATCAGACCTAGACATAATCAGCACATAAACCCATCTTTCGCAGTAAAATCAATCCCTTGTTTCTCTTGACAAACAGAAAAGACCATATTTCAAATGATGCTGAATCAGGTTTTTGGAAAATGAAACCAAGAACAGTGAGGTAAAAAGAGTTTCTGTCAGTGAGAAACTTTTTTCTCTCTTGCATTCTGGTGATTATGTACGCAGATGCTTACACATTTTTGTTAAAGGAAAGTGAATTTGTTTACAACTGAATACAAATTGCAGGGCTTTCTTTTTTTCTGATATTGCTGGTTTTTCTGGAGCAATAGAAATGCATGCAAAACAAATAAACCCCCAGAACATCAAGGCAACGTGCCAGTTTGCTCACTACTGCTATCCTCTGTGGTCAACTACAGCTGTGCTCGTTCTGAGACTCATCCTATTTTGTAAAACATCTCAGTACATATTGCAATGTTACTTTTATTTTTCCAAAGCCTTGTGCTATACAAGAAAACCTGCTTTGTAATATCTTGGTTAGTGACAGCCTTGGCTGCAGTGATCACAACATTGAGGAGATTGGAATCCTGCCGAGCACGCTGAAGGTTAGTACAAAGACAGAGGTTTTAGATTTTAGAAGAGCAAAATTCAGCATGCTCAGACTTCAGTTGGGAGGGATTCCATGGAAGCTTCCACGGTGCATAAAGGAACTAGCAAGTGCTGGGATTTTTTCAAGAGCACTTTCCTGGAGGCACAAAACCAGTTCATCCTTTAAAGGTAAGGGAAGTAGGCAGAGCAAGCGACTCCCTTGGCTTAAGTGCTAGTTTCTGAGGCTGCTCAAAACCAAGAGAGAAGCGTAGCAGAGATGGAACAAATACCAGTTGATAACTACAAGGGCATTGCCAAGGTGTGCAGAGATGCAGTTAGAAAAGCCAAAGCTCAGTTTGAATTTGAATTGGCCAGAATGTCAAAATCTACAAGAAAGGGTTCTTCAAGTATGTTAACAATAAACACAAACAGAAGGAAAATATTGGCCCACTGTTAAACAGGAGAGGTGAATTAGTCACTGACAACGCTGGAGAGCCAGAGGTTCTCAACACTTTCTTCACCTCTATCTTTACCAGCACTGTTGGGCCCCAGGCCTTGGGAACAAAAATCCAGGTTGATGCAAACACAGGCAGGGAAGGAAGAGTTGGTGTGTGAGCTGTTATCTGAGCTTGACCCCTAGAAATTGATGGGCCTTGACGTTATCTACCCACAGGTGTTAAGAGAGCTGGCTAATGTTATTGTGAGGCTCCTCTCCATAATCTTTGAGATGTGGTGGAGATCAGGGGATGTCCTAGAAGACTGGAAGAAGCCTAATGTCACCCCCATTTACAAGAAGGGCTTAAAAGAGGATCCAGGAAGTTATAGGACCATCAGTCTTACCTCAGTCCCTGTGAAGGTTATGAAGTAAATCCTGGGGGCTATCACAAGTCAAATGAAGCACGTGATTGGGAAAAGCCAACACAGATAACCAAGGGTAAATCGTGCTTGACAAACCCGATCGCCTTCTACAACAAAGTAATCTGCTCTGTTGATGTGGGGCGAGTGGTGGACATTCCCTGGATTTCTCCAAGACTTTCAATATGGTTCCCCACAGCGTCCTCCTAGAGAAACAGAGGTGTTAGGGTCTAGACAAGGGGACTGTGTGGCGGGGAGGAACTGGCTGACAGGACACACCCCAAAGGTGGTAGTAAATGGCTCCTTTTCAAACTGGCAATCTGTCACGAGTGGGGTCCCCCAGAGATCGATATTGTGACAATTGTTGTTTGATATCCTCATAAGTGAACTGGATGATGGGATCAAGTGTACCCTGATGAAGTTTGCTGATGATACCAAACTGAGTGGGAAAGGGGACACTTCAGAAGGGAGAGCCACCCTGCAGGAAGACCCGGAACAAGAACCTTATGGAGTTCAACAAGGACAAGTGTAAGGTCTTGCACCTGGGAAAACATCATCCAGGAGTGCAGCACAGGCTGGGATCTACCCAGCTGGGGAGCAGCCCTGTGGAAATGGACCTGAGAGTTCTGGTGGACAAGAAGCTCAGTATGAGTGAAAAGTGTGCTGCTGCCACAAAGAGAGCCAACAGGATGGGGAGTTACATCAACACAGACATCACCAGCAGAGACAAAGAAGTCATTATCCCACTCGACTCAGCACTTGTCAGGCCACACCTCAAATATTGTGTCCAGTTTTTGTTCCCACTATGCAAAAAACATGTGGACAGACTGGAGAGGGTCCAGAGAAGGGACACAAAGATGATCAAAGGACTGGGAAGCCTGCCATAGGAGGAAAGGCTGAGAGAACTGGGTTTGTTCAGCCTTGAGAAATAAGGCTTAGGGGAGACCTCGTCACCAGTACTTACCATACATACACCAGTTCCAGTACTTAAAGGGTGGCTGCAAAGAAGATGGAGACTCCCTTTTTACAAGGAGTCCCATGGAAAAGATGAGGGGTAATGGGTACAAGTTAGTCCTGGGGAGGTTCCCATTGGACACAGGAGGACAATTTTTCACAATGAGAACAATCAGCCATTGGGATAATCTCCCCAGGAAAGTGGTGGGTCCTCAAACATTGGACAATTTTAAGATTCAGCTGGACAGGGTGCTGGGACATCTTGTCTAGACCGTGCTTTTCCTAAGCAAGGTTGGATCAGATGATCCTTGAGGTTCATTCCAACCTGCTATTCTATGATTCTATGAGATGATTGGTATTATCATCACAAGCCAAGCCTTAAGGCATTATCACAAGCTGGAAATGAGGCAGTGAGAACTGTAGTTATACAAGACTACTTCAAGAATACCCAAAAAGGCACTCCTAATTAAGTGCAGTTATAGCATCCAACTTTTTGAGCTGCTGGCTGCAAAACAGACAACATGATGGAAGACACAGGCCACTTCAAATAGAAAAGTTATGCCTTTTGACAGGAAAAGCATGCAAGTTGTAGAATGCAAAAGCATCAGGAACAGACTGGCACATCTGTTTGAGCAGTAGTGTGAAATAAATTTTAAAGAATGCTTTATCCAGAGAAGGTACAGCATGTAATTATTATCTGATACTCCTGGGTTTTCTTCTTAGTGATATGTAGTGGCCACAACATTGGCAGACTTAGTCATTAATTTTATTAGGAAGGAAGGCTCGCTCTCAAGCCCTCAAGCCTGTATTTAAACTAGAGAAATTAATGAACACCATTGAATTTATCTCCCTCACAATTTTTAGGACTCATGACCAAAGTATCAGTTGTAATTATAACAGTCAAAAAGAATCACTTTGGTAAGTCAGAGGCATTGTATATGTGCATTTTCATATCAAGGAGACAAATATTAGTAATTTCTGGAAAAGCCATGCATATCTTAATTTTCATCTTGTGTAAACCCAGAAGATTTGCAGACACATGGCAAAAAAAAAAAAAAAGTGCTGCTGACAATGCATTAACAGTGACGTGTTCCTGTTTTCTTGACACAGGTTTGACTACAACTTTACTTCTATTTAGTAACCTAGTAATCTTTCCAAACTCCACAGGGGATATGAATTCTTCATCAGGCTTAAGTTATACTGGAGTAAATTCAGAAAAAACCCCAACCTGCTGTTTGTACTAATACCAACAGCCCCATTGATCTAGTAAAGCCATACAGAGCAAAAAGATAGATAACGGAATCAGTTTGGAGATTAAGTGGGAAATTTCTTGCTGTTTCTGTGGACTTTGCTAGTTTGTAAGATTCTATAATGGGCTAGATTTTGCATTCATGCCAGGATATTTCTACCTCTTCTCTCTAAAAGGCAAATAAGCAGTCTAGTAGCTCTCAAGTCTATTAATTGCTTACTCTGGACTCCAGGTACCCTCAGTGTAGAGGCGCAGGAACAGTTCATGATCCTAGGGTCAGGAGAAATAGCTTGAAAGACTTTACATTAATCAGTCCAATTGATGTGAGTTCCTATAGACTGATGCTACTTAAAGTTAACACTAACACTACTCTGAGAAATAAAGGCCAAACCATATTACGTCAGTCTTTATCCATAGTATGATTCTATCTACTTTGATGTGGTTGCAATGCACCATTATTTAGGCTGCAAGTACTAAGCTGCCGTCATAAATAAATCTCTTACAGAGTATTCTCAATATATTTTTGCTTGCCTAGAACTGATTAATACAGAAATGTTCTCTACCATGATTAACAATGGCCCATAGGTGATGATTTTGATTGTTTGCCCAGTATCTTCTAAGCATCCATAAGAATTAACGTAAGTGCCTAAATCAGCATAATCTGGTCTACTCTCTGACAAAGGAAAGATTTTACGAATGTATTTTACTTTCCATTTAGTGGAGAACAACCTGAATTTGCTTTGTATAACCGTATGTGGTGACAACCAGCAGTACTGTACAGAAGCAGAAATGAGGATTAAAAAACCCTATACTCCATAATCTTCTGTTGGTACTCATTGCATTTACAATCAGTGTGTTTCACTTCTTATCAGCAGCAAGTCCCTTCATAGCAATAACTTCAGAATACATGTTAATCTAGGATACAATACCGCAAATGGAGTTTCCACTGGAGAAAAACACTTTATTTCAAAGTCCAAAGTTGTCAGAGAAATAAGTGTCATTTTAAACTGAGAAGTCACCTCAGCTGTTACATTTAATCCTCAAAAGAGATCTATTCAATATTGCAGTTGTAAGTTTGAGCATGGCCAGAAGACCAGAAAGAAGAAAAGAAACATATTTCTGCAGCTATTTCCAAAACAAATAATAAAGAGTGCCTTCATTCTCTTCCTCTCATTGCTTTTAGATCGCACAAGGAGAATCAAAGTGTAAGAGTGTGCAGAGGGTGCAGGGGGAAACGTAAGTTTGAAGGAAGTTTTTTTTAAAAAAAAAAAGAGAGGCTTAGCAGGGAGAAACCAGAGAATTAAGGTTCTCTTATTACTACATTAGGACATACTCAAAAAATACTATGTATATTGTCTTATTGGTATTTTGGTTATGCTCAGGTACAGCATCAGAATAATATCTGATATGCTGTCTCCTGAGACCATTTCCTTACTGGTCTGGAGGCTGTTTATTAGGTTGTCATCTACAATATTTTTTCTTTCTCTGTTTTCATCCTCTAGCACCACTGTTGCTTTTCACTCTTACCAAAGTTATCAAGAGAAAAATGGAAGTAAGTTATCAAAAGATGACATGTGTATGAGCTTGTTCTTGTTACATACTGGAACGGAGTTCTGAAAAGCACATATTGGTATACCATTTCCATTGATAATTATTTCTTTGAATTTGTCTTTCAGTTAAAAAAAAAGTAAAAAAAAAAAAAGTGAGGAGTCTGTGTGTGTGTGTATGTAAACAGTATATGAGATTTTCTAAATGAGAAATAAGGAAAAAAAGCCGTAGTCATACAATAGTGGCATTTAGGAGAGACAGCACGTTTCCTTACTTTGTGACCCTAAAAATCACTTTGTCCTTCATGGACTCCTTGTCACAGAATCATGTAATGGTAGGGGTTGGAAGGGCCCTCTGCAGATCATCTAGTCCAGCCGCCCTGCTAAAGCAGGTGCCCCCAGAGCAGGGTGCGCAGGAACACATCCAGGTGGGTTTTGAATATCTCCAGGGAAGGAGACTCTGCAGCCTCCCTGGGCAGCCTGTGCTAGGGCTCTGTCACCCTCACAGTAAAGAAGTTCCTCCTCATGTTCAGGTGGAACTGCCTGTGCTCCAGTTTGTGCCTGTTGCCCCTTGTTCCATCACTGGGCACCACTGAAAAGAGCCTGGCCCCATCCTCGTGATGCCCACCCTTCAGATATTGGTAAGCATTTATAAGATCCCCTCTCAGTCTTCTCTTCTCCAGGCTGAACAGACCCAGGTCTCTCAGCCTTTCCTCATAAGAGAGATGCTCCAGTCCCCTCATCATGAGGAGTCTTTCAGTGAGTACTGACTTCTTCTGTAAGATGCTTCCTCCCTGCATGCCTTAGCTCTTGCCTTGTGTGTCTCGCCTTGATTACCTAATCCATGATCAAATGAGATGCAACGGTTTACAAATGTGCGTTTGTATAGAAAGGTGGTATTTGGGAAGTGACATCCAAACCAATGTGCACTAGATATGGGTAATGTAAAGTCAAAACAACTCTTCTTTTGTTTCTTCTTTCCTCCTGAAGTGGCTTAACAGGAACAGCTGAATTTATCAAGGCTGGATCATCAGTTAATGGACAAGCATATGAATAAGAGAACTAAGCTAAGAAGCTGACAGTAAGTGGTGCTCAGCTGTGTAAAGACATTCATTACTGCACAGTAGCTTATATTTTGACATGTCTATTATAAATACCTATATCTATCTGAAATGAAAAATAGGAGGTTGTTCCCCACCCCTAGGAGTGGCTTTACTGCATTTCCGCCAAAGGAGCTAATATACCAAAAAAACAGAAATTCTCCCAAATTCTTCTGAAAGGAGATAATTCTCTAATATATCAAGCTGGAAACTTCCTAAAGAAGTTATTTTTTTAAGGCGAAACCAGTGTAAAAAAACTAACGACCTGAAGCATGCTCCAAAGCAAGGAGCCAAAGTCTCACAGATTTTGGCCTTCTGGGATACAAAACCAAGAGACGCTCCATTCAAGTCATCTGATTAAAAAGGATCTGTCTTGATTCTCTGAAAATCCCAGAACCGAAATACGAATGCTGACGATTAACTTCTCGTTTCCCATTATGCCCTTTTTAAGCACTCTTGCTGAAGGCGTAACATCTTTCTGTATTTAGTTTTTTCTTGAAGTAAACCTCATTCAGACCCATTCAGTTTTCCCTTTGAAGAGTTGTATCTTAATTGAGGGTAAATAAGTTACCTACCCTCAGCTTCTCTGTAAGCACCACAGAACTCAGTATATTATCATAAGATGCTCTTTTTATAGAGATTCATCTTTATTTCAAAAGAATTTAGGAGTTAGGTAAATGCTTATCAACAAACTCTCAGCTCTTTGTCTGTATTAGTACAGTAACAGAAAGTTGCTACTATTGTGTGGCCTTTATCAAATGATAAAACGTTCCTGTGGTGTAACTGACACTTTTTTGAACAGCAGAACATAACTGCTGTCTTTCTGCTTCTTGTTTTCTAAACAGACAAAATGGGCTTCATACTTTAGAACACCAAAGTAAAATTTCATGTCCCACACATTGGGTATGTGAGGATAAATGGTCAATTATCTGAGATTATTTTCAAATGGAGTTTAGATGTATAAAAATAATAGTCATTTGGATTTTGTATTTTATGATCTGATTTTGAACAGTTGTACATCCACACGAGTTGTCGCTATTTTTGTTAGTCTAATTTAGCTAAATAATGGTTTTGTGGCAGTGAATAAATTTCACTGTATACTGTATCTTTCCCCATGAGAAGAAGAATTAAATGACAATGGGATAAATTATTTTCCATGGCCTCAAAACTGCGCAAATACCTGGGGAAAAAAGTTGGATTTGCCAAGACAGTAAGCTATAAACACATTGGTTGCTCTTCCTGCGGGGGAAGCAAGAAGCTTCATTTTGGACTGAGACTAACTGTCAAAAGAGGGATGTTCAGGAAGATTTTTCATCAAATCACCTACTAGGTGATTTCATACTACTCAGTTTCAATGGCCCTTTTTTCCTTCAACTGCTCTCTCACCTAAAAAAGTGCCAAGTTCATGAGGTCAAGAAGAGGATTAAGGGATTTTACAGATAACCAGCATTTGAGACAACAACTGAAGTCGGAAGTTAGCAGAGTTCAAACTGGAAAAATGACACCATATTTAATAGTGAGACAGTGAGGGTGATCATCATGGAACATGACACATTCTTCATCACCTGCATTTAGGACTGATGTCCTTCTAAAAGTTGCACCCAAATGGAGTTTATAAAGTCAGATGTAGCAATCACATTCAGGAATTCTATATTAATATTATCTAAGAGACCAAAAAGACATTTAAAATATTTATCTGATTTTAAATTCTATGAATCTTATCAATATATATTATATATATAGCAGAAAAACCTACATATAATAGGATAATTGTGAATGAG